>ML799569.1:154944-172514 GCA_009831015.1 Picea engelmannii
TATTTTTACAGTCTCTGTACATTTCTTTCATTAATAGAAATCGTGTATTACTGTATATCTATGTTTATGGTTGCATCTCTGATACATTTTTTTTATATTATTGAATATCTGCGATATCTCTGTGCATTTCTTTATTATATCTCCGATCTCATTTCGTGCCGAAAATAATCCAGATCAATCATCCTCCTTCTTCTTTTGGACCCTTTCCTTCTTCCTTCTTTTCTTGTTAGTTGTTGATTCCTCCTCCTTGACTAATTCAGAATGTGTAGATGTAGTTGCAACAAACGCTTTTGATGCTGCCTCTTCTTCTTGTTTCCTCTGTGCTTCTTCATGGGATTTCTCTACATCGACGATCCTTCTTATGGGTTTTCCTTGCCATCTAGCAATGACTTCATGATAAGTCTGAGCTTCGTAGTGAACTTTCTCCTCCTCCTCCCAAGTAGAGAAGGTATATTCCCAAGCATGTTTGATTTGACTACAATAATCCTTGACTATTTTCTTGGGATCGTACATCCATAATATTTTTTCTTTGAAGGTTTATGACAATAACATATCTACTTTGGCTTGGGCCCGTTTGATGTTTTCAAACGAGTATGAGGCCACCCACAACAACAACAAGGGCCACATAGCCTTATTTTCTTGATACAGTGCTGCCCCGACTCCGTAAATTACAATTTGATATGTGATTTCTTGGACTACTAGTTTGTTGGGCACAAATCTCAGGAGCAGATGGGGAGCTTTTGTAGCCGCATATATCCTTATGTAGGTTTTGTTCTCCATAAGGTAACAATCACCAATATTTTGGATTATTTCCAACACTTTATCTGTCATACACAAGGTTGGTGCACAGAAGATGAACTCATACAAAGGTGCTAAGAAGTGGTTGTAGATCTTGTGGTATTCTATTATGTAATTGTGCTCCCAGAGCACCTTGTAGTAAATATGTGTGGACGAGTCTACTGGTTTCCAGGCCCAACCCATCTTAGGATATTGATGGGGTATGCACATAATATCCAATAGATAAGACACCATATGGAAACTTGGGAATTTTTCAGGTTTGGTCTCTTTGACAATTGTGATGGATTCTATTAAGATTATTGATAAGATATCAACCCAATTGAACATTGACCCTTCATTTGCATAGTAGTAGATCAAGGGAATTAGGGACAACGTGAATTTGGAGGCATCTTGTTCCCCACACAACCTGCAAAGCATCACCACGATGTATTGATATGGCGCTCTAAGCGCAATAGTCAGATACTTGCTAGATGGTATAAGCTTGAAAGTTCTATCTGGCTTGTACCAGATTTTGAACAGTTCCTTTGCTTTGTGTAGGAACTTGTTGAGGAGTTCATCATCTAATGACCTGGTTCCCTTTTCCAGATGATAATATTTGGCCAGATTGGATGCTTGGAATGACGCTATGGGATCCTCCTTAGCGTTGAGTATGCATCGATTGCCTAGATCCATGTGCTTAAGGATCCATGAACAAGCGTCTACATAAGGGAACACTGTGACACAAACTATTATCCTATGTAGTCTTGAACTCCAAATGTTTATGAAGATTCTGAGTTCATCCCGGTCTTAGGCATCCACGAGGAAGTTTTTCTTTTTGAACATCTGAAAAGCCTCACCCCTTTTGAGTGGATCTTCCCATTTCTCTAAGAGCCACGTAGTGTCGTTATAGACGATGCCTGGGGAGTTAGGCTCTTCTTTTTGTCGACTTCTACTTCCAGAGGCCTTTGTCGTAGGTGCCTTTCTTGTTGTCTTCTTGCATGATGACATCTCTGAATCCATGACACACAGTCATAATTAGTGCATAAAACTAGTAGTCAAAGATGATGAGAAAGTAAACATGAAGCGTAAGTTCCTATAAGCATATAAAACTTGAGCATTTGAGCAGTAAATAGATGTTAAAGATAAATTCCTCAATATAAACCTGTGTCCATTACCTAAGGAATCACTCGAGTCAATTTGAGGGGGGAATTCATCTTTTGAAGAAGATAAGATGATTTGGGACATGGGAAAAGTTTAATGAGATAACCAAGTGGATCGACGAAGTTGATGCCAACTTGGCCAATGAAGAAAAGTGGAATCGACATTGAAGATGGTAAGTGCTCCGATATGTACCAAAGGCTTCCTTATTAAGTCAGTCGACAATAATGTGATATCAGAGCAATTATTAGGAACTCTTCCGATTACATCGGTGAAGTTGTTTCCAAGGTCATCGATAAATTGAAGGTGTTCGTGTTAAGTATACCAGTGAACGAGACTTCATATCGACACAGTTTGTGTTAACCTCATCATAATGTAGATTTAGAACCAGAGTAAATTTTGGAAAGTACGCCCTTGGAGTCAGAAGGGTTTGTGGCAAGTTCTTTGACTACACCGACGAAGTTGGTGTCAAAATTGTTGATATACTGGAGGGGTTCGTATTAACTCTTCCAGTATGCTACTAGAAGTGCTTGTATTAATTTCGCTAATGAGTTGGGGATGAATATCGAAGGAGTTTGTATTAACTCCTCCAACAAGTCTGGAAGCGAACACAATAACTTCACTGGTTGTGCACCGGAGACTATGGTGGCAACCTTGCCAATTGCACGAGTTTTTTAAAGATTTGGTTAAGTGTTGGATGAGGGAAGGGCTCAATCCTTGCCAAACTTGGTGCATAACTCTGGTATGACAAGGGATTTATGTCGATGCTAGTTGTGCGAAGTTCGACTAAGAACCATAAATGAGAACATGTTAGGGTTTGAACCAATCTTGGGGAAGAATATTGGTTAGGGCACCTTGTATGGACAGGAAACAAATCGTGGCATTGGTGAGATCGGGTTGGGTCGATGAGGTAAAACCTCCAATGTTATGAGGGGCAAAGGGATTCAACGACCAGGGTACGCGTAGGTTGTATGGAAAATTAGGCATGGTTGGGGTGCAATTAGGGTTTCCTATAAAGGCATGGTGGAAATAGACATTGACACTGGAGACCATAGTCGAGGTATGGATAGTGGATAATGAGGTTGAGGCATTGACAAATAGGTCCAATGGTACATGCTACTAGAGACAAACCCTAACCTTAATTATGTGGGTGAATATCAAAATGTAGAGCAAGATGCATTTTCTAGGGCTTACTTAACAGTTAGACGACACATGGACAATCGGGTAAGTTGGAGGATGAATACTCTCATGGTACGATAGCTCGTCAACCAGATCAGTCGACGCTCCCCTTTTCTCCTTCGCGATAAGAAAATGATAACCAAGATGGAGGGGAAGCACTTCTTTTATAAACATGGTGCAAAATTCGAGATAACCGAAGGGGTTGGGATGAACCAGACCGATTGTTAAGGTCTCATTGGGGGCGAAGTTTGGAAGTGGTCTGATCATACCAGATGAGTTGGTGGTATGATCTCTGGTGTACACAAGAGGTGTTGATAGGAACTCCTCTGGTGGCATAGTTTTGTACGTCGACAACATTGGTGGGAAATCCTTAGGTATGTACCGGAGCATATAACGGGAAGTCTGCCGATGGATTTGTTTGTGTATCAGAGGAGTTTACAAGAAGTCCTATGGTGTGTATCGAGGACGTTCTTATGAAATTTTCTGATGCATCGAAGAAGTTCAAGGGAAATCTTCCGATGGACCAAAATATGTCTAAGTGTCAAACTCAAACAAAACCAAACCAAGCTTGAAAGGTAAAGTAATTTCATCAAAGGGGAATGAGGAGCTTCAGTGCAGGTCAATCGAATGAGCAGTCTTGTAGGTAAGTAAAGAGGTTTTTCAAGTCAAAATAAGAGGGGTCCCATTTTCTTGGCCAAAAATGACTTAACTGGCAAAATCACAAGAAAAAGGGAAGGTGTTGATGCCTGGCACAACAATAGGTTGGTTGATGGAGAATTCTAACATAAACCACAAGAAGTCATAAAATTTATCTCACTTGCACTAAATGTTGACATCCTTTCAAAGTTAAGACTCATCTCTTTGCCATGCTTGGAGTAAGGAGGAGGAGGTACGATGTGGAAGACTTGATTTAATTCCCACTATGATGCCTTTAAAACCCAATGCTACTTGCCTAATAATTTGTGTTGCATGCCACTTCCTAAGTTTGTGAACACTACTTCAAGGGAGATAAAATAAGGATGGGACCCTCCCATTTTTGACAACATTATGTAATTCAACAAGGTTCTAATATTTGCCATAACATCCACCAGACTATTTTGGGATTGGATGACTGGAAAAAACTCAATAGATTTAAAATAATTTGCCACACCCTATATTCTAAGGGTTAATTTAGAAATGATAGAGTCTTGCGATGCCGAGAGATTTTGCATTTGGCAAATTCCGATAGAGGAGTCTTTCACTGCGATAAGATTATCGATCCTCATTATCTTAAGGATAAGTAGACTTTGATACAAGGCCAAAACTTCAACTTGGTTGTTAGAGGATATGCCTAGCCCTAATCATAATTAAGTTCACTATTTTCCTTGGGGTTAAAAACAACTCTTCGCACCCGATTTCAAACCAATCCAAGTGACACCTTATATTTTTAGACATGCTATGTATCTCTATATTATTTACAACTTCACTGAAATTTAAATACCCAAATGGCTCTCGTGTCTCAACTCTTCTATTAAATGGAAAGTATTTTAATCTTAATTATAAATATATTTAACAATAATATTATGTATATTGTATAATATAATATGGATTAAATAAATTAAAATGATTTTAAACTTTAGATTCTTTTATTTTTTTATTTTTGAATAATAAAAAATGATAAAATGAAATGAGATTTTTATTTTTATTTTTAATTTTTTAAATATTTAAGAAAGTAAGGTAGGATATGTATACTTTAAGAATTTAGTAAAATCCGTAACCTTAGGGAGTTTCTTGTCCCACAAACAAAATGATCTCATACACCAATTTGATATATCACTTATAACCTTAAAATTAAATTATTATTATTATAATAATTTAGATTATTATTATTATAATAATTTAACATACCTAAGTTACTAAGTTAATAATTTTTAATTCTTTAATAATGAAAACTGGTAAAATGAATTGAGATTATCTATCTTAATTTTTAATTTTTTAAACATCGAAATTTTACCTCAATTTCTTCTCATTATTTTTATTCGATCCCCATTTCAATGTTTAATACATCCCAAGTTAAAATGAATGCTTAGTTAAATAAATAAATAACATCATCCGCACTAAAATCAGATTCGTATGGATGGAAAGAAATTTTGACATTTTGGGGTGATTGAATGGTTGTGATTCAGTACAGGTGGATCAACACTTATCTACTCAGGCGTTCATTCAAATAGAAAACACAGACGACTACCAATCACAAACACCTATTCAATCTGGAAGAGGAAAGAACCGTGAACCCCTCCATTCTTCCCGCCTGCTATAACCACAGGCAGGCTTTGCAAGAGTTTTCATCGTGTTTTGAAAAATATATAGTATCAGAAAGTAAGTTATCATCCATATCCGAATTGTATATTTTGGAGGAAGAAATGTTGACAGGAAGCATGGTGAATACGGTGGGAACAAGCCTCTCTGTAAGGCAATTTGCTAATTTAAGCGGGTGTACCAAAGGAAGTGAGTTTGCTTCTACAATTGGGGGTATAAACTTTAAGCTATTCACTGACTCCAATACATGCAAATACAAAAGGAGCTCAGGAGAAAGCCGCCTTCTTGTGTGGGCTTCTGCCAAAGCGGAGGAGATAGAAGTAGAGGGAAAAGACAAAGCCAACTTACTCCGGGTATGCAATCTCTCCTTCTCATACCCACATGGACACTCTTATTATCCTGGCCAAATCTAGGCAGTGTTCCATGGACTTTTACTGGTGTCAAAGAATGGCGAGGAGGAAAAAAACCTTTTATTTCTGCTTGAATGTATTGATTACTCTGGTAGCTGGCTACCCGTTAAGGCAGGCTGAATATGCAATTCAAGTTCATAAATTATTATTAGTCAGAAGACACAAGAGAATAATTTTGTGAAATAGATTTTGGGCTTGTTTGCACTGAAATTTTAGTCTTTGAGTTGCTGACCCAGTTCTGATTCACACTGACCAGCTGATAAGTCACTTTATATTTGCTCATTGGGTGCTGCTGATAGTTATTATGTATGCAACTGTTTTTTTGTTGTGAGCTACAATCTGGTAAAGGCTGGGGTAATCCATCAACTTTTTGCCTGTATCCCCGTGTGTAACATCGTGTTGAATCTAGATGGTGCATTGGGTGCATTGATTAGGAACACTAGCACATACCCATCTAAATCTTGGTCTGTAATGCATCTTGAGGTTCCGAAATTCAAGGATGCATATCCGGAGTTCACACAAATGACTGATGTATCAAATATTATGGCTTGAGCTTCCCAACCTTGAGACGCATTTCGGACCTGGTTTTAGATGGGTGTGTGCTGGTTGTAAACAATTACAACGAGACACAAGAGGTGAGCTGAGTCGGTGAATGCAAGGTTTTGTTATAGTCCCCACCAGGGTTCGAACCTCACAGGAAGTGGCTGCTGTGCTATCCACAAGTGGGCCATTGTTCTGCCCAGGGGCTGTTAAATCGGGCTGCATGGTGTACACGATAAGCATCGTCCCACCTCTTGATAGGTGGTGGATGCTCGCCACCGTGGTACGTTAAGGAAGCATCTAAATAAAAGCAAAAATAAAACAACGACAAGTGTCCTAAAAAGCTCAATCTGGGAACTTTAAGTCAAGTATAAGTAGTTGTTTTAGCTGACCTAATGCAATACCTGTGCAAATCCAAGAAATTTACCAGTGGCTACACAATAGCTAATACATTGCTAGCTAATTTGGTGTAATAGAAAAAATGTAATTCAATATTCAACATTAAACAAAATGATCAAGAAGTCTACAAACTTTCTTTTGCTTTTAACTACCTCGTCTACAAGGTCAGACATTGATGTTGGGTATTACTGACCAGGGAAATAATTTGTGGAGAGATATTGCTTTATTTAGTGTGGAATTTTATTACAAACAATTGGATAGACAATGTTCAACGAAATAGGGTATTTATCGTTCATTCTTTGGTATACAAAAATGGGCGATCCGAGAATAATTCTGTTAAGCAGTATGCTTTTTGTGTTACCGTGCACAGTAAAGAACAATGTTCCACGCCCTTGGCCTCATCCATTTGCCAAAATCAAGACGTTTTCAAAGAGGAGATTGCTTTGTCATGGATTTTGTTGATTTGGACGGGCTTTTAATCTTCTTCAATGATGGCACAAGTTGGGATTACCATAGTTGATTGCAATTGGATTGGACTAAAGTTTGTGTTTTTATTTAGAAGAATAGAACTTGCAGAACTTATTTATAACAACATGGCTCTTTGTTGCTTCCTTTTTGTCTATATCACAGCTCCACCCTCAGACTCAAAAGGTTGAAAGATAGGCATATGTACCTGTAATGGCTTCAATACTTCTAATATTGAGCAACTCAGTCTGGAGTTGAGAGCTATCAATGGGAAAAAGAAAAGGATTAAGAATAGAGCCATGAGCTTTTGATATGACTAGATATTTCAGTTTAAGAGTTCAGCAACTTGGCTCCAACTGATGGACAATCACATATGAGAGATGGAGGCAAAATTTCACTCCACGGCCTAAACATTTTCATTTGACAATCATGGAAGAAATTTATAGGAAATTTTTAGCCAACTCAGAGAAAGCTTAACTCTCTCTTTCAAGTCTTGTTTTACAACTGACTTGTCAAATCAATTATCAAAGCTCTTAAGGAGTACTGAATTTTTTCATAACGGAGTTTTACTAAAACTAACTTGATTTTTTTGAGAAATCAGAGTTTTCTGCATATAGATCTAATGGAGGATTCTCCTCTCATGTTACCATGGAAAATTGTAGACCATAGCATGATGTGCATTTGTGACAAATCAATTGGTCTTAACTGAGAGTTCACTGTTCCCCATTGAAATCAAATACATGATCACTCTCTCTCCTTTATGACAGATGCTTCTTGTTACCCCCCATGCCCAGGGGTAATTAGAGGAGATCATGTCTCATGGCCCACAATGGAGACAATGATCCCGACCATGATGATCAACATGTCCGCAGATAGCAACCCAACAACTCCCCTCAGATTGCCTTTTCTACTTTAGATCAACCGAGCTCATCACATCCAGTCAACTCGGTGTATGGGAGATGGTAAGCCAACGTCACCATGAGGTATGTTAGTCCTTCTTTCATGCAAAGTGTTGTGCTTAATGTACTAGGCATGTGGATAAGGATCATTGGTTGAAGTTGGATAATGGATCACTAGCTCAAGAAGTTATGTTTGTCGCCTTGTTTCACCTTGGTGGCCAGCATCTGTGCCCTAGTCCTATCTTGTCACCGCCCAGGGAAAAGGGGTACTACTGGGGGGTCCTCACAAGGGTAACGTTCTGTTTCCCATCATACTTAACACTTTCCATCCTGGAGCCCATCGCAATGTACTAAACTTTGGTAACGGGTCATGGTCCATTCTCTCATGAGAAGAGGGGCTGAAGGCCCAAAGGTTGATTGCAGTTGCTTCTAAAATAATAAAGAATGATGCTAAAGAAAGAAAGGAATAATAGCAAAGGAATCTCAAAATCCAGTCCAACTTGAGCTCCACCCTTTCCGCGTTCGCCCCAATCCCAAGCAGTGATGTTATAGTTTGAGACCTTGTTATCGTGCAAACTGTAGGTTGGGAAAAGCCCGACCCAATCCACTGGATGGCGATAATGGTGGGAGGGTTACCCACTATCACCTTAGATAAACCCTCCCCTCGCTTTAGTGAAGGAAGAATCCACACAAGGGGGGAGTACCGGATGACTCTAGGGGGGAGATGAGATGGAAAGTGATACTTATGAAAAGATGCCCCTATAGGTCAAGTTACTAAGTGGAGAGTGGCTTGACAATGAACTTTGAAGGTGGTTTATGGTTGCCAAGTGTTTGAGTATCTACGAAAGATGGTTGTACTTGCCCGAGACACAAGAGAAGACAAGATACAAGCTAAACAATCCAATGGACAAGCAAGTTAAGCTTGCTGTCCCTACTTGTAGCAGTTGACAAGAATATACATCAACAAATACAATAGCTAGTTACTGCAGATTTAACCATCAAAATTGTCAAATAATTATTGGACAATGAAGTACTAAAACAATGATAACTTTCCAATACTTAAGCATGAACTTTGACAATTAATTATGTTGATGTTTGGACAACATCGGAAGACATTTTCTTAGAATAATAATTAATAATATGATTATTGATTATTAAATATCGATAATTATTAAATATGGAAAAGTCACGTGGGGGTGAGGGTAAAGGCGGTTAGCATTAAGAAATTTTAGACGGATGAGTGAGCGGGCCGGTCAGAGTACAGGCATATGGATGACACTGATAGAAATGAATTTGTGGAATGTTGAGTGTATGGCATTGTATGGTTGAACAAATTGAATGGTGTCTATGATAGTATGGCTGATATGACAGTGTATGTCGGATTGCTGTAGACTGTATGGGACCTGTACGAAAAGAATGGTTGAGAGTGGAAATTTTAACCCATGAAATTGCCAAGAGCTTGGCTCGAATACCAAACGAGATAAAAGAACTTGTTTATCATGAGATTGCAAGAACATTTCTGCAAGTCTATATAAGATATATTGAGTAATAAATGATTGATATATGAATGATGATTTACAATGAGCCTCATGATGGTGTACTTATATGCATTGACTAATCTTGAGATGAATGGGTGTGTCCTTTGTCTTTTCACTAAGCATAATGATTAATATTATTTATTATTATTGTTATTATTGCTATTTATTATTATTTATGTTTGTTAAAGAATCATTCGAGATCCTTAATCCTGGAAATCTACAGTCGTCACCCGAAGGTGGGACACCATTTACAGTTTTTATCTGGAGGGGCATAAGGCCACCTGGCCCAACTTAATAGCCATGATGGTTCTACATTTTTGTGGCCACCCTTGCGGGGATGAACCAGACACTTTTGTGAGATTTGAACCTTGGTGGGGGCTAAGACAATACCCCCCTTTCAGTCTCAGGAAGCTCTTGAGTTAGCTTTCTCCTAATGAAGCGAAGACCGCTTTCTTCTTCTGGACATACAGCCTAAGCCCTAGAAAGGTGTAATGTCCCCATTTTGGGACATCATTACATTATAGAGGGTTATGATGACTAGAGTAGCCAGTTGGAGATTATAGCGAGTACAAGAGCTATTGAGGGATATTTTGAGGTCTGGCTTGCATCGCTCATCCTATTTCATCATTATGATCCATTCCACAYAGATTGGCTTTGGTTCCGTTGCATTYYGACGATTTCCATGATTTTGAGTATTTTGAGCTATAGGTTAATTAAATGCATTGAGGAGGTCATTTTGGGCACATTACTTGGAGGAACCTCTCAGTGTAATAGCTCATTGGAATCGGGAGGAACAACACTACAGGATAGGATGATGAGAAGTGACTTTCAGTGGCCAGGGAAGCCACAAGGAGAGATAAGGCGTTTTTCAGAGGTAAAAAGGTTAATTAATTAATTAAAGTGATTTAATTAATTAATTAATAATTAAAAAAGAAAAGTCACTTTGGAGAGACAAGTGAGCAGGAAGTATAAAGAAGAGGCAAGGGCCTCTATTCTTTCATTCATTCATGTATGTTTATCATTTTGGTATCTGGCTTCTAGCTAGAGAGCCCATACCTTGGGGGTTTTGAGGGTTTTGACTTAACAAACCCTAGAGGACGATTCGGTGGTGAAAGATTCCACCTAGCTTGTCCCAAGCTTGGTCTCGGAGATGCAATACTCTCCCACACCATTCTAGTTCAGATCTACTCAGTGCAGGAGGGTTCTACACCAGCCACAGGCACAGGAAAAGAAGGAGGGCGCACCATTGGGGGTTTCCAGCAAGGGGGGCGCACCATTCATTGAAGGTTCGTTGTAGGAGTTCGAGAGGCTCTTGGAGATTTGAGCATTTGGGTTTTACTTGCAGGGCCTTAGCCATGATTTCTAGTGCCTCTTGAGAGAGTTTTATGATTCAGATGATTCCCTAGAGCATTGGGGCGAATTGGAGAGAAGGAGGGCATTTTTGAGATTCAGATCTATTCAGTTTGGAGGGGTTATACTTCATATCTGACCCTGAGACCTCACCCAGTGACTTTCAGTGTCCCGATCTACCTTTCTAGTTAGTTTCAGGGCATTTGGAGGCCTCCTTCATCAGGGCCGAAATTGTAGGGTTTGACAATTTCAGGAGGGCGCAACTCCACTTGAGGATTCAACATTTGGAGGAGCAGTCTTGGTATTTCGGTTTGAGACTTTAGGAGGGGACTCTACACATCCTGATCTACAGTTTGGCATCTTCATTGGAGCTTTTGGACATCTTTGGCAGCAGGGCCGAATTATTGAGGGTTTCAGTCTTCTACTAGAGCGTGGCTTTTCTAGTTGGGGGTTTGGTATTGCATATGGCCTAGATCTCTACTTGTATTCAGTCTTCATTGTGTATCCAGCCTTTGGAGGCTTATAGCATCTTCTTGGAGCATTTTGTAGCAGCTCCTATTATGTTATTGGATCCATCTGTTGAGCATTTCAGATCGACATCTTCATTGTATCAGGTTCTCTTACTATTATGAATAAGATCAGATCTAAGGCATTTTTTGGGTTGTCTACTATATTGTTGGTCTTGCATATGGTTGAGGTATGTTCCATTACTATATCTATGTTGATTATTGCTGCAAACACACATTAAAACTCATCAGTATAACCCTAGTGCAACCTAAGAGACAATAATAAGCAAAGTGTTTTGACGAAATGCCACAACCAGAAAAAGTTTAAAAATACACCCAAAACCGTGATGTTCCTGGCATATTGGCTTGGGAACATTACAAAAGGCTACCCAGACGCATGTTCTCCATCTCTGCTCTAATAACCCGGATAGGTAATCTAGTAATATAGAGAACATCCTCTAAAGTTGGAGCCATCTCTCTCTACGTTGTCAGGAAGGTATGTCTGTAAAGATCCCAATAACTGTAAAACGTAGTAAGCTGCTAAGAAACTATGGTAATAGCATCCCACCACATGGCTATTTCTAGATCTAAAATCCTCTCTAACTCTCCTGCCATAAGGACTTGTCAGTAAAATAATAATTTCTGAAGTTTATAAAGTGTTATAAGCCCTGAGAAAATTCCCCTCTTTCTAAAATGGACCTTCCAAAAAGGCAGATAAAAGAGGGTGACGGCTTATAAACAGGTTGAACTTGGACAGCTGGCCTGAAAAATTAAGGGCAAACCGTCATTCGATTTCAGAACTGATCCAACTTGGAAAAAGAACAGGACTGTCATGAGGTAATCTGAAATTGCAGTTTTGCAAATTTTTGTAGGGCTGACCTAAGGCCAGATGTGGCTTGTCTAATATGGCCGAAAGGAATTACATTTATCTGCTAAAACTCTGCTGCTCAAAACTTTGGAATTGCAGAGTTCAAACTGTGGCACTATTGTATGGGTTTTCAGGGGCTTTTCCTATATCGGATCTCTCTAGACACTGATTTTTCAATAAAGAGGTTGAATTTCTTACAAGGATTAAAAATAGCATGCCTGTCAAAGAAAATCAAGAAACCTGAAAAGTATAAAGAAAATTAGTGAATCCCTGACTCTACTTCTACCATCAGATCTAATTTTCTCGAATTCCTTGACATGGTTTTTGCATATGAAAATCTTACAAAGGGAACTTAACTCAGCCTAATGTTACCTCTTTCTGCCAGTGGCTGACTAAAGACTTTAGTACCTCTTGTCAGGGCCAAATAAAACATTGTAATTCCTTGTGAGGAAACTGGTCTTCCAAGATGAAGAACACACAATAAATGTTAAATCCAAAGTAACACAATGATTTCCAAAGTAACAATTTGCTGTTTATAGTGCATGTCAGTTGGAACCATTTTTGGAATAAAGCCCTTCATACTAAGATTGTTTTTGAAAGAAAGCTTATTATATCAACAACAGAAATACATACTGCATAGTACAAATCGGCTCACATCTCTTTAAAGGACAGTAGAAAGGTTTTTGAGATAGCTTGATGACAAGGATCACAAATCTCAGCATATTAATATTGTTACACTGCTAAGTGCCAACTATCATTAAAGAGTTTTATTTACACATAGGATTTGTCTTATCTCCAAAGCTCTCAGGTCATGTGCATAAACCTGAAGCAAGTTTTCATTTAGAATGTCAAAGGAAATTAAATTATATTTATCACTAAGCTCTACTTTATTGAATAAGTTGCAATGAAGGATCCTCTTTTACTCTGAATTGCTAGTTGTAAGCTCCATCTCATTTTCAATTGAATTGTTTACATTGCTAGATATGATTCAAGGAATGGAAGATTAGTTAGAAGTTCAAAATATATGCCAATTTGATGTTTTTATGCAAAAAATCTTGACAAGCGATGAGTAGACTCCTAGAGAGTGAGAAGGAGAAATTGAGAGGGTCTTTTTTTTGGTATCTGCTTGTAGTATATATCCTTGTTTCTTCAGTTCTTTTATTATCTAAATCTTATTCAATATTATCCTTTAGGGAGCTGATATTTGTTTTTGGTGAAGAATTAGAGTGCTGTAGATTGGAAGAAGGCAGAAACATATAAAGGAAATGGTGAAATCGTTGAAGGAAAGGTTGATGGATCAAACAGTGGAGGTGTGCTAGTGCGTTTTCACTCCTTGCAAGGCTTTTTGCCTTATTCTCAGATGAGTCCTTCTCTTTTGCTAAAAGGTACACCATTTACCTACATTCTTTTTCCTGGTAATCTGCATTCATTTTCTGATTTTACATTTATCTTGTTCCTAAAGTGACCTTGGACTAGTTAATAATACTTTCCATGGCTCACCAAAGAACTAAAATATTGAAAAGCTACTACTTTATATTAGAACTTAGAAGGCCTATCTGTGTAAAGGTCTCTAGGAACATCTTCTTTAGAATTAAAGATGTTGGTTTGACATGAATAGTTGTTCCTCTTTATGTACGGTTACTCCACCAATATAGCTGGAAAATGATAAATGAATTAAATAAAAATGTAACCTAAGAGGCTTCAAAGTCAATCTGTTCTAAAGTGTTAGCTTTTGGGTTACTTCGGAAGTGTTTACACCATGTTTGGGGGTGTTTCATGAGATTTGGGATACATGGTGTATGTTCAGCCCCTGGATGGTCCGAGATGGATCGACACACGGAGATGGTTTGTGATGGATTTGCACATTGGAGATAGCTTGCTCAGTGGTTGCTTGACCTCAGTTGGGTGCTTGCTTGGCATTTTTCCCTAGGGCGTTGGAGTTCTCTTGATAGCTTGGGGGACGTCTTTCATGATGGCCACATGGAGAGGTTCGCTTGCTTAGAGAATGCCCTACTTAGGAGGAGGAGTGTCGTGCACCTTGGAGGAGGGCACCAAGCCTAGATAGCATGGGGTAGCTTGTATTCCTGTATGAAGGCTTGGAGTTGGCTCGGGGACGTCTGGGTTGTGACATTGCTCATGTAGGGGGAGTGGACCTATTACCTCCTAGGGAGGTACCGTATGTTTTTATTGGCTACACCATTGTAAGTCCAGGAAATATGCAAGTCTAAAGCCTTGTAGGCCATGTGGATGGTTTTGTATGTGGACTCATAGGCCTTTGTGGTCGGACATGCCTGGTCCTTCTAGTCCCTGTTACCCACCAAGTTGCACTAGGATGGACTTGCAGTTGAGTTGCCAAAGATTGGACAAGAAATTGTTCAAAATCAAAGTTAAGAAGTCCAGTCGACCATTATGGCCACCTTTCTTCTTCTTCTTCTTCATACCACATTTCCATACCCCCATGGGGATTTGCAATAAGATGAGTTGGCATGATGAACTTTGTAAAATACTTATCTCCCTAAGACTAAATCATGAGTACGTAACTATAGAGTGTTTTTTTTACTTTCTAATTATATCTTGCGGCCTTGGTAGCTGTTGATTTTTCAATAAGCTAGGTTAAGCATGTAGTTCTTTTCATTTTATCATGTCTTAACCATAAACAAGAATGTTGCAGCAACCAAGATCACAAGAAGAAACACCATGCACAAGAACACAAGAAATACCCTGGGAAACCCTTCTCAACAAGGGAAGAAAACCCAGCCAAATCCTTTGCTATATTCTTCAATAGAAAGACCTTTCACCACCAAGAATGACCTAACACACAAGAGGGTGCTTAATCCCTAGAAGACTAGCGCCCAAGAGAGGTGCGCACCTTTTCCCAAGTAGATGTATTTGCTGTAATTTCCAAACACACAAGGAAGATATGATTCCACAATGGGGAATCGTCCCTTACTTATATTAGACTTGTCCAATCAACAAAGACGCCTATTGGCTCAACAGGGCCGACCTCTCTAAGTCACTTTATATTTATTATTATTAATATTAACAATATTAATTATCTTTTGCATTTANATTAGGGTTACAGGTAGGTCTGACTCTTGAACAGTATATAGCAAAGGATCTGATACACCCACTAGTGCTCATCCACTAGGGGCACATCCATAGGGATGTCATAGCTCTGATTCACTGCATTACACAGAAGAACCAGATCTTCACATATTCACCTATGCTCGTCCACAGGCACGTCCGCTCTACAGATCTTCTTTCCCACTGCCACACACAGGAGAATCGTTTGGAGTCTTCTCGTCAACTCTGCTGCTCAGAGGAGGCTAATACATCATCTTCATTTCTGTTCTCTTGACGATGCACCCAACACTTTAGGATTTCACACGTTCACCTTTTAGCCACATGCACATCCTAACTCAACAGATCGCCTTTCCCACTGGATAATCATTTGGAGTTCTTCTCAATTCTCTGAATGGAGGAGGTCATATCTACGTTCCTAGCTGTGTCTCAGGCAGGAACCATGTACCCTTCTTAGGGGCTTTCTCTCAGGTTTGTAAACTGAGAGAAAGGCTTCACATAGCTGCAATGATCCACACCTCACAGGTTTGTAAGCTGGAGAATGTCTCACATAGCTGCATTCATCAATAGTTGCGAGTTATAATTTTTAAGTTTTTTCATTCAATAACCTCCAAAGTTGGAGTGTGTATTGATGGTAATGTCTTGGTACATTGTATAATGTATATTACCATGTAGTCATCATTTTTGAGTCACATGGAAATTGCGCTAAGTCCCCCTTAGGATTTTTTAAAGTTTTTTGCAATTTTTTTTTTCTCGCAAACATGATATTTTTAATCGTAATTGATGAATAAGTTTAAAAAGTGGTACTAGGAGGCATCATATGCCTTGGGGGTATTTGTTTTCACACTCAAAATACCCACTTTACCTAAGTATTACCTTTTTGAGGGAAAATAGTGATTATTTAATCACTTAAAGTCATTTTCTCTCAAAGATGTCAAATAAAAGACAAATAAAAGGAAAAATAAGTAATCCTTAAATCAAGGAAACATGTCTGGGACATGTTTTCCTTGTATGTCTAGTCTTCTTATGTAAAGGTGAGTTGTCTCAAGTGGAAGGCGACTTGATTGGAGTGAGTTGTCATGAGGTGGAGATCCCAAGAAGGGAAGTCACACTTTCCTTATTTGTCACCCTTTTTCCCTTTGGAAACATCGCCCTCATCCTTGAGATAAGTCGCCCTTCATGATAGGAAACATTTCCCTTCACACTTTGGAAAGGAAAAATCACCCCATACTTTAGAAACATCACACTTTCACACTTGAGATGACTCGCCCTCATTCTTTAGAAACATCACGCCCTCTCAAGCTATATAAGAGAGGCGACCCACTCCTTAGAAGGAGTGAGAGAGCTTGGGGAAATAATACATGCATTGTAATGCTACTATTTTGTAATCTCATGAGAATTGAATAAAGAAAGACTTTGGAGGTCCATTGTGGGTGGTGTTCATAGTATGGATGCTCATTGCTTATGTTGTGCTTGAGGTAATTGTAGATTAGCTCTCTTGTTTTTCTTGTTTCTTGGCATATCCTTTGGATGTAAGACTTATTTAAACTAGTTTGTTTATATATTGTCTTATTGTCCTTTACACTTGAGAATTTAGATTTTATGTTTATTTAAGTTAATATGCATGCTTTCTAAATTTCAATTGTAGGGAAATTATATGCTTAACAAACTTTTTGGCAAAAGTTGTCTTAGCTTACAGGTTCTCAAACTTGAAGAGGTGAAGCCTTGGAGTTCAACTCTTCACTCATCTTCAAGATCCATTGGAGTAAGAATCCCTCAACCAATTCTCAAAGGACCCCATAGCCCAAAGATTCAAGTCTTCAACAAATCCTCTCTCTCTTTCTTAAACCATTCTTTCTTTGGTTACTTTATACATGCAAAGCTAAATTTGTATTTCAAGTTAAAATCTAAATACATTTTTTCTTTGCATGTTATAAGCAAGTAGTTTTAGATTCCATTTTACAAAGTCTTATTCTTTAATAAATCTAGCTTGCATAATCTATCCTTTTAGCTAGTTTTAAAAGATAAATTTAAAGACTAGAAGGTAGAATCTATTTAGAGTGCTTTAAGGATCATTTGGGCAAACTTAGTGATATTGTATT
>ML799570.1:19126-47269 GCA_009831015.1 Picea engelmannii
ATTCAACTTCTCTTCTGCCTTCAAGGCCATCTGGTACGCATCCTCAACTGTTCGGATGGTAGTCAGGCTCAGTTCGTCTTGAATGTCATACCTGAGACCATTCAGGTACCTTGCTACTTTTTCGTCATCACTCTCCCGATGACTTGCTCGGATATTGAGCCTATAAAAATCCTCGGTGTACTCCTTCACCGTCATCGTCTTCTGTCTCAGGTTCTGCATGCGCCTGAACAGAGTGATCTGGTAGTCTCTCGGAATGAACTTCGCCTTCATCTTGGCGATCATCTGATCCCAGCTTTTTATCTTCTGCTTGCCTTTGGAACGTCTGTCTGCCTGCAGCTCGTCCCACCATAAGGCTGCATGTCCCTTCAGTTTCGTAACTGCATGTCTTACCTTCTTGTCCTCTTCGATATCCTCATAATCGAAGTAGGTATCGAGTGCTCGGATCCAATCCAGCAATTCCTCTGTGTTCAGACTCCCTTCATAAGTCGGGATGTCCATTTTGGTCTTCGAGCTCATCCTTGTGATAGCTCTGATCAACTTCTCGGTTGCCACATCTTCTGTAGCGATTTCTTCCTGGTCATGTCCAGCTTCCTCTTCGATCTCCGGATCGCTGAACTCTCCTGCGTCGTTTCCACGCCTTTGAGTGGCCTCCATATCCTCGAGTCTCGCCCTGAGATCTCGAATCTGACGTTCCATCTCAGCATTTCCTGCTGGATTCCCCGCATGCCTGCCCCTTCTTCGGACGTCCCTGTCCTCCCGATCAGGTGACTGCCTCTCTCTCCTGGGTGGCATCGTGTATCTCCTCTTTGCTACCGGAGCAAAAAGAATTTCAACTCTGGCTCTGATACCACTTTGACGCCAACCCTGCCCCTCGCGAGCACGGTCGCCCCACCAGGACCTTCACAAATCCTCGGCCCAAAGAGTTGACACTCTTCCTCCCCCTTTCGGGGTTTCGCAACCCACAGTCTCTCTCACACCCGCTTCCCCCTTTATAACTTGCCTGGGGAGAAGAATCGGAGTCTCGCCTCTCGCGAATCCCGACGTCGAATGTCCTTTTCCCGGGTTCCCGAGACCGAGGAAAGTCAACGTTGACTCTTCCTTCGCTCCTCGCCGCTCGGAGGATGTGTCCTCCCACACCCGGACTCGGAAATCCCGAAATGATGATCCCGCGGTCTCGCTTCTCGTGACGTCGCACCTCGGTCGTCAATCGTCCCCCTTCCTGGGGCCCAAAGTCCCGAGGTCGCGAGGCCCGAAGTCGCGTGCTCCGTCAATGACCGTTGAACCCTGATAAGGAAAGAAATGGTGGCCGAAGTTAACCACTCGTTCTCACGACTCCCGGCTAAATGGGCCAGTCTCTCCCCTTCTCTGTTCAAGGTATTTCACCTCAGTTTCACTCGCACTCTAGGCAGTTCTCTGAAGTCTTTTCTCCCTTCATAATATTCCTTCCTGCTATGGTCATCATAACCGATCACTGTCTCTTCAAGCAACCCTACGACTGCACCATCTCGGACTCAACCCGACTGCACCCCGCAGAACTCCTGGCTGTCTTGAGAAACAACTGAAACCTATTTTTTATGCACCTAGTTCCTTATCCTTCCACATAATCAAGTATACAGCATATGACAGAAGGACATAGCTAAGAATCAAGATGCAGAGACAAAATCCCATCAACACCCAGGGGATAATCACACCCATGAATGGGTTTCTGCTCCACTGCCTCCTCGTGGATGTAACCAAGAACCCAACTGTGAGATCTCTTCGACGCACTCTATGCGGAAGGACTCGACTGCACTCGATGCAGGAATCTCCAGGCTCAAGCAGAGTAACAATTGAAACTCATTTATCTTTCTCTTAGATTTCTAACTTGATATGAAATCATAAATGCAGCATATAGAAGGAAAGCATAAAAGAAAGCTACCATGCAACAGCATAAGATTAACAAGACACAGAGAATAATCACAGCCATGATCTGAATCAATCTTCCTATTAATTCACGAACTGTACATGGGGACTCTTCACAAGTTCTCTGCTTGTTCTTCCTTCTTCCTCCTAATGCTCCCTCCGATCTCAGATCTCTTGCTCATAATAATGATAATACAGAAAAGGAGGGTGTCTATATTCGGTTTTCCCTCACAAAAGCTAAATTGTCTAATCTACACTTAATGACCCTATCTACCTGTATCCAATCTAATCTTTCTGCATTAAAATCTAATAAGTGTTCCTGCTGTACAAGGACGAGAGCTTATCTGCTCCAGGTCCCAATTGATACATAAGTACGCCTAAATATGGATTCTTTTATTCAATCGGCGGCGCTCCTCAAAATAGTCACGACCGTGACCCCGGCGTCTCCCTTTGAAGTCTTTTCCATCTTCCCGTACAGGCGCGCACGACGAGGTGCGGATGCTCCTGCATCATTTTATGAGCCCTATCAAATCCATAAGAGGGTAGGCCAAGTAGCCTATGCCCTAGATATACCCAACAATAAGAAATTGTATGATGTTTTCCATGTCTATTGTTTAAAGAAGAAAAAGTTGGGCACAACAACCCATGTATAGATAGAGTTTCCTTTACTGGATGAAGAAGGTAAGTTAGTTATAGAGACCGAATGCATCTTAGAAGTTAGAACCAAAATCCTTTGTTCTAAAATTGTGAACATACCTGAAATTATATACCACAAATGTCATCCAAGGAAACGATATAATGCACAGTTGACTCGGCCAATGGAATTCAATCCTATTGCACACATAGTGTGAATGAAACCCAAAACCAAGTGTATAATCACTCGGAGAGATAACGCACCACACTATCCACTTATCCCAACTTTCAACTATCTCCTTTCACTTAGAATTTAATCTTGTAGTGCTACAATCCTCAGCTCAATTTTCATTCACAACATTCAAATTCTAACTTTGATGACCAAATAGTGAAAATTGTTTGAATAATTATAACAAAACGACTCGATATACCCTGATTACCCTGGTTACTAAGTCTAGATTGAATCCAATTGGATGCTCTAAATCTCTAAAATTTAATGCCAATTGGATAGTCCAACAACCAAATCGACACATTAATGGCTACGGTGGCTAATTAGATTTTTTAGGCAATCACTTTATACTTTAGTGTTTGGACAAAGTTTTGAAACACATCGATAAAAATTTTGAATGAAAGTGATTCTACAGATTTCAAAATTCTGGCCGAATTAGATCACCGATTGCATTTTACATTATGAAAAATGAAAGTTGAAAAACGTGGCAATGGGTATTATAATCCACATAAATTTTAAATTTGCCATCATTTCGCTTTCCCACTTTTTGATCGACGAAAGTGAGAAATGATTTCCGATAATCACTTGTCCGAGTAAAAATTTACTTTTGTTGCCAATGAAAGTGATTTCAAATTACAAATAACATTAGAAACTTGGTTTATTCAAGGCCAAAGGACTTAGAAAAAATGTGTTTTTTCTTGGGACAAAAAACAATGCATTAAACGCTAAATGATATGCAAAAATCCATCAAAAATAAAAATGCATAATTTATTTGCCAATGAACAAAATTTAAAGAAAAATTGGTATCCAAAAATTGTAAGAACAAATCAAGATGTGGATGTGTTGTGGACTCAACAATATGGTAGGGCAATTCAATGTATATGACTTTCTCCTTTGATACCCTTTCACAACAAGTTGCTCAAAGTTTTTTGCATTCTCCTCTAATACCTTCTCACATCAAGGAAGTGCATTGCCATATCTCCAAGCTTATAGATTTCAATATCGCTCTAATACCATGTTATAAAATTTACTATGCATCATACAAGAAATAGGAGCAGAGAATATGAACACGAGTAATTTTATTAATGCTGGAGTCATTTTTACATTGAGAGCAATTTTGTTTTATTTAGCTAGTAGGTAGTTCCCTGACCTCAATACCTTTTCTTGAAGGACATTTATTAAACTAATGCCTATCATAATTAACTATTAAAGCCACTTATGTAATGTGCATTTATTATTTCATTGCATTAGATATCTTGAACCGTTGTACTCCAACAGATAGATCAAAATAACCAACCCCAAGTGAAGAGAAAATCCAATGGCATAACTCCATGAATGTCCAAAAACATATCCAAGATATAAAGTCACACTAACATAAGCTCAGTTTGAGTATGACCAAACTATTCTTAATCAAGAGTGAAGGGGAATCAAGAGTGAAGATGACCCTTTATAGACATATTGTTCCTCTTAGGTTTTTATATGAAGTATAGATCCACCTTCTAGAATCATCCTAGAATATTCACCCTTTAAGCACACCATAAGTGATCAAATATGACTAAATCAACACAGACATGCCCCCTTATCAATCTTGACCATGTCAAGGGGTACATATGGTTTTTGGCCCTTCTTTAGCATAGTTGCACAACTTTTGAAGAGAAATTCCCATAAATCAAATTAACAAAGGAGAATTATAATTAACCAGGAAATTGGACATTTCATCCAATCCATACTAAATAGACGATATAACAGTGAATTCTAAGAATAAAATAAATTTATAAATACAAACCAAAGTCTCACCACTCGCAAGATTACGAGGTCAATCTCCCTTTCAAATTGGGAAAAAAAGGAAGAATTGAACAAATAAGGATTGGAAAATACACTAGAATAAATAAATAAAAGAAAGCACAAAGAGAGAGAATGAAGACAAATAAAGAAGGAAGAAAAGGAACTGAATGAAGCTTGGTAGGAAGACACAAATTATGGAAAGAGATGAAAATAATTTAAAGAGAAAAATAGAAAAATGAGAAAGGGGAAAAAGAAGCAGAAACAATAAAGACGAATGTATAATAACGAAAGAGAGGTGACGACACTAACAAGGATAGGCAGAATAAAAAGGGAAAAAGGTTGAAGAACATGAAGAAGAGGGGAACATATCAGATACAACCTCAGAGGCAAGGAAAGGGATAAATGGGATGATACAAATAATAGTTCTAAGGAGGATCAAGGACATGGACATGAAATAGGAGGTGGGGCTAAAGGGATAATAATAGATGGGCATGTTATATGAACTCACGAGACAAGTGGATGATTTAGAAAAATGAAGACATGAGCTTAAGACTCAATCCATTTCCAACATGATGGAAATGTAACAGTATATTTTTTGAATAGGTAACTTAACCTAATCTTGAATTAGTGTGAGACAAACCAACACAACAAGAAGATATGTGAAAATTTAAAAATGGTTTTTAAATGAAGATAAATTAATTAACAATAAGACACAACACATAAGACATGTAAAAATTAAAAAAATGGTTTTTGGATGAAGATAAATTATTAACAATAGTTGTAGAAGACACACTCAAAGAAAGGACAACACTGATAGAATCCATCTTGAATTTGATTAAATTTTGAAGAAAAAATTGGGATGGCCATATAAGGCAAGTAAAGGACAATATTTTGAATGATATGATATGGAGAATTGGACAAAAGTGTCTTGGATAAGGTCATGGAACCCCGCAACGCAATGGATGGGAGTACATTCCAATAAAGAAACTGGGGTATGCAATATATTCAGTAGCCAACATTACAACTAGTATTTATCCAATAAGTGAAGACGAGGATGGAATTCATGTTAAGAAAATTTCAATCCTATGCAAAGAGATGTAAGTAGTGGATAAATGAGAAGGATACAAACTATTAGGTGAGGGAAAAGAAATGTCAACACTAGCCATGATCTGTAAACTGTCGTGGATATTCCATTTGATAGTTTGCCACAACATATTTAATAAAATACTGAAATGTTTACTATCAAGGTTAATTTCCTTTAGATCTTAGATTCTTTAATTATTGGTTTTCTGCTTAAAATGTATAAAATAGTTGAAATGCGAAAAAATAGAGAACATAAATAGATACTCAGACACCATATACAAAAAAACATAAGATATAACCTGGGAAAACCAATACCAAAGAAAACCTGGCTAGAAGGTGAGGTCGCTCTACTCGCTTTTCTTCAAATGCCAGTAAAAAGAAAGAGGCACTCCTTGTGGAGTTGCCTTTGACATTGTGGCATGTTTGGTTGCAACAGAATCTCTCCTCAACAGAATCTCTCCTCCTCTATTATGCTCTCAAATTATCACTCCTACATGCTCTTCTCGACTATGGAACAAACACAATGCTAAAGAATGGAACCCCTTCTCCTCCTAGTTGTAATTTTCCCAACTAGGATAGATAGAAAAAAAATATTTGTTGCCTAAATTATTATTTTTCATGAGAAGGAAATGATGGCAATACTACATGCAAGGTTCTTCATTATATTCCCATTATTCCATGCTTGCAACGATTTTTTAGGTGCAAAAACTTAGCAGAATTGATGGATTACCATGCACGAAATAGAAATGAAGATGACATTCTTTGAATTCTTGCAAATGGTTATGCATTTAGAGACATGGAGGAAAAATGACCACACTTTACAAAATAACCTCATAATGTTAATATTTCTTTGGCAACGGATGGTGTCAATCCATTTGCAGAGATGAGAGCTATTTACTTGGTGTGGCCTTTTTTATATTATCAAAAATGACATTCCTCCATGGATGCCAATAAAGGGGGAGCATATAATGTTGGCAATGATTGTTCTAGGTATTTGTTTACAACAATGTTTTTTTAATGAAGTAGCATCTCATTTGTCATATTTGTTGCATAATGTCATATATTTATTTTCATTTACTCATATATATGATTTATGTATGTAAAATGGTTGTAATAATGATGTACTGTTTATGTACAAATCAATTAGGTAAGCACCAAGTTAAAGATATGAATGTATATATTGAGCCTCTTATTGACAAGCTACTAAATCTATGGAATGGCATCACCATGTATGATGTCTCTAGACCAATAGGGAAAAGGAAATTTCAATTCCATCCAATGCTTGCATGGACAATTCATGATGCTCCAGGATAACACATTTTTGTGGTATGTAATTATAACATGCACTTTAACAGTATTTAATTTTATTAAGTTGATATATTAATCATGCATGTTTTTTAAATAATTCATTATTAATTATATAAAATATATTATAATTGACATAATTAATCCATCTCTTGCAGGTCTTCAAACAAAGGGAAAATTTGCATGTCCAGTTTGTGGTCCTAATATGAAATCTCTTCAATCAAAAAGTTTAGGAAAGGAGGTGTTTGATGAGTATAGGCACTTTCTCTCTAAGAATCATAGGTGTCAAACTACCGAAAAACATATTTTCAATGGGAAATAAGAGACCGCATTAAACCCACAGAGAATGACACCTCACCTATGGAAGTTGCAATATAATAGAAATTGTCAAGGTACAGATCAAATTGTCTATCTATGATCATCATATATGAAATGTTTTTTAATTTACTTTCTTTTATAATGTGTTTTGATAATTTATTGTAATTGACAACGATTTTTGTAATTTCTTTAACTATGATTCATGATGGTTGTGATCATGAAGGTGCTAATGGGCCTCCATGAGGAATGAAAATTTATCCCAAACAATTCAGTAGGTTTCCCTACTATGAGCACCTGCAAATTGTTCATTTGTTTGATACAATGCATATCGGAAATAATGTAGCTGAAACATTATGTCGAATATTGGATGGAAGGAGTGACAAAGAAAAAATTGTCAAAATTTGTAGTGACATTCAAGAATCCAATCATGCAATGAAAGATGCCATTGAATTAAATAACGATGGATACCAAATTAATGTAATCTCCCTTCCATGGTTATTGATGGAGCAACAAAGCAATGTTGTAAAAGAAGTCATATGAAAAATTAAATTTCCCACGGGATTTTGTTCGAACATAAAGAATATCTTAATAAAGAAAGGTGATTTTGGGGGGTAAAAATGCATGATTGGCATGTTTTCATTAAGGTAATTATTCTGGTTTATATATTTCTATATTTGTATACTACATGTTATTGGTGTACTTTTTTGTGTGCTTTTGGAAAAAATAATGAAATGATTTTATTGTTACAATATGTTCTACCTTTATCTCTCCTAGACAACTTCGACAACAATATCAAACAAGTTATATGTGATCTTGGACAATGCATGAGGTAAGTAGTGATATTTTGCATGCATAAAGTGTTTAATTAATTCATTGTAGAACTTATATTTGACATGTGTTTTAGTAATTGTACTTATGTACTATATGGTTTATATTTGTTAAATCTCGTGATTTTCTTGCATCACTTGTAGATGGTTTTCATCTAAAGAAATACATAAAGAAGATATAAAGTATTGGAAGAGAGAAATTACTTGTCTAATGTGTGAAATGAAAAAGTTTCTACCTTCGTCATTTTTCAATGCACAAGAACACTACCTCATACACCAACTTGAGGAGATTGAATTGTGTTGACCTATACACACAAGGTCAATGTGGATGGTTGACAGGCACTTGAAATTTTTTAAGGATTTAGTTAGATAGAGAGCAAGTCATGAGGGTTCTATGGTGGAGGGATATCTGGTATACCAGACCATGGTGTATATTATTGATTATCTTCCAGGGTTAGCATTTATTAAGATCGATTTAGATCGGCGCATTGGTGATCCAAACTCCATTAACAAATTTGAAGGGGAGTACCTAATGAGGAAAGGTAGATCGAGGAAGGTGAAAGACAATTATTAGATGGTGTAGATTAATTAGAATACATTTGACTGTTGGTTTTTATGTATATATCATACTTAAATATTTCATTTTTAATCTTCAATATGCATCAATTATAAAGGTATACCGTGTTAAGTAATTATACGTTTTTGAAATATTATAATTTTATTCTCATGCATTTGGTCGAGAGTGAGATGCACTACATTTATACGTCGCAAACAATATTGATTGGATGAAGGTATGGATTGAACGATGTAAACAACATGGTCAAGGATTACATGGGAAGGTGTGGCTTCATTGGTTAAAGCAACACACCGCAATGGAGATACCAATCTTACACAAAGAGAAATCGATTTAGCATATGGTTTAAAAGATAAAAAGGCAAGCATATTGATAAGCCATACTATTTAATTATTTTCAATTATATTGATGTACAAGTTGATTTTTTTTTTCTTTGCATACTTTCCAAACATAAAATATTTACTTAATTATCAATTGATGATGTCATTTTTACGTGTTTAGAATATTGCAGGTAAAACACCATAAGGCTATGTGGTGCAACGATCATAAATTTCGCATAGAAAAGTTGGATGAAATGAAGAAAAAATATGATTTTGGGATAACTGTAGTCTTTGAGGTGATGAATGTTTCCTCTAGAAGTGGCAGACATCCATAATTGTCAGAAAATCGATATTATCATGGGTATTTGGAAGATATTATTGAGTGTGACTTTAAATCCTTAAAATTAGTTATATTCGTTGTCAAATGGTATAGGCTATGATTGAATCAATGTGATCCTAATATAATTTTTATTGAACATGCTAATGGATTTACCATGGTCAATACAAGGTCGCTTGAGCCAAGAACAAAGCCCTATGTTCTTCCAAGTCAATGTAAACATGTATTTTACTCAGAGGTTCCAGGTAGAGTGGGATGGTATTTGTTATTAGACATGATCTAAGATGAAGGCTGGTAAAGTATAATGTGGAGGAAGATCAAGAGGGTATTGAAGAAGAAGATGATATAGAGGATCAACATGATTTAGATGATCATGCTCCAGGGGAAGATGTTGAAGAATTACTTGAAACAAATGATGTAGGAGACAATGTTCATGAAGATGATATCGATGATGACTTTATCAAAACTAACATTGACGATGACAATGATGATATGGCCAATCCTTACAATGATGAATCTGGATCGGATGATACAAATGTGGACTTGGATGGAGAAGATGATCAATTACATAGAAGTGTATGAGGTATGCCTTAATTAAGAAATGTCTCCTACAACATATACCGACATACTAGAAAATGACATAATTAAACTTGAACACTAATTTATAGTATATACCAATACAAGTCAATAGATATATTGACTTGTATTGGTATATTGTATAAATTATTGTTCAAGTTTAATTATGTCATTTTCTAGTATGTCGGTATATGTTGTAGGAGACATTTCTTAATTATGAAAAAAAAAACGCATTCATTTATTTTCTATTAAATAGATTTTGTTGTGTTTTATCGAATTGAGAGTGACGTGAGGGGGGCATGACAGATGAGCTTCCACCTTCATGTGGTTGGCCCCGTTCAATAGATAATATTAAACAATTCTTGAAACTAAAAGAAGCTCGACAAGGTTAATGCACACCTATGCTTATTTAAACTAGTTCATTATTATATAATATTTCATAACTCAAAAATAAGACACGCTTTCTCATGTACTTGAAACCGACGCATATAAATCATGACATGTGAATGAGGCCAATGTTGAATTTTTTTCAATTTGTGCTGAAACGTCACATGGTTAGACTAAACACATGCAATGACAGTATGGGAGGTTTTCCAGACTCAAACATGACTCACACAAACAATTTCACAATCAAACAACAAGCCTATAAAATAATTAATGTGAAGGGAGACAAGGCCAATTTTTTGGGTGGCATCATTTGCTCATGTACTTGAAATGAGGGCATATAAATCATGACATGTAAATGAGGCCAACGTTGAAATTTTTTCAATTTGTGCTTGTATGGAATGGAATTTGACAAGGTTAGGCTAGATGCATGCATTGTCGGTGTGGGATGGTTTCTAGACTCAAACATGACTCACACAAACAATTCGACAATCAAACAACAAGCCTATAGAATAATTAATGTGAATGGGGACAATGTTGATTTATTTTTCAATTTGTTCTTGTATGGACTGAAATTTCATGACATGTTAGTACAACACACATTCATTGACAATATGGGAGGGTTTTTGGACTCAAACATGACTCAAACAAAGAATTCGAAAATCAAGTATTCTTCCGTTATTCTATCAAAACCCAAAAATAAGGCGTGCCTTCTCATGTACTTGACCCTGCTTATAAGTGACATGTGAATGGGGCCAACATTGAAATTTTTTCAATTTGTTCTTGTATGGACTGAAATTTGACATGGTTAGACTAGACACATGCAATGACAGTATGGGAGGGTTTCCAAACTCAAACATGACTCACACAAACAATTTCACAATCAAATAACAATCCTATAAAATAATTAATGTGAAGGGCGACAAGACAAACTTTTTGGGTGGCATCGCCTGCTCATCATGTACTTGAAACTGACGCATATAAATCATGACATGTGAATGGGGCTAATTTTGAAATTTTTTCAATTTGTCCTTGTATGGACTTAAATTTGACATGGTTAGAATAGATGCAGGCAATGACAGTATGGGAGGGTTTCCAAACTCAAACATGACTCACACTAACAATTTAACAATCAAACACCAATCCTATAGAATAATTAATGTTAAGGGAGACAAGGCCAATTTTCCGGGTGGCATCACCTGCTCATGTACTTGAAACCAACACATATAAATCATGACATGTGAATGGGACCAACATTGAAATTTTTTCAATTTATGCTTGTATGGAATGAAATTTGACATGGTTAGACTAGACACATGCATTAACGATATGGGAGGGTTTTCGGACCCAAACATGACTCGCACAAACAATTCGATAATAAAACAACAAGCCTATAGAATAATTAATGTGAATGAGGCCAATGTTGATTCTTTTTTCAATTTGTGCTTGTATGGACTGAAATTTCATGGCATGTTAGGAAAACACGCATGCATTGATGGTATGAAAGGGTTTCTATACTCAAACATGACTCAAACAAAGAATTCAACAATCAAATATTCTTTGGTTATTCTATCAAAACCCAAAAATAAGGTGCACCTGATCATGTACTTGACCCTCCTTATAAGTGACATGTGAATGGGGCCAACGTTGATTTTTTTTCAATTTGTGCTTGTATGGATAAAATTTGACATGGTTAGACTAGACACATGCAATGACAGTATGGGATGGTTTCTAAACTCAAACATGAATCACACAAACAATTTCACAATCAAACAACAAGCCTATAGAATAATTAATGTGAAGGGTGACAAGGCCAATTTTTTGGATGGCATTGCCTGTTGATCATGTACTTGAAACCGATGCATATAAATCATGACATGTGAATGGGGCCAACGTTGATTTTTTTCAATTTGTGCTTGTATGGACTGAAATTTGACATGGGTAGACTAGATGCATGCATTGAAAGTATGGGAGGGTTTCCGGACTCAAAAATTACTCACACAAACAATTTGACAATCAAACAACAATCCTATAGAATAATTAATGTGAATGGGGCCAATGTTGATTTTTTTCAATTTGTGTTTGAATGGACTGAAATTTCATGAAATGTTAGGACAACACACATGTATTAACAATATGAAAGGGTTTTTGGACTCAAACATGACTCAAACAAAGAATTCGATAATCAAATATTCTTTGGTTATTCTAGCAAAACCCAAAAATAAGGCGCGCCTACTCATGTACTTGACCCTACCTATAAGTGACATGTCAATGGGGCCAACATAAAAAAAAATTCAATTTTTGCTTGTATGGACTGAAATTTCACATGGTTAGACTAGACGCATGCAATGATAGTATGGGAGGTTTTCCAGATTCAAACATGGCTCACACAAACAATTTCACAATCAAACAACAAGCATATAGAATAATTAATGTGAAGGGCGACAAGGATAACTTTTTGGGTGGCATGGCCTACTCATGTACTTGAAATCGACACATATCAATTTGACATGGTTATACTAGACACACGCATTGATGGTATGGGAGGGCTTATGGACTCAAACATGACTCGCACAAACAATTCGACAATCAAACATCAAGCCTATAGAATAATTAATGTGAATGAATAGATGAATTAATACATGGTTGGCCAAGTTTAGTATACAATAAATTAGTCTCCAAAGAAAGATAATTTCATTTATCCCACAACAACTTTGGTTGTGCTTTTCATCCCACAACCACTTTCTACCAACTTTGCTTAGATGACCTAACTTTCCATAGTAAAATAATTTAATAGCTTTTCTATATTTACTTGACTCTATTTATAACATCATTTTTTTTTCTCTATTTGTTTCCCTTGCTTTTAAACTTCTCTACATTTGAAACCTCAAACAATTCAGTTTCCATAGATTCCCCCCCACCATATATATTGTTCATTTGTATTTTCTTGGGATAGATATTTATATCATATCATTGGTTCATAGTCTTTGGATGGTTCATGGACCATAAAAGTTGATCATCCTGATCCAAGAGATGTACAAATGAACTTCTGAGAGAGTTTGTATATGTGTTCCAATTTTCAACATACTCAACCCCAAGGCCAACTTCTTGCCAAGAAAGCCATTGAAAACTCCATGTTGGTTGATTCATGTGAGCAACTTGATTTAAAGAGTATATGCCCAATATATGAATATAGTTCATGATAGAAGAAGGAGGATGTGATTGTTCTTACATCTGATCTGTGGGTCTTTACCTATGATAACAAGTGCACCATTCCATATTTTCCAAATTAACGAATTCCTAATTAAGGGAAAATAATTCGGGATTTATTTCCAAATATGGAAGAATTTTTTAATTTTATTAAGAGGGTTTTGTATATATTCCACAATTGATTCCCAGGGAAAATATTTTTTCTTTGTTGTTTCTTCCCATGGGCCTATACCTTGAATAGTCCTCCAAAAAAAAAAATCTTGCAAGGCTTTAGAAAAGAAGAATATGATTTTTAAGACCCATACTCTAATGTATTTAGGAGTGGTTAACCTTTCCCAAGAGGATAAAACCAATTTTTCTCTCAATGTCCCCTAACCATAAGAAGCAAAAGCAGAGTTCGTTAATTCTCCCCGACGTCCCTTTTGGGATCCAGGCTAAGGACATCCAACAGACCGAAATGGATTCAAACACTACCTTAACTAATACCATCCATCCTTCCTTAAATAATACACTACCTTAACTAAGACCATGCATTGATTTTTATTTTATATTTAGGCACTACCTCTTCATGTTCAACATTTTTAGTGACATGATTATAGGTTTTTTCACTTTCATAATTTTTCTTTCCTTTAGTAGAGTCTCCCCTTTCCTCTTTATTATTTTCTTCAGTAGCATCAATGGTATCCTCAACTTCAATAAAAAAACTCCTTAATAAATTTATGAAAAATAATGTGTTCCTATTAAATAACTCTTGATTTGTTAAATATGTATTATAAGCTATTTGTATATTGAATCAATGTTGGAGAATCAACTACAACACTAGACCTGATCCTTTATGCCTATCTTCAATTTGGATTGGATTAGAAATTCCATCTTCAATTTCCCCCATTCCTCCATGTCCCTTATATCCATCTTTTATTGTGATATCTTGTCTTTCTCCATATATTTCCTTCTTTGAATCTAAAGGTAAGGTAATAGTATTAGTAGTAACTTGAGGATAATGTCCAATATTGTTGGCTAACTTTTGGGAAACATTTTATGATGATTCATCACATATTATATTGAACTTTTCATATTATTGAAGGCTACCACATTCTTCATTTACCTTATTCAAATAATTTTTCATATGCCACTAGCATTCTATCTCATGTTGTTACCAACCTAAATTTATTAGCTGACTAGATTTATCTTTAGGTAGAAACCAATTCAATTTTGAAGGAGAATAAGAAATACATCTATTCTTTATAGAAATTTAAATATTAGGGGAATTTTATCCCAACCTCCTTAATTTTCATGACCCGTTCAATGGATTTCTCTAGATGTTGCACGACTCCTACTATAATCTATTGAATCTTCTACTAATTGATTTTATTTGTCAATTTCTTTGTATATGGATTTTCTTCATTGAGATAGGATTTGGACCCCAAGGATGCCCTTATGTTTGAGATGCTATGATGATCACATCTTCATGATTCATGTTTCTCAAAACCATAGGATCCTTGGATCCTTTGACAAGGTCCGCTACCTTCAAATTATTAAGTACATAAAATCAAAATTTGAATGGAAATGAGAAATAAATATTTTGATGCTTGGGATGATAGTGTAATTCATCTACATTGAAAATTTTTCTAGCATATTCTACGGTAAATATTCTTAGGGTTAGAAAGAGAGGTAATATGAAAGGTTTGAATTCCACTCCATAAAGCCTAATCATTTTTTAATATTTGGATAGAAGCTAATCACCCACTTCAAAATTTCTCATCCATTTGTAAGATCTTCATTTATTCCACAAGTGTTCAAGGAATAAGTAAAATAACGTTAAAGGAATAAGAAAACTCCCCACCTGACAATGTCTTCCACCCAGATTAACTTGCTAAAGTGTGTCTTATGGCCAAAAAAAGGGGCAATGACCCATCTCCACCCCACATAATAAGTAAAATAACATTAAAATTAGTAGTATTTCACTTGCGCCAAAAAAGGCTCCCACTTATTCTACACCTCTCAAGTCATTTCACAAAGTCAGACTAGAGTCAAGCTCAATAGGTTCTTCTTTCGCCATTGATTATGAAAATCCCATTCCCTTGGTTGTGGTTTCTCTAGATAGTATATAGGGATAGAGGGAATCTCGTTAATCCATTCATGAGTGCCACTAATTAGATGATGAGGCATTTGGATACCTTAAGAAAGTCATAGTTACTCCCACAGTTTACCCGTTCTTGGTTGAATTTCTTCACTTTTACATGTAGAGCACTGGGCATAAATCACATTGCGCCAACATGTGTAGGGACCATCACAATACTTTGTTTTAATTAAAAAGTTGGATTCCCTTTGCTTGCACCAGTTTTGAGTCCATTGTACTTATAAGGTTATATATTAATTATATTAAATATATTAAGGTTTGATATTAAGTTTATATATATTCAAAGGAGGCCCTATACAAAAAATTTGGATAGTGACAGAGGCAGAGAATCCCTATCCGAAAAAACCCGTCAGCAATCATGGAGTGGAGATATCAAGGGTTGACATCATGCCACCAAAATTGGTATTATCTTAATTCTAATTTTTCTTGGTAGGTACTTTGAAGGTGGTTGGCCCTTTCCTTTCCTTTGCTCAGGTAAGTAAGATTCAAAGTTGGCTATTTTCGGTGGCATTGGGGACGACTATGGTAATCTGTGTTTTGATCGAAGATTCTTGGAGTATTAAATGTTGAGGTATCCATTCTTAACCGTGGTAAAAACCCCTATATCGCACAATATTATCTCAAAGATAGGTTCGAGGAGAGAGAGAAATAACCATGAGTTTGAATGAACCATGAGGGAAATATTTTCAGTCTCATGCCAACTAAAATGAACCTCCTCCATGATATGACACGAGTGGTGTTCTAAGAATGAGAAACTACACTCTATGGATCATAGAACCTCAATATTGGTGATGGAACCACATTACAATACGATATAAGCAGTCCATAGAGCTAGTTCGAGTATGGGTGGAATTCTTCCCCCAACATTTAAGTAAATCAGTAGCGAAGAGATTGGAACAGGAACCAATAGGTGTCTTCCCCACTACAATCTTGCAGTTCACAAAATCCTCAACTATAATAGGGAAAGGAAAAAATCATGAAGAAGCTTTATCTATCTTTTTTATTATTGATCTATTGTTTGGTCTAACAAATGATCTATTGGGTTTTTCTTCTCTATGGACTATTGAATTGATCTCTCATAACAACCCTTAGTTAGGGCTCCTTTCCTTACTCTTTTTACTCCATATGAAAAGGTTGATCTCTCTTTCAAGGCCTCTACTTTAACAAATTTGCATTTGGTAGCTCTTATGGCTCTTATTCCTTTGGCTCTCTATGCCTTCTAGATGCTTGCTACTATATCTAGTTTTGTTGATCTTTCCATGGACCCTACTTCTCCTATGTTGATGACTGTTATAGCACGCAACCCCTTACTTAACATAGGTCTTGATCAAAATCCCCCTATGTTAAGGTCTCTTTGCTAGTTTTAAGTTTAAAATGGTGGCACTACAAGTCGATCCTATTTCTTCACCCCATATATTTTCAAGATCAGGATACTCCAACCTTCAGTTGAACATCGATTCCTCCTATCAATGGTAATATCAACCCAATGAATGTTTTAGGGATAAAGGGTTGGGCCTTAGGTGCAACTGGATGACTAGAAACACAATATTAATCATATTACCATTTCTTCTAGTTCAAACAACAAACTCAATGAATATATCTTTCCATTCCACCTAATTTTTATGGAGTTGAAAATTTCAAAATGTTGCGTTGTTGCAATGCATACACAAATGTTCTACTCACACATATATTCCCGTGATCTTATTTGTGTTTGACACTAATGTGAGGTGCTACATTCAAAACTTAGTTGTTTGGAATAGCGATGTTTGTTGACATGACATACTTTGTATACCAAGTTTAATTGAAAACAATGCAATGATTAGTAGGTGTGTCCAACACATATATTTGATATTATTTCTCAACGAGTGCATGGTATATTCTTTCCAAACTTTGTTTTTTTTATTTTGAGAGTTCACTCTTTGGAATGCATCGACTTCTTTTGTGAGACCTAAATGGTTACAATTGTGAAGGAAAGCAGTCAGAAAAGTTTTGTTCTTTGTGTTTTCAATCATCCAAGAAGCATAATATTATTAGAAGCACGACCCCTTCTTTTCCTTTTCATAATTCCAATCTCTTCTGGGCATTTTTATCCCTAAATGATGTCATTTCAAGTTAGAGAAAAAAAATTGGCGATATGCTCTATTTCTAATCAGGCTTTCTATGCAATGCATATTCATCTTGACTCTATGTGTTTCATCTACTCTAGAAGGAAAACTGAGAACAAATTCAATAGTTTCTTGTCCTCCTCGAGTTTCTTTAAGTTAACTCCAATGGCCTAGACTTGTCTAAAATCATTTTGGAATAAAACATAGATGTGGCCTCTTGTTTCACAAAGTTATTTTTAATAAAATTATTAGTATGATGTAAACTAAAATTTCTATGATCTACTCATTGATGGATTTCTCCTTATGAAAAAGGTAAAGAAGGGCTCACAACAATATTTGGTGCTACTTTTTTCAATAGTACACTATGGAAATGGGAATCATTGTTATTTTTTCGATAACATGATAGAACGTTGTGTCTTTGTATGATGAATGAAATATATTTTAGAGGGTTACTATGTGAGAAGCCCATATATGTATTTATATTTGTAGGAAAGCTAACAACCAAGGGAAAGTGAAAAGATTGTCATCTACATTTCCTGTGTTGTATGGTTGTGTCGATTTGTGAATATAGTTTTACCAGTTCATTGCTAACAATTTTTTCTTGAACATATCAATTGTGATATATTATTATTGCAAAAGGATAATTATGCATAATTGCATTGAAAAATTCAAAATTGTTTTGAATGCACTTTCACCATGTAATTACTATTGAATCCAACCACACTTTTTATCCCATTGACAGTAGAATCCTTGAGAGACCATCTATATTGATAATTCATGTTGCATTTACTTATAACATTGAGTTTTGGGTCACTATATCTTATATCCCAAGGCATTGCAAAATATATTAAACCATTTCATAATATTTCCTATTGAAGACTCACCCTCAAGGATTGTTATGAAAGAATCATATCAAAATGTCCATTCACCTTCTATTTAGCATATGATTCAAGGAGAGTGATACCTTTGATAAGGCCTTGGGAAATTATATTGTGTAACAAATACCTCGAAGACTTAACAACCTTGAAATATAAGGAAATAAATAGAGGACAACCTTCACAAACTGACCTAAAAAATTGAATTTCCATAGACCTACTCTATTTGATGGATAAATAGTTTGTGACCTCTGCAAACAAATATTCAACATACCTTAATAAAATATCTCCAAAACTAAGAGACGTAAGTGTGATGAAAATAATAGACCACTTATACATATATACATATAATATGCCACTTATGTATAATCGTGTGTCTATACATCTAGGGTCTCATATTTTCCTTTAGAGTCAGAAGAGAAGTCCACCAAATATTTAGAGTGGGTATTAGTAAACCATTGACTAAGGTTCAAGTCCCTCATTGATATGATAACATAACCCCTCACTTTGGTACTAACACCACTAGCAGTTTTGGTATTGTCATTCCTTGTGGGCCCTCTTTGGTTTGTGATTTTTATGTTCATATTTATTGCAAGTATTACTACTACAAAAACATATTATTATGTTGGTACTTTGTTCCTCATTAATACTCATGCTTATCCATTTTTTTTCTTGCATAGAAACTTTTGGAAACATGAAGACTTTGAACTTTATGTTTTCCAACTTTGGACAAAGTTACTGGACCTGGAGTTATTTCATTTTTTCTAATTCATCCCACCTTGATAACTCAATGGGAGAATGGATTCCTTGATCCTTCGTGGACTATCTTATTTTCATTAATTCAAGGATTTGGATTAATGGTGGTTTCCCCATAATTCCATCCTCCCAAATATTGTTTTTTTTTCAATTTATAGGAACCCAGTTCAAGTGTTATGGGTGTTGTAGCTATGCATAATTTCCAAAAGGAAGACCCCCTCCCCTCCAATATTGATTTATATAAGCTTGTCTTACACCCTTCCTTTTTTCCAAACACCAATATCCATAATATTTTTTCCCCTAATGCTAAATTCCTAAGCAAGGGATCTTTAGTATTCCACCCTATGTTCTCCTTATTAGCCCTCACTATACTCCTATTGATTAGATGGACTTTTTGGTGTTGGTCTTCCCCTCCTTTCTAGTAAATTTTGGATATCTCTCCCAATTTGTTGTGTTATCCCAATTAGAGCTATCATAGCTGATCATTGAAAAATTCGTAAGGATGATAAGACTAATATAATAAAAACCACTCTTTTGGTTAGATTTACCCACTTGAATCCCCATTGCTACATTCTTATCTTTATTTTTTAGACTATGTGTTTCCACTCCATTGTTTTTTTTATTTCTCAAATTTAATCCCATGTATTCGAATGCTATCCAATTTAGAAGACAAGGGAACTCTAAGATTCTCATTATGGATTTCAGTTGTTGGGGAGAGGTGTTCCACCCATGCACATGACCTTTTCCTTTGTTAATATAACTGCCTAACACATTCAGGAATTGATCCAGCACTAGCTTAAATATCTCAACTATTATTGTTGATGCTCTCCACATGACTAAGGTATCATCAACAAAATGTGAACAATTTATTTCTTTAGCTCCTTTGACTATTAAAATTCCCCGTAAGTTTTCAACTATCTGCTCTTGATCTAGTCGTCTACTTAAGGAATCCATCGTTATGATGTAGAGTGGTGACAACATGCTACCCTGCCTTAGATATTTTCCACTCTAAAAGAAAGAGGTGGTTTTGAAATTCACCAATGAGGTTATTCAAGGACAACCAATGCAACCCTTTATCCAAATAATAAAGGGATTTGGAAAACCAAACATGTGTAATACATCAAACATAAATGAATGATGTACCCTATCAAATTCATTTGCAATGTATATTTTGATGATCGTCCCTTCTATTTTGAGGAGTCTCTCCTCTCTTAATTTGTATGAAAGGTGAGGGATGCCAACAATACAAAGTGGACCTAGTGTAATACATGAAAAACCTAACTAGAAGAAGATAGGCCTACATGTGGAACACTCAAACTCCAAGTGACACATGCCAAGCTCTAATGTGTGGATACTATAATGTTTATTTTGGTATGTATGTTGTTCAAGTTTAATTCATTAATTTTCTAGTCAACTCTTATATTCTTTCCATTAAGATGAATTTAGTTGATACATTTCATGCTACAAATAGAAGGTACATCAAACCATTGTAATTTCTTATGTGTACCCATCGACTTACCATTAAATTGAAGTTAATGCACGAAACAAAAGTCTATCTAGACTTGGGAAACTTACTAAAAAAATTAAATTATCAGGTAGATAGGGATACCATTCAGTTCTGCTACTTTACATATCAAAACCTTGTAAAACATTTAGGGACTCAAAAATGAAAAATATTAGGTAGGCCATTCAATTTTGGGCACACAAACATATTAAATGAGGTTGAAAAATTATGAAAAACTAGTTAGTTCCTCACATGTGTAGAGGAACTGATCTCTAAAATAAGCCTTAAATTGATAATGATTCTTAAACATCATCCATCAAGCATATTTCATGCCCATGTACCTCCACAAAGTGCTTAAATCCTTTTCCCAAATGGATCCCATTATTTCAACTTTTGACTAAACAAGCCAATCCTTCCAAACTTTCTGTTTACTAATGCCATCTACCATAGTCCCTTTTGTTTTTCTAGTTGGAAATTGAATAGCCCATGATTGTTACAATGAATTTCTTGTTTCCATATCTCCTCACAACAAGAACAAACAAACAAACCAAATTCCATCGATAATCTATGATTGAGGGATACATAATACAATACTTCCTTGCTCAATTGTGTTGCATAGATCTATGTATAGACATAAATCAAATCTTATAGTCACAATATGATTAATGAAGAAAGATTAAATAGAGAGTAAGATGCTTGAAAGGATGATGGATGGGTAGGCATATACAAGGGTTTGTAAGTAGTGAATTTTGGTTACACACTGAGGAGAAATATGAAATAGAGGGTGTCAAATAGATTTTCATAGAAGTTTTATGCATGTAGCTTGCAATTGACATACGTATCGATTATGTTAGTGAATACAGTAACACATGTATATGACTATTACCATGTTGCTTTTATTATTCCTTCAAAACACATAAATATTATTCATGGGAGAGTGAGAGGATTTCTTAATGAGGTGTTCAGGTCAACTTAATGAGGTATTCATGGGAGAGTGAGAGGATTTCTTAATGAATCACATTTATGAATCAAGAGATTGTTGTAGCCTTCTATAAATTTTTGTTAACTATTTCTCTCATTCGATGGAGTGCAGGTACAACCAAACAGGTATTTGTCAGATTTGTCGTCCTCAAGCGAGGGAATTTTAGGAAGACTAGAGGAAAGTGAGACATCTAGTAGGCCTAAAAGAGGAAGATCAACTAGATGTCAAAATATTAGAATAAAATTCCATAAACGAATGGAATTTTTTCTCACGAAAGTGGGGTCATGTTATTATGATGATGAGACCATAGGAGAAATTGAGGTTCCCTTGAGGTACAAACATTTAGTGAAACAATGGGTACCCAAGGATCTTCCTCGTCTAAACACAATTTTTTGTGTGAACGAGAGGATATTTTGGATTGCATCATCATCATTACATGGTTTGGGGTTGTTTTGCATGGGTGGCATAAAGGTGGGTTACGACAGATGTACTGAATTTATGGAGTATGTCAGACCCTGCTACAATTACAGAGATTGGAAGTGGTTGGTCCAATATACAAACAATATGCACATATATGGAGTGTATGCAAATTATTTACAACTAAAATACAATAATCAAAATAAAGGATTGAGTATGTACATTGATGGAAGGCGAAAAGCATTAGGGAATATTGCAGGGTTTATAAATAGTACACAACCTAAGTCTACAAATAAAAAACCCAATTGTGTATTTGAGGGGTGTGAAGGAAACCGTGTTTTCGTGTGCGCCATAAAATCAATAGTTGCATGGGAAGAGTTGTTGATCAATTACAATTTGAATTGAATAGATAAAAACATTCTTACTATGGGAGTGGTAAAAATAATATTTCACCAAATCTGTAATTAATGAATCTAATAACTTATGTTTTTTTTAATTAATGTTTCATTTCGATATAAGCAATATGATACACTATCACCGCGACAAAATACCTGTCAATATGGGAGGAAGCCACACCGGTGAAGGATTGTAGTGCAGAAACAACAAGACACTTTCTATTTGAACAAGTAATCACTCAATTTGGGTGCCCAAGAGTTTTGATGAGCGACCAAGGCACACACTTCATTAACAACACTATCAACGCTATGATTGAAGAGTTTGAAGTCCATCATTAGAAGAGCACACCATATCACCCACAGGAAAATGGCATAGTAGAATCATTTAACAAAATCCTAGAAAATGCACTGACAAAGATCTGTAATGTCAACAGGGATGATTGGGACCTAAAAATACCAACAGTACTATGGGCCTACAAGACCACATACAAGAAGTTGACAGGGCACACGCCATTTAAATTAGTATATAGCCAAGAAGCAATGGTGCCATTAGAAATTTTCGTACCCAGCCTGCGCATAACAATAATTACACACATGACAGAATGAGGCACAATACATGAGAGACTAAATCAATTGATGACCATGCAGGAATACTGGATCCTAGTAGGTTTCCACCAACAAGTTCAGAAATCAAGGGAAAAATCTTGGCATGACAAACACATCAAGAAGAAAACTTTTAAGGAAGGAGATTTAGTGTTGATGTATGACAACAAATCCATTCAACACCCAGGAAAACTCAAAATGCACTGGTTAGGACCATATGAAGTGAAAACTATCATAGATGGGGGATTTGTACAGCTCAAAGACTTAACAAATGCAGAAATCAGAGGGATGATCAATGGGAGCCGAATGAAGCTGTATAAGGACAGTCGACCACCCAAAACTTTAAAAGTCACCGCGCAGTAAAAAAAAAAAAAAAAAACAGGATACTAAACGGTACCAACAAAAGTTCAGTGCACCAAAAGGAGAAGGAGTATGCACGATCAGAATATAAATTCAGCGAGGACAAGACCAACGACCAGGTCAAAATGGAAACAAGTGGGAAAAGGAACAACAGTAAAAGAAGTACAAAATGGTGAAGGCATGTCGAATTGAATTTCGGACAGGACCGACAGGACGCCACATTAATCATGCCAAATGGATATGGTGAACTAGAGTAATAGAAAATACGAAGGAACCAGAGGTTCATTGAACCCATAATAAAGGTAGAATCTTCGACAAGTTTCATACAATTCCCATACAAAGCACAGACGTGGGAGCAAACAACTTATTGTGAGACCGAAGAAGACAGAGAGCGATAGAGCCTACATAGCATAGAGCGAAGACTCACTGAGGTTGCAAAAGCTATGAAGTTCAGCGACCGATCGACATTCACCACCATGGCACCACCAAAGTAAGAAGAACCAGGCCAAACTTCTAGACGCTCCAGAGTTAGAAATAGGGCATAGGTGCAATCGCAGGAAGGCAAGCATCAGCTGCCAAAGATCATCAATGTCGACAAAATCCATTCACCAAATACAAAACCGATGAACCCCACAACCATGGTAGAAGAAACCCAACATCTAGCACCCGAGGGAATGAATGTATAGAAGAAGAACAAGAGAAACAGAACCAAGGCACATGAACCTTGAAGGAGGCACAACCAAAGAACCCTAAAGGATCTCCAAGAGTCAATGGGACGGCTACAAGTCAGGAAGAAGCAGTCGATCCAGATGAATCTCAAACAACCATGTCAGACCACCCACTGGAAGGAATAGTGGAATATGTCACAGGCTGGCCAGAGTGGTATGCCGAAGTACAACCGATGGAGGCTAGAACCTCGAGCTAGCCACTACCGAAAAAGGACAAGCAATAGGTACCCAGGTCACCACACAAGAAACCTGTTTCAACCATTGTTTTTCTGTGTATACCAGATGGGGTACGGGTGAAATCAGACTTGTTGGGTCATGTCGAGAAGCTAAAATAATTAGAGCACGATGTAACAGACACAGACAAGTTCCTAGAGTTTTCAAAGAAATTCTACCTACATACTGTGGGTCTGGATACATTTGGGGAACCAATTAATCAACCACTCTAGTTGGCAGCAGGATTGGCAAAAATAGGTATTTTAGGTCTGCTAGAGATACCACACCTTGGGAGAGGATAGTACGCAAACAATTGCGTCAAACAATCGATGGAGGTCACACATGGCAGGGATATATGGTTGGAAAAGCTTGTCTCGATAGACATAGAGCTCATTGTGTACATTACAGGGTTTCCATCCTGGGGTATGGATCCCATGAAGTTTATCGACGACAAAGAAAAGGAGAAAGCATTCACGGAAGAGATGAAGAAGAAATTTGGAACTGATAGGGGGACACAAGGAATCATCATCAAAAGGATAAATGATGTCATGACACAAATGGCCAAAAAAATCATGGCCTACAAGCTTCTAATAAAACGTCGTAAGGAGGAAGTCTCCACGGGGATCGTCATAGCTGCAACACAATGTGTCAAGGGAACCACAATTAGTTGAGGCCCCTACCTTCTAAATCTGTTTTTGGATGACTGGAAGGATGCGCAGGATATGGGAACACAATTTCATTATTCATGGCTACTCATGATAATAGCCATCATGGGATGGAAGGAACTGAACTAGACATTTTTCGCCACCAGACCCAAGCTGAATCATGGAGTGAGATATTTATCACTTGACGCCACGTCAGACACCAAGCACAGGAAGATGAATGCAGTTGTATTCTAAGGATACCTTTACAACCTATAGGAGACCATCACATATCTATGGAGAATAACACCACATGCTGTCGTGCACTATCGAGACATCGCCAACATCAATTCCACTTGACATGCGATGTTGATCCAAGCACGGAAGGACTCCACCAAACAGTGGCTACAATTGTGTTACTGCATCACGGAGGGCGGCATTGCAATGGTTATCAAATATTGGGAAGACGAATGGAAGATCCCAGTCCTCACCCAAGACATACCTGTAAGGACAATAGAAGAGGATACAGGGCAAGAAGAAACATAGAATCAAGAAGTCCCAGTGCCCAAGAAATGAAGGACGGGCCAAAAAAAAACAAAGAAGACAAACAAAGGGACATCTAAGATGGGACCCAGATGGGGAAGAATAATAATATGCAGCCGACCCAAGAACAATAGAAATAGGAAGAGGCAGCACAGGGGACTACACTGAGTCCCAATCCACAAGAACTGGGCCGGACTAAGAGACCATCCACTCAAATGGGGGGTGTGTGCAAGAATATGAAGGCGTAGAGAACACCTCCAGAATACATGATCACAGAGGATGATGTAGAAATGATAGTTTGAATGGTTCATGATTGTATATTTGATGATTTCAATAATTCTATGCACCACAGGGACAAAATTCAAGAGAAGCTAGCAAACATGCGATAGTTCCTCAAGTAGATCAGGGAATCACAGGAAGCAAGAAGCAACATAGGAAAAGGGCCATCAACATCACAGACAACAGAAGAACCAGAAGCAGGTGAGCGAGATACAATCCACACAATACCATAGTCAAGTGCATCATTCCACTTTACACCCAGCATGTTAAGCATGGATGAGATCGTGGGGCATACACCCCTAAAGGACTTAGCTCAACTCCAATTGGCATTTCCATGGATACCATCCAAAGCTCTACACAAATTACAGGTTAGCGTCACCCAAGAAGTACAGACTCGGGCACACACAGACATAGCCAAATTACAGTAGGTAAAGGGTAAATGTGATGCACTGGAATTGATATACGAGCAGGCCAAGATCGAGACCCAATATGAGAGGGAGCATGTGAATGGATTGGAACAAAAAGTGGTCAGAACTTATGAGAAGATTCCAAATACCACGCAGAGAGATGAACTCACAGCAACAAAAAAGATTGATCCGATTGCACAGGAAATTGATCGATATCAGAGGGAGATCGAGAATATTCATGATCATCTCACACCTACCACTCCACCAGAGGTAAGGGAGCAAAGGAAGCAAGAGGCAACAAAGAAGCTACAAGAGATAGAGCACCAGGTCAACACAACAACTGACTTGTTCGATAAAGAAACATAGCTGTGGATGAAGCTAGAAGAGGATTAGTAGGTCCAACGGTGGGACAAGGAAGAAGAAAGGATAAGTGAAACTATCCAAGACCTCAAGGAGAGGTAGAAGACAATTCCCATCATGAAGCACGTCAAAGGGGCATAGGATATGAAGAAACTACAGGTAGAACTCACCACTGCACAAACGCAGAAGAAGCAGCGTCAGGCTCAAATGGAACCGCCGCAAGAGAGAGTAGCAGAAGTCAGTGCATAGGCAGAGGAAGCCAAGACATATATGGCACAGACCTAGGCAGAGTGTGCAAGGTTGATCAGTGATGATATTGCAGTCCAGACAATGGACACACTTAAGGAGAATACCATGCAGGCTCAAACACAAGCAACAAAGCTCAAGGAGAAGTTCCAGGTGATCACCAGGGAGATTGACAAAGCGCACAAAGGTTAGGTGGCTCGGGATGAGCCACATGTCAGTGTTGGGGGGCTATTGGAAGCAAGCCAAAGCATAAAGCAAGGCAATTTTGGGAAAGAAGGCATGCACGAGGAAAGCAAAAGATGGAAGGAAAATCAGCACATGCTCATGCATGGAAGACCTAACGATGTTAGGGTTAGGGTTTTTGAAATATATTGTAATGGATGAAGAGACAGAAACATATAAATTGATATACCTAGGTCTCATAGGGGAGATTTGAAAGGTAGGGAAACATAGAGATATAGAGAGATGAATACAAAGAAGCGGATGCTATGTAATATTTTGTTGTATGACCTAATTTTGTAAGTTTTTGAGTTAGAGAGGACTAAGGAGGGTAGATATTGAGTGTTAGATCACAGGCTGAGGAGCCCGGTGCAATCTAGTCCACCTCATAATAGATCTTAACCCGACTAAGAAGAGTTCTAAGCACACGACATTGGAGTGTCAAAATGACTATAATAAAATAGATAAGAGACATATCTTTGTGGATGTAGCATAGGAGGGGGTGAACCACAGTAACACCTGTGTTATGTGATTGAATGCATGTATTTATTTATTGTCTTTAGTAGATATTGATATGCTAAATGAATGAGTTGTTATACTTCATGTTAATCGTAAATAACATTGCAGTACGTTAATAAGTTACAATAGACTTCTCTATGTACCTTCCTTGGATATTCCACTCAGTCATAGGCTGCAAATACATGACTATTGTAGCCACCCATTAAGACTATCTTGGGTGAGACAACACAGTGCACCCTGTGCACTGTGTTGCCTTCTGGTTCACCAAGAGGGCCGATAGTTTTAGAGGCTTTGTTGGAACCCCGAACAGACATGAACCCTGGGTCACTCAATATGAAATCAGACAGGATATGTAATCAAACCAAAAA
>ML799570.1:47304-58276 GCA_009831015.1 Picea engelmannii
AATAAACTTGTATAAACCTCTGTTGAATAGAGGAATGAAAGCTTCGACTATTGATAGATGTTATGGAAATCTACACTAAATATTGCTAATGTTCCCAAATAAATAAGTTGACTTCATTTTGAAATGATACGAGTTTTTCATAAATTAATAGATCATTAACTAATAGAAAATGTTTTATGAACACTCAAGAAGTCAGTAAACAATAGGAAAACTACAACATAAGGGATGGTGACACACCATGAGTTGGGGGAGAGCTCCCACAATAGAGAGGAAGAATTTGATGAAAGGAGGGCGGTGGAAACCCCTCCAAATTTGGCCAAAACTGTAAGAAGCCTCATGGAAGAATTATAGAGTTGTAAGGATGACAATGAAAGGATGATAAAGGAGAAGGAAAAGTAGACTAAAATTAACACAATCCTACTACAATTTCTATCAAATATACAAAGGAAACTGCAACATGGTCCAGCTGCCAGTCATGTGGACAGAGATTACACTAACAAAAATCCAAGTCCACCCGAGATACAAAAGCATGGTCCTAAAAGTGTCCACACCTAGAGGAGCACCTCAAGGAAGGCCCAACATGGAGCCAAGAGACACTCACTGGAATATTCCTCTGAGGACACTAACCACTCCAAGGAATATTCTAGCGGCAAATCTAGTCCCCATTCCTAGACGAGAAGAAAGAAGAGGAAACATTCCAAGAGTCATGACCCTAAAGAATTCAAGAAATCCAAACCGCCCACCTTGGAAGATGTAGAATTTTGGCTACTTGGCTTGAAGAAGTACTTCAAATTCCATGACTACTCTAAAACATTAAAGGTTTGGATAACCATTTTTAACCTGAATGGGAAGTCTTCCGTTTGGTGGGAGGACCTTAGGAATGTGAAAGGAATCCATGAGAAGGGTTTGTCATGGAAACTGTTGACACAAAGTTTAAACATTTCTACCCTTGGAAACTAAAGCTTCATCTTTTCCTAAGTCATGGAGCCACCCTTAGTCCAAAAAGGGGAATCAGAGCTTCCCGTTCCTTTTCGGGTTTTGAGATTCAATTTTTCTCGAGGTATGATCTTCAGCCATCCTAATTTCCCGGTGCCGAAATACCGAAATTGTTTAACATATTAAAAAGATTAAAAAGGGGGGAAGAAATAAAGGTTACCTTTTCTGTCACCTTCCACAAAGTGCTCTTTAACCCATAATCAACTAAGCTCCTAAACACAATCATCATTCCCTTAATCTTTCGCGATTCGGGTTTTTGTTTCTACTAAATCCCTTTCAAACCCTCAACCGTCAAACTCCCGATCCTCGTTTTTCCGAAAAGTTAAAAGGATAATTAATCATTAACCTTGATTAATTAAAGCTCTAATACATGATTATCTCCTCACTAATCCCATCGCAATTTCACAATCCGGGGTTTTCTTATGACTTATCCCCTGACAACAGGATCCCCGAAGTTCCAAAACGAGAAATCGCGTTTTCTACTAAACAAGGTTTAATATTAAGGTTAATTTTCTTCCAAAACATGATTAGTGATAACCAAGCTTCCTTTCGCATTTCAGGAAATGAGGAAGGCAGTGATTTTTGAAACTCCAGTTTCGAAATCACCGATATACGACAGTATTAATGACGGATAAGTGAAGATATTTATTTTCACGCGAAAGCATATCTCCAGGCATATCTTTCCATTAAATAGCATTAACTTTTCGTCGTCTGTGTCTGTACACTCGTTATAACGCAAAATTAAAGGTTAATAAGTTTTTGTATTTCGAACTTCATTGTTATCCTTTACATCTGCAACAAGTCACATTTATCTGGTTTTATACACATTTTCTCTGTAAACAGGTTTCTCATCCAATGCAGATATCATGGCACCTAAGAAGGCACCCAAGAAAAGCGAGGAAGTTACAGAAAGCTCGAGTCTAGACAGAGACATTATGTCTAATACAATACTGCATGCCATCGATTCCATAAAATCATGGAGGCAGATTTTCGAGACTCTGGATTATGAAATTAAAAATTTCCCTCATGACGCCGACAACAAACTTCGAGATATAGCGGAGTCTGAGATCCACAAAATAGCTACACGACCGAGACTTATGACTTATAACAACATGATCAGTTGGGCCTTATAACGAACTGACGTACATACGAGAATCATTCTTGACAGTCAAGGGGTCTTCATTGGCTCTTTGAGCCCGAACATGTACAAGTAATGTATAAATTATCTCCCAGTCCCAAGTATATTTATAACAAATATTTCGTGAGTGATTTTCAAAGGAACTAATGTCTTGAGTTAGACCAAACGTATCCTGGCATAATCAAAGAATAATGGAGAAACAAAGCAAAATTCAGGGCAGACACCCATGGTGTATATGCGACAACCTCTTTAAATGAGTACATGGTCTATGTGGCGATGATGTTATGTAGACTTTTCGGGAAGAAAATACCTACCCACTTCCCTGCAGAATGGGTACCTCTTTTGCACGAGGCAGCAGAAGGTTACAGCTTCAATTGGGATAAGATTTTATCCAATAACATAGCGAAGGAGGTCATGGAATATAAAACTGTGAGACCAAAAGGCCGACTAGTAGCCTTTTATATGTCTTCATACATCATGGATGCTATATGCTTCTCAACTCCTTTCCCTTTAATGAATTGGAGTTGGAATCCAATTTACCCAAAACCCATTCATGAATATCATTCTAAAATTTGGGAAGAAAACACCAAGGACTCATTCTATGAAATCTATCATTTCGTGGTAATACCACTACATCAGATTTTGTATAGTTGTACACCTCCCCATATTTCAAAGTTGATCATAGGAACCCTCAAGGAAGCTGCTGACTAGTTTATAGAGGAGAATTTATCCTACATCAGAGTTTTCGGATGTTCAATCCCTCCACATGCACTCCCTAAATTCCTCCCTGACAGACTAGTGTGTAGGGAGGTAGCTCATCAAATAGTAACAGGTGGAATTGGGATAGAACTGAAGACGGCTCAAAATAAATCATGGCCGGTTTTTCTCGTTCAGATTGGAAAATTTTCATTACTCAACTTGGGTCATTCCAAAGTTGAAGCAACAACATTGCAGGAGGTCAAATTGGTGGACCTCGAACACAGGAAGCATGACCCATACCAGTTAGTGGGAAAACACATGGCCCACTGTAATATGAAGGCTTATGAACATGAGAAGTCCCCTTTTGATGACATGTGCAAGGGGACTAGGACCTATGAGGAGGTGTTAGAGAGGGTATAGACACTGTCGTTTGATTTGCAAGCTAGTTTTCAGACCTTCCAGAAGCATAGACGGAGTGGTCTGCCCAAAGTACTGCAAGGAGAAACAATCACCCTTCATCAGGAACAAGAAGATACTCCTCCAGGTTTCGGACAAGGAGCACAAGATAAAGTCAATACTGAAGAATTTCCATAGGAGACTGAAAGGTATTCACAAAATGAAGAGGCCTTACAGATAGAAAATCCAGAGACAGAAGTAGAGAGGAGGCGTTGGACACCTCCCGAGTCCAGTAAGTCCACTCCTCCTTCATCACCTATTTTTGATGTCAATATACCTAAGGCCATAAGAGAGATAAGATCTACAGAGATAGGAATTCCCATAGCTTCCTTAACCCCTTCAAAGTCTTCTTTTGGACTCCCACGGATGAGATCCATATATGTTAATGATCTCACCCTTATCTCCAGAGATGAGATCCCTCCTTCTGATTATTTTTTCAGCAAAAAGAGGAAGGTTGTCCTAAAACAAGATATGTATATGAGGGAGGAGGGTATTGTGAAGAAGCACAGGGCCTTGATGTTGGCATGTTTATTACGGGCAGACAGAAGACAGAGCTCTTCTTTGTCATTGATGGCAATCTCAGCCCGATTATGATGAACAAGAGAAAGTGGCAAGACCAGCAGCGCAACGATGATCGCATGGCAAGATAAGAATCGCAAACTCCAAGAGTCAAGGAAGCAACTCACGACAGAAAATCGTGAAATGCGATAGATTAAAGCATGTCAAAGACTCCATTTCGGAGTTTCGCAGACTGGGAAATCAGAGTTTCAGATACCGGGAGTTGGAGGAGTCAAGAGTCGAGACTCTTCATCACAGGAGTCCCAAAGTCGTGAAATGTGAAACACCGAAATCCTGAAACAGGCACATCAACAAAGAGTTTCAAAGATAAGGAAATAACTCCATTTCAAAATTTCGGATACCAGGAGTTGGAGGATTCAAGATTCGAGACTCTTCATCACAGGAGTCTCGAAGTTGCGAAATGAGAAACGCTGAAATCCCAAAACAGGCACATCAACAAAGAGTTTCACAGACCAGGAAATAACTCCATTTCAGAGTTTCGGATACCGGGAGTTGGAGTGTCGAAACACTTCACCACAGCAATGTCGAAATGTGAAAAACACCTTTTGGTGTAGGTTTCGGTTACCGGGAGTTGGAGTGTCGAAACACTTCACCACAGAAATCGTGAAATGCTGAAATGCAAAATTGTGACATGGAGTTTTGGGGATCGCGACATGGAGTTTTAGAGTTTTAGGGATTACGACATGGAGCGTCAAGATATCTCATGACAAGAATTGCCAAAATCGCAAAATGATGAAAGGGACTATTGTGAGTCTCGAAGACTCGAAGGGAAAAATGTCGAAATCCCATCAGTCGTTCGATTAGGAAAAGAAGGGATCATATTATGATGTTTTTTGGACCGTTGATCTGGATCCATTTCGGGGATCGCGACTTGGAGAGTCGAGATGCTTCGCAACAGGAATTCATGACATGTGAAATCGCAAATTGTCGAAATACGAAATGCGAAAGACATTTTGTTTCTTGTAATCCAAAGGTGCAGGTGAATTCGAATATGATCGGAGTGCTACTATTTCACCCCACAGTTAATTGATCAGTTGTGATTCAGTTAGCAAAACTGATTCATGATTCTTTATCAGTTGGCGATTCAGTTGTTGAGGCGTGTGTGAATAAAAGAAGATTTGAGACGACTGTGCATGGTTGGTCATACTAAATGAAAAATGAGTTGAACTGTAAGAAAGGGAAAATTACATTATGCGCAGTGTGAGACTGATAGTATGCGCAGTGTGAGATAAAACTATGAGATGAGTAATACATGAGGAAGAGATAGAAGCAAGAGAAGAATTGCAAAACACCTTGAAGCAAAGAAGAATTGCAGAACAGACAGAGGAAGAGAATAATTGTAGAATAGATTGAAGCAGAGTAGAACTGTAGAACAAACAGCGGAAGAGAAGAATTGCAAAACAATCAGAAGTAGACCAAATTTACAAAACAGAGAAGAAGTTGTAAGAATCGATTTATCTGTGTTGTTGGTTATTCAATAATTTATTTATAATTAGGGAGGTAGGGTGGTGCTAGGGAGGAATGTTGTCCTCAGAGGTTCAAGTGGGTGCTTGAACACAAGGAGTTGTAGCTTCCATCTGGTTGCAGCCAGAAAAACCAGGTTGGCAGGGTGATGCAAGGGAGAACAGTTGTTCTCTATTATACATGTTGGTGCTTGTGTGACTAGAAGTTGGGAATTCCATCCAGTTGGTGTTGGAACACTTAGGGAGTTGTTGCTTCCTTATAGTGGGTGCTAGAGAAACCAGAAAGTTGGTGCTCTCAAACAAGTTGGAGCTTGTAAAACAGAGGTAGTAGCCTCACATTGAGTTGGTGCTCAATTATAGATGATGTACATAACTTAAAAGACTGCCTATCATTTCGAAGAAGAAGAGGTTTTATCCCTTTATGGGTTTCCTCGTGAAAATTTGTCTCTATGTATATCTTATGTGTGAGTGATGCTCATTATTTATGTTGTCCATATGTAGTATAATATTGATGGTCACTTGGAGAAAGATTAAAAATGGTTTAATTGAATTAAAATCGTTTAAACACAATAACAATTGATTCACCCCCCCTCTCAGTTGTCTTAGTAATTTCAACACTTGGTAGATGGCTAGAATTTGGAAGAGGACGATTTCGCTGCAAAGGAAGCAGGTTCCATGGGAGCCATGGAAACAACAAGCCTTTTTACCGCGGAGAACATGAGAACAAGGATAAAGAAGAGTAACCACATAATAGCTCAATTTCAAGATCAGTTGAAGAATTCTGAGAAAAACATTAGAGAAGAGCTGAATAAAAGTTTGGAGCAGGCCAGAGCTGTTGAAAGGCTAGAAATTCAGTCACTCAAAAATAGCCTGGATGAAATGAACCAGAGGATACAAGAAAGTCAGATGCAAGTTACTCAGCAAAAGGAGATTGTAAAGCAGCTACAAGCTAAGATAAATTTGACAGAAGTTTGGGTTGTAGACTTAAAGGCTTTCCAAACTCTCTCACTAGAAGCACATACAAAGATAGAAGTCGAACAACAGAAATTGATCTCCAAAATAGAGATAATCCAGAATTACTTTCAAGAGGTAAGCAAATCCCTTGATAATATTATTTTACTAGAAAATGAGGCTAAAGATGCAAGGAATACTTTCCATAAAGTAGTTGCATGTTCAGGAAATAGGGAGATGTTGAAAGATGTAAAAATTTCTGTCACAGAACAGATAAGAGGAGACATCATGCTCAAGGCATGGGAAACAAATATATCCGAAAATAAGAATATATTCAAATAAATCAAAGACGATTGTGAGGGAATATTTGATTCTTTGGATAAGAAAACATTAGGTATCAAAATAAATGATTTCTCTGAACCATTGGGGCAGATAAACATTGTGAAACACCATTTGAACTGCAAAGAAGGCTTGTAGGATATTCGGGCATAAATTTCACAGTTGAAGGAAATCAACGCCAACCTAATAGACATATGGCTGGTACAACCCAATTTAAAATTGCAAGTGATCAGGTTTGTCGATAGAGGCTTTGAAGACCAGCTTCCAAAGATACAAAGAAATTTTTATCTGTTTGAGACTAAGGATCTTCTAACACCTCCTAGAAATTTTGTTCATTTTCTGGAGAAATGTATTGAATGTATAGCATCAAAGGAGAGAGAGACTTCGACTAAACAATGAAGTATCATCTGAATGATTATACTATCGAAATGATAGATAAGAAAAGTTAATCATGCAACGGTTAAAGTTGTAGTTTTGTAACTACTTTTCTCCTAAAAAGTAGGAGGTTGTTAACTATCAAGTGTTGATGACCTTGTATAAATACAAGGAGTGAAGAATGAAAGAGGGATTTTTTCTTTCTCTAAAAGGACATTTTTTGATGAAAGTAATTTTGAAGAAGCTCTAAATTAATAGAAATGCAGATTGAAGATTCCAGATTTTGTCACGTCTGAGTTATGTGTTCCCCTGTCTTTTCATATTTCTTTCATATATCTAATTGATGAATGCTCGGCGACAATTTAGTGTAACCTCTACTGTGGAAAATTATTATTCTTGTCATTTAAATCATCTACAGTTTTTCCTCTATATCAGTTATCAACGGATACAAGACCTGTAAATGTTTAGATTTCAATATCATATGCTTCATTAATATTTTCTTGTTTCATAGTCTTTTGTTACAATGTGATATTCCTCTTAAATTGATGCCTCACCTTGTTAATAGCTTTATGTTTTCCCTCATATCATGCATGTTCCCTTTCCTTTAAATTTAACTCAGATACAATAAACGACATTTAATTTAGTCATCCTATTAATTCGTGTTTTAAAATCTTTCTCTTTACATTGTGAAATAGAGATAACGAAGCCTAAAACGAAAACACTGAATTATATCTTCCTTACTGTTTATCCTTCATGAAAGTACCAGTTTCAAGGTAGCGTAACATTGAACCCAATCTTTCGGATCAAACCAACATCGCTCTAAATCTATTTAACACTATCTTACAAATAGAAAATAACCGGGTTGACTTAGAAAGTTCATGGGCAACAATTGAGAGAGATATTAGCATTAAGGAAAACTGGGAATTTTGACAGAGACAGTTGAGGAACCAATTATAGCCCTCACATTTTATCATTGTTTTTTTGTCCTCAACTTCCTCTATATTTTCAAATGCCTTGACAGTATACTTTAGAGCCTTAAAGTATAAACTCAGGAACAACATCTTTTTGGTGTCGTTGTCGGGGAACGGAGAAACAAATCTTTTTTCCCTGGGAAGAACGACATTAACACTTTCCTTCTTTGATAGTCAACAAAGTTTGGAAACCTTCTAAGGCTACCTTTATCTTTCACTTGGTGACTCCACATTGTTTAAACTGGCTCTTAACCAGAAGAACACCAGGAAGAATCTAGATGACAAGCAAATTTCTCCTTCTTCCGACCCAGAAAAAATTCTAAAATCAAGAAGGTACTTTCGACACACTGGCTCATCGACAAATAAAAATTATCAACTTAAATATACATAGTTTGACTCCGAAGATCAACAAAGTGAATTAAGTATTCCACCCCCTAACAGAGAATACTCCGCTGGTAAAGTTACAACCCGGGAATCAAATTTGGTTCTGCCTGTTTTTAAGACCGAATCTTTCTCAGTCGTTTCCCATACCAATAGAAAATGAAGGTCTACCTCGCTTCCTATTGCGACTGACTCCCCCTCACTTCTCGAGGTTCATTTTCCCACCTCTCAAAAATCAAACAATTATCCTATATATCTCGATTCAACTTATGTTGATTCTCCCATTTTTTCACCCTGTGATTCTGAAGGAACCAATCCACATTCCCCAAGATCCTTTTTCTCAAGTTTCATCCACGCCGATAACCAACTTTTTGAAACCCTTTTTTATAACCCCCAAACTTTTACCGCTAAAGCCACAATGGTTGCGACTGGAGCAGGTGGGGTAGGAGGTGCTGTCACAGGTGGTTCGGGAGGAGAAGAAGGTGGCCAAGAACCGCCTCTTCAGATATTTGCAAAGGTTGTTGCAAGATATGCTCCTCTGGTTCTATCGGTCCCTCTCCATGATTTACCGGAAAATTACATGAAAAACCTGCCCAAGTTCATAGGAGAGGGCGATTTAACGGTAGTTGAACACGTAAATTTTATCGATCAATTCGCTGACATTCTTGGATGGAACATGAAGATGTTTACTTCAGACTCTCGGTTCAAACCTTTGAAGGGAAAGTAAGAACCTAGTTTCGAGGCCTAGTGGCTAGATCTATACTGTCATATGATGAACTTGAAAACACTTTTATCAGACAGTGGGGTGAGCGGAAAGACCATCTTTATTATCTAACCGAATTTGGATATCTTCGAAAGAAAAACTCTGAATCAGTCCTTGTGTTCACCCAATGATTCAACAAATTGTACAATAAGATCCCAACTGAGGTCAAACCCTCAGAACTTGCTGTGAAAGTGACTTTCGCTGGAGCTTTTGACCTCGATTTCGCCCTATTATTAAGGGAGAGAAGATCAGTTGATCTTACCAAGATGCAAGATGATTCCTTGGAAATTGAATCTAGCATGATGGCATTAGGGTAGATAAAAACCAAATTTGAGACTGGAAACAAAGAAATAAGGAGATATAGGTAGCAAGGAGGACCCTCTAGATCAGGGAGATCCTCAGAAGATAAAATTGACGATATGGATAGAATCATCAAAGAACTATGAAACAAAATATCGAGAATGGAACTTGATCAAGCTAAAAATGAGCATTACCCTAGAAAGGAATTCAGGAAGAACCCTAATCCTCAAAACCACCAAAAATAAATTAAGAATGAAAATAAAAAATACAAACCCCTTTTAAAAGCGAAAACTTTATAGGAGGACAAGACTTGGAGGATTTTGAGGAGTTAGAAGAGGATATGAACAATCTTGGCGAAGACTGCTTACAACCTTATATAACAAGACACGATTACGAAAAGTCTTTGACTACAGAGTATAGGACTGAGAGTAAAAAGAACAACAATGTTTTAGAAGATTCGACCTATCAGGGAATAACAGATGGTATAATGGTCGAGCTCCACCAGAAGTATAACCTAAGACCTAGAAACAAGGTTTCCACAACCGCTCCAGTTAAAAAGATATTTCTGAGGGTTGAAACTGACCAAGCAGTTTCAAAAATCACTGAAAAACAGATTGAAGGGACTAAGACTGCTAACATACAGTCTATTAGAACAAAGATAGCAGAAACGCCACCCTTAATCATGCAGAAACTAGACACCCCTGCTACTGAAACAAAGTCCCCTCAACCAAGGAAAGCTGAAAAAGAAAGGGCTGGAGACTCAAACCATGGAGATTGACAAAACCATTAGAAGATTTAATCTAGAGAATGAAATCAATAAGATAAAAATCCCTATTCCCATTTTCGAGCTGGCCAAAAACCCGATATACTGAAAACAAATCGCTAAAATGATTAGTTTTTTGGAAAATGAATGTCAAGACAATGTTATAAACTTAGAATATGATAAGCCTAACATAATATTTAGCCCACACTTCGAAGGTTCCAGAGACACTATTGCCCCTTTCTACATCACTTTGACTATTTTCGACCATTTGCTCCATAATTGCATGTTAGATTCTGGGGCCTCTCACAATGTGATGCCTAAAGAAAACATGGACAGACTCAGCCTTGAAATCACCAGACCTTATGGATATTTATATTCATTTGATTCGAGGAAGGTCAAGTGGATAGGCATGATAAAGGACTTAGTTGTAAACCTTGCATAGGTACCTGCCAAAAGCATCTTAATGGATGTAGTTTTCGCTGATATACCCCCAAAATATGGCATGCTCTTGTCCCGATCCTAGGGTGCTAAAATTGGAGGTTCCCTCCAACTTGATATGACGTACGCAACAATTCATGTTTTTGGAGGATAGTTCATGCAATTGTACAAAGAAACTAGGTTAGCATTTACAGTTAGTGACCCTCTCAGCCCGAATAATTATCCTGTACATATCGTTGATCAGGATTTAGGTAACTGTATATTATCTATAGATGATGATTTTGATGCATGTATAGAAGAAAGTTGCACAAAAAATAAAAAATAAAAAGAACAAATAGAACAGGATGTATATAACACCAG
>ML799570.1:58318-72505 GCA_009831015.1 Picea engelmannii
TGGAGGAATCAGTGACTAGTTGGGCACGTGGGCGTGTTATCCAACTGCTACCACTATAACCTCCAGGTGTGCCCACGAGGCCCCATACGCGGCACACATTGTAAATCGAGGGGAGTTGAACTCGAAACCTCATGGAACTTCATTTTCACGGCACTTGCCAATTGAGCTTCCCCCCGGGGGCGCACCAGGGATGATTTTAATCATGGAAATTTATTTTAAAATGTAGAAACCTTGGCGAATCTTACTAATCCTTCATATGCCAACTATAAATGTTTGGCGATAATTTTGTAAAAGTATTCAAATTTCTAAGGATTTTATATAGTTTGTATAAAAGTTTGGTGATTTTTAAGGTAAAATAATTTTATCCTATAGAATTTGGGCGAATCATTTTTAGAATGGTGAATTGTTTTTTGAGAAAAACCATGGAAAATTAGCCCATGAACGAAATTTAGCCCCTAAAATCATCCTTGTATAGCACTGGTGTTTGGAAAATGTTTTTTGATGGTGCCTCGTCTTATCTTGGAGCTAGGGCTGGAGTAATTTTTGTGGCACCTGATAACCAATTCATTATCCCTTTCTCTTATAGGATATAGTGGAAAATTGATCACACTAATAACATATGTGAGTATGAAGCTCTAGTGTTAGGGTTAGAGGCCACTAAGATAATAAAAATTAAAAACTTGGGAAGTTTTTGGTGATGCAGAGTTGATTGTGAAATAGGTTAATCGACAGTACTAGAGAAAACATCCTAGGTTAAGGTCATATCGAAATTGTGTTTGGGACCTAATCGAAATTGTTTTCTCCACTGTAAATATTCACTTCATTCCGAGAGCAGATAATCAACAGGCTAATGCTTTAGCCAAAGCTTCTTCGACTTTCGCACCTCCCACTGCTTTCAAACTAAAGTATCATATATAAATGAGACATAGGCCTTCCACACCCAATAATATATAGCATTGGCAAGTCTTTGAGGATGATGAACAACTCCAATTTTTTTTAGAAACAATAGACAAGTTCACCGAAATGTATGTTGATCAAGAGAACCAAAATGATCCTATTTGGATCATGCAGGAAGTGGAAGACCCCCTAGAGTTCCAAGATAAAATCGCAAATCACCGTATGCTGGTTTTAAAAAATAATCAGATACCCAAGGGCCTGATTCCCTTAGAAAGACTCTTTAATCATGATGACATCCCTTTGAAGACTACCTTACAACCTCAGCCAGAAGAGGTCAAAGATTGCAATATAGGTACTGAAGAGAGTCCTAGATTAGTTCAAGTATCCAGGTACCTGTCTCCTGAAATCAAGAGTAAATGTATTGAGTTGCTTAAAAAATACAAAGATGTTTTTGCCTGGTCATACGACGAGTTGAGAACTTATGATACAACCATCATGGAACATAAAATTCCATTAAAACTAGGCATCAAACCTTTTAGGCAGAAACTCAGGTAGATCAACCTTATCTTACTACCGGTGATAGAAAAAGAGGTCAAAGATCTCCTGGATGCTAAAATCATAGTTCCGCTGAGATACTCTGAGTGGGTAGCTAATTTACTCCCAGTGAGAAAGAAAAACGATGAGATCAGATTGTGTGTCGATTTCAGAAACTTGAATAGATCATCCCTCAAAGACAATTACCCATTACCTAAGATGGATCACATTTTAGAAAAAGTAGTTGGAGCTAACAAAATGTCTATGATTGATGGTTTTTAAGCTTATAATTAGATCGCAATGCATAAGGACGATAAAGAAAAAATTTCTTTCACTACCCCTTGGGGTACTTTCATGTATGATAAAATGCCTTTTGGTTTAATGAACACAAGGGCAACTTTTCAGTGAGCCATGGATATCGCTTTCATGGGTGAAAGAGATAAGTTTGTGGTTATCTATCTTGATGACCTGACTGTGTTCTCCAAATGTGATTCATAACATCTAATGCACCTTAAACAAACCTTTGAGAAATGCCGAAAATTTGGTTTGTCACTCAATCCCAAGAAATCTCATTTTGCAATGCAAGAAGGTAAACTCTTGGGCCATATCGTGTCTAAAGATGGAATCAAAATCGATCCCAAAAGGGTTGAGGCAATAGATACAATAAATTTTCCTAGAAATGTAAAAGAAATTCAGTCTTTTTTAGGAAAAACAAATTTCTTGAGGAGATCCATCCCTAACTTTGCTGAAATTACGAAATTGATAACAAATATGCTCAAAAAGGACAGTGAAGTGAAATGGACAAGCGAATCCAAAGCGTCATTTCAATGCATCAATAAAGTAATAAGCGAAGCAACAGTCTTGGCGAGACCACATTACACAAAAGAGTTTTTTATTTTTTCTTTTTCTTTAGAACATACTATCACAGCTGTGTTGTTACAAAAAAATGAGGAAAGTTTTGAGCGGTCTATTGCATTTTTCAACAAAAGTCTCAGAGATGCTGAGTTGAAATATGATATATTGGAGAAACAGGCCTATGAAATGGTGAAATCTCTCAAGGCTTTTAGAACTTACGTGTTGCACTCAAAGGTCATTGCTTATGTACCCTCTAGCTCGGTTAAAGATATCCTGGTGCAACTAGACAACGATGGAAGAAGAGGCAGGTGGTTAGATAAGATCCAGGAGTTTGACCTAGAAGTCAAACCAACTAAAATTATCAAAGGGTAGGGTTTGGCCAAATTGCTTGTCGAATCAAATTTAAAGGCACTTGGGATAAATCAACTGCAGGAGAATGAGGGATTTATGGAAATAGACGAGCTTGATGTCACTGCACCTACAACCGAGATTCAAGACAAGTTTTCTGTTTTGGCCTGGTATCACGACATCGTCCATTACCTACTTATGCTCCAATGTCCTACTAAGTTAACCCTGTCTAAGGCTAGGACATTACAGTTACATGATGTAAAATACTGTATCATAGATGCTAAATTGTATTGGAAAGACCCCCTAGGTTTCCTACTGAGGTGTTTATTCGAAACTGAAACAAAAGGGGTCATGGATGAATTTCATGTCGGAGTGTGTGGAGGACATCATGCGTGGGGAGAAACATCTTATAAAATATTAAGAGCTGGATATTACTGGCCCAAATTGTTCATAGAAGTGAACTCTAAAGTCTAAAATTGTGTCCCTTGTTAGTTGTTCACAGGCAAGCAGAAGGTCTCGGATTTGCCCCTTATTCCAGTTAAAACCGAAGCCCCGTTTCAGCAATGGGGACTTGATTTCATTGGAGAAATTCATCCACACTCCAGTGCGCAGCACAAATGGATCCTAACTACTACTGATTACTTCACTAAATAGGTGGAATATATCCCCACAAGAAATGCAACCAATTCGTTAGTAATTAGTTTTTTGGAAGATAATATTTTATCCAGATTTGGTTGTCCTTGAACGATAGTCACTGGTAATGCACAAGCATTTAAATCAATAACCATGATAAATTTTTGCCAAAAATATAACATCATACTAGGACACTCCACAACTTACTATCCACAAGGTAATGGTCTAGTTGAATCATCTAACAAAAGCCTAATTACCGTGATAAAAAAAGTTTTAACTGAAAACAAGAAAGCATGGCATATCCATCTAAAATATGCACTATGGGCCAACAGAATAAGTACTAAAAGATCAATTGGGATTTCCCCTTTCCAGATGGTATATGGCACTGATGTCATTTTACCAATAAACTTAGCTTTGCCAGTAATGAAGCTCTGGTAGGATTCGAATGAAGAACCCAACGATGTTACCAGAAGGATAAACCAGCTGGTCGATGTTCAACAAAATAGGGCCGAAGTAAATGAAAGGTTACAAAGATATTAGGATAAAATGAACGCCTTGTTTGATTAGAAAGATAAAGATAGAGAATTCCTCCCTGGTGACATGGTCCTGAAATGGGAAGCCAGGAAAGAAGACGCTGGAAAACATGGAAAATTCGATCCGATCTGGTCTGGCCCATACAGGATTTCAGCCTTGGAAGGAAAAAACGCTTGGTTATTAGAAAACCTAGATGGGGGCATTCTCAATGCCCTTGTGAATGGGATACATCTTAAACACTTCATGCAATAATGTGTTTCTAAATTCTCATTGTACATACCAGTTTGTTTTTATGCTTCGTGTATAGTAAAAAAATAAAATAAAATAAAAATGAATAAATAAAAGTTTATTTCATAACGTTTCCTAATGATTATAATGTTATGATATTTGCAGGGAAAGTTTCTCACCAAATAGTGGATTGGAAGTACTAAGAGGTGACATGCGCAGGTATTCCTATCAAGTATCTCAACATGAAAAAGGTAATAAACAAGTCATCTTTGGGTTGGCAATATAGGAGCTAATAAAGGTATGAAACCTCGTTTAAAAAAAAAAAATCGAGATAAAATTCCTAAGAAGTACGAATGAAATAAATCATCAATTCATTTTTGCCGAAAGATTTAAAAAAAAAAAAAAAGAGAGAGAGAAAAAACTCACACAAAGAAGTTTTTTGAAATAATAGACAAGGGGGACTTAAGAAAAGGTTTAAAAAAGATAATTAAGAAAGTCTCCAAAAAAACAGTCATATGTACAACAGTTATTCTAAAAACCCCTTACCCTCCCCTTGACCACAGTAAAATCTTTTCCCACCTGACCATGGATGACTAATCATAGAGTTTCCTGAGAACAGAGGGGTCTCGCTTGGATCATGAAAACTCTCGAACAAACTTTCAAGAAAGAGAGTAGGTTGTGTTTTTAAGTTCTTTGACTTTGACTAGATCACAAACATGTCTAGGTTAATCCTAACCTTATTAGTTATCTTAACAGGAATAACTGATCATTTTTTCTCAAGGAAGTTCCCTAGACTAAAGGTCAAAAAGTTTCCCTTAAGAAGTTCTCTGAAGCCCATGATTTTTGAAGGCAGATGAGAAGATTAACCCAAATCTATTTAAATGAGTTGACAGACTTTGATTATTTTTCAAATAGATATCTTCCCGAGTGTAATGTATACTCATTGATTGCCCCCACTTCAAAAAATAAGAAATGAATACAGACAGATGGTGAAAGGAAATTCAATATTGATTGCCTCCATCTAGTTCAAAGAGATGAAGAAAGGAAATTCATTATATTGATTGCCCTCATCTCAGCATTTAAATGCTTGGAAACATTGAAGTGGTGAAAGGAAATTCAATATGGGAAGTCAGATAACTTCACCGGGGTAATGAACAGGCTCGTTGGTAGTGAAGCAATATCCTCGTATCTGATAAAAGATATTATACATGAGTTACAAGATGCTCTGGTAATTTCTCTTCCTTTCGGCTGGATTTTATCATAGATTTTGGGGATATTCTTACCGGACACAACGCAAACACTTACCTTGATGCAAACGAAATCACATGAAACTTGATATGATGGTTGATTTGGTTTTGATTATCTTACACAGATTTGAGCTCAGTTTCAAGAAAATAAATTTATTGAAAACCCACTCGACATAGTCGGAGTTTTTGTTTTTGAAGAGTTTTTCAAGGTTAATGTCGAGACCCTAATATTGTTCAGTTTTTCTCCAAATTTGTTTCACAAAGTTGAATCATTGACTCCATTACCAAATGAAGGCACTTGGTCTACATGTTCTTCTCATCCCACAAGGTGATGAGATCAATAGATGGAGCCTAATGTTGACACGAAGTTTAAACATTTCTACCCTTGGAAACTAAAGCTTCATCTTTTCCTAAGTCATGGAGCCACCCTTAGTCCAAAAAGGGGAATCAGAGATTCTTGTTCCTTTTCAGGTTTCGAGATTCGGTTTTTCTCGAGGTATGATCTTCAACAATCCTAATTTCCAGGTGTCGAAATCTTGAAGTTGTTTAACATATTAAAAAGATTAAAAAGAGGGGAAGAAATAAAGGTTACCTTTTCTGTCGCTTTCCACAAAGCGCTCTTTAACTTGTAATTAACTAAGATCCTAAACACAATCATCATTCCCTTAATATTTCGTGATTCAATTTTTTCTTTCTACTAAATTGCTTTTGAACTCTCAATCGTCAAACTCCCGATTCTCATTTTCCGAAAAGTTAAAAGGATAATTAATCATTAACCCTGATTAATTAAAGCTCTAATACGTGATTAGCGCCTCACTATTCCCATCGCAATTTCGCGATCTGGGGTTTGCTTATGACTTATACCTTGACAAAAGGATCCCCGAAGTTCTGAAATGCAAAATCACGTTTTCTCTAAACAAGGTTAATATTAAGGTTAATTTTCTTCCAAAATAGGATTAGTGATAACCAATCTGCCTTTCACATTTCGGGAATTGAGGAAGGCAGTGATTTTTGAAACTCTAGTTTTGAAATCGCCGATATACTACAGTACTAATGACGGATAAGTGAAGATTTTTTTTTGACGCGAAATCATATCTCCAGGCATATCTTTCCATTAAAAAGCATTAAATTTTCGTCGTCTGTGTCTATACACTCGTTATAACGCAAAATTAAAGGTTAATAAGGTCTTGTATTTCGAACTTCATTGTTATCCTTTACATCTACAACAAATCACATTTATCTGGTTTTATACACATTTTCTCTGTAAACAAGCTTCTGATCGAGTGCAGATATCATGGCACCTAAGAAGGCACCCAAGAAAAGTGAGGAAGTTGTCGAAATCTTGAGTCCAGATGGAGACATTATATCTGATACAATACCACATGCCATCGATTCCATAAAATCCTGGAGGCAGATTTTTGAGACTCTAGATTATGAAATTAAAAATTTCCCTCATGATGCCGACAAAAAACTTCGAGATATAGCGGAGTTTGAGCTCCACAAAATAGCTACACGGTTGTGACTTATGACTTATAACGACATGATCAGTTGGGCCTTAGAATGAACTGACCTACAGATGAGAAGCATTCTAGACAGTCGAGGGGTCCTCATTGGCTCTTTCAGACCCAAACATGTACAAGTAATGTATAAATTATCTCCCAGTCCCAAGTATATTTATAACAAATATTTCGTGAGTGATTTTCAAAGGAAAGAATGTCTTAAGTTAGACCAAACGTATCCTGGCATAATCAAAGACTGGTGGAGAAACGAAGCAAAATTCAGGGCTGACACCCATGGTGTATACGCCACAACATATTTAAATGAATATATGGTGTATGTGGCGATGATGTTATGTAGACTTTTCGGGAAGAAAAGTCCTACCCACTTCCTTGCAAAATGGGTACCTCTTTTGCACGAGGCAACAAAAGGTTACAACTTCAATTGGGATAAGATTTTATCCGATAACATAGCGAAGGAGGTCATAGAATATCAAACTGTGAGATCAAAAGGCTGACCAGTAGCCTTTTATATGTCTACATACATCATGGATGTTATATGTTTCTCAACTCCTTTCCCTTTGATAAATTGGAGTTGGAATCTTACTTACCCGGAACCCATTCATGAATATCATTCAAAAATTTGGGAAGAAAATGCCAAGGACTCATTCTATGAAATCTGTCATTTCGTGGTAATACCACTACATCAGATGTTGTACGACTATACACTTCCCCGCATTTCAGTGTTGGTCATAGGAACCCTCAAGGCAGTTGTTGATTGGTTTATAGAGGATAATTTCTCCTACATCAAAGTTTTTGGATGTTCAATCCCTCCACATGCGCTCCCTAAATTCCTCCCTGACAGACTAGTGTGCAGGGAGGTAGCTCATCAAATAGTAACAGGTGGAATTGGGATAGAACTGAAGATGGCTCAAAAGAAATCTCGGCTGGTTTTTCCCATTTAGATTGGGAAATTTTCATTACTCAACTTGGGTCATTCCAAAATTGAAGCAACAGTGCTGGAGGAGGTCAAATTGGTGGACCTCGAACACAGGAAGCACAACCCATACCAGTTAGTGGAAAAAACATGGCCCACTGTAATATGAAGGCTTATGAACATGAGAAGTCCCTTTGTGATGACATGTACAAGGGGACTAGGACCTATGTGGAGGTGTTAGAGAGGGTACAGACACTGCCGTCCGATTTTCAAGCTAGTTTTCAGACCTTCCAGAAGCATAGACGAAGTGGTCTGCCCAAAGTACTGCAAGGAGAAACAATCATCCTTCATCAGGAACAAGAAGATACTCATCCAGGTTTCGGACAAGGAGCATGAGATAAAGTCAATCTTGAAGAATTTCCACAGGAGACTGAAAGGTCTTCACAAAATGAATAGGCCTTACGGACAAAAAATCTAGAGATGAAAGCAGAGAGGAGGCCCAGGACACCTCCCGATTCCAGTAAGTCCACTCCTCCTTCATCACCTGCTGTTGATGTCAATATACATAAGGCCATAGGAGAGACAAGATCTATAGAGCTAGGAAGTCCCATAGCTTCCTTAACCCCTTTGTAGTCCGCTTTTGGAATCCCATAGATGGGATCCATATATGTTAGCAATCTCACCCCTATCTCCAGAGATGAGATCCCTCCTTCTGATTATTCTTTCAGCAAAAAGAGGAAGGTTGTCCTAAAACAAGAGATGTATATGAGGGAGGGGGGTATGGTGCAAAAGCATAGGGTCTTGGTAGATGGATAGAATTTTGAAGAGGAGGATTTCACTACAGAGGTAACAGGTTCCATGGGAGCCATGGAAACATCAAACCTTTTTACCATGGAGAACATGAGAACAAGGATAAAGAAGAGTAACCACATAATAGCTCAATTGCAAGATCAGTTGAAGAATGCTGAGAAAAACATTAGAGAAGAGGTGAATAAAAGTTTGGACCAGGCTAGATCTATTGAAAAGCTAGAAATTCAGTCACTCAAAACTAGCCTGGATGAAATGAACCAGAGGATACAAGCAAGTCAGGTGCAAGTTACTCAAGAAAAGGAGCTTGTAAAGCAGCTACAAGCTAAGCTAAATTTGACAGAAGGCCAGGTTGTAGATTTAAAGGATTTCCAGACTCTCTCACTGGAATCACATACAAAGATAGAAGTCAAACAACAGAAATTGATCTCCAAAATATAGATCATCCATAATTACTTTCAAGAGGTAAGCAAATCCCTTGATAATATTATTTTTCTAGAAAAGGAGGCTAAAACTGCAAGGAATATTTTCCAGAAAGCAGTTGCATGTTCGGGAAATAGGGAGATGTCGAAATATCTAAAGCTTTATGTCACAGAATAGATAAGAGGAGACATCATGCTCAAGGCATGGGAAAAAAATATATCTAAAAACAAGAAGATAGTCAAAGAAATCAAAGACGACTGTGAGGGAATATTTGATTCTTTGGATAAGCAAGTGTTAGGTATTGAAAGAAATGATTTCTCTGAACCATTAGGGCAGATAAGAATTTTGAAATAGCAGTTGAACTGCAAAGAGGGCTTGCAGGAGATTCAGGTGGAAATTTCACAGTTGAAGGAAATCAACGCCAACCTAATAGACAGATGGATGGTACAGCCCAATTTAAAATTGCAAGTGATCAGGTTTTTCGATAGAGACTTTGAAGACCAACTTCCAAATATACAAAGAAAGTTTTATCTATTTGAGACTAAGGATCTTCTGACACCTCCTAGAAATTTTATTCATTTTCTGCAGAAATGTATTGAATGTATAGCATCAAAGGAGGGACAGACTTCGAATGAATAATGAAGTATCGTCTGAAAGCTTATACTATTGAAATGATAGATAAGAAAAGTTAATCATGCAACGGTTAAAGTTGCAGTTTTGTAACTACTTTTCTCCTAAAAATAGGAGGTTGTTAACTATCAAGTGTTGATGACATTGCATAAATACAAGGAGTGAACACTGAAAAAGGGCTTTTTTATTTCTCTAAAAGGACATTTTTTGACGAAAGTAATTTTGAAGAAGCTCTAAATTAATAGAAATGCAGATTGAAGATTCCATATTTTGTCACGTCTGATTTATGTGTTCCCCTGTCTTTTTGAACTAGGTGGATCATCTCAAAATTCGATAGATTTAAAGTATTCAAATGGAAAAGTAAAGCTTACAAAGTGGAAGGGCTCGTCAGTAGCTTTCTGGTGATGTTCATTTCAGGAAAAACGGCCTTCAGGTGACAAAGATATCAACAATTGAAGTTTCGTCGGAGATTGGTAGAAAATGGTTAGAAATGGTGTAATTTGGGGCTATGGGAATTGAACCCAAGACCTTGTGAAAAGGCCACCATGACCCTATGGTTTTTGGAAAAAAAAAAGGGGGGGTGGTCAAGGGCTTATCCCTTGACCTTGCCAACACCGAGGCATCCCCTTGGTAGTTAAATGTTATATCATTCAAAAACCAACCATATAGTATTAAAAACACTGCCAACCATATAATATATATGCCATATCAAATAGCACCATAGTATATGGTTTCAAACCCAATATATATATATATAACACCAAAGTCGCAACCATATCACAAATCGTGCGCATATCATATGATATGTATTAAAACATAAATCGCGCCAACTATATGGATCATATGGTAAAACAACATATAACAAATCGCGCCAAGGAGGGGAAGCCCGCGGGTTTGACCAGCGAACTTCCGCCCCCATAACCACTTCCACTACCAATGCGCCACCACCATGGGACGTGGCAGGGAATGGTACAGAAACCTTAAAACATGCACCGATTTGGGGAATTTTGAAGGGCACGTGGCCCATATCTCGCGCCCCCCAAAAAACATTGTTTTTTATTATGTTAAGGGAGCATGGGCACGAACATTGAGGAGGGAGAAAAAGTTTTGATGCAGGCAGAGATAGGCATGCAGATCGAGGTGATGCTACACAGTGATCTAAGTGAATTTGCATGCAGATCGACGTGGTATTTTCACGCAGTTTGAGGTGGTACAGAATTGGCACGCATCCCGAGGCCATACGAACTATACAATCAGGGCAGATTTGGGAATTGTGCCAAAAAGGGCATTCGGAGTCCATTTTTTGAAATATATCGAGTTTATACTCAAAAGTCTCAATTTTTCGCAAGGATTCTAGATCCAGCTTCATTTTTTGCATTCAGGCATACAGACAGAAAAGTGCTCACAGAACCTTCTGGATACACAGAAAGGTATCCATGTTTATACTTAAAAGTCTCAGAATTTCATCTTGCAGCTGTTGTTGAATTCAGTTACTGTATATGACAGACAGAAAACATAAGTCACTTTGTAAGCATTTGAATACTTAATCTATTGGCCTTCCCATTTGGAAAGTGGCTCGGAGAGGTAGCCAGGAAGTCTGGTGAACTTCGTTACCAATTCTTGTTCATAGATAGTATGCTTACATGTTTATGTGCTTGATGAATGTTCTTTAATTTTTCTCATAAATATGGTTAACAATTAAAAAAAAATCACATTCAAGTATTGGTTAAAGATCACATAAAATTTTCAGATCAAGTTGGTATCAGAGCGAGGTTAACCATTTCTTTGTGAGTTGATGTTAACAAGATCCAAGCTTTAGCGTGGTGAAGGAGAACTTGAAGAGTTCGATCCAGAGATTGGATCAAGAAGTGGAATGATGTCTTCACCAAAAGGAGAAGAAACAACTTCTTCTATCCCTTCTGAAGGGGAATTTCTGAAATCTTTCATGAGAATGCAAACGATGGTAGAGGAGCTCTATCAAGATCGAAAGAAAGGTGAAAAAGGTGGACCATCTCATACAAAAGATAAGAAAAAAGGAGGTGATGAAGACCCCCCTAAAAATCCACCAACTTCTCCATCTCTTATTGATGGTTCTATTCCTTCTCCATTTGAAAAGAAAAAAACAAAAGTTGATATTAATATGCCTCAATTAAAGCTTGATATTAAGTTTGATTTACCTATGTATAATGGAGAACTTAATGCTGAAAAATTGAACAATTGGATCCATCAAATTGAAGTTTATTGTAGGATTCAAAAGTTTACTGAAGATGCTGTTAAAATTCAATTGGCTTCTCTCCAACTTGGAGGGACCGCTCTCATTTGGTGGGAGAGAAGATCTCAAGCGGATCTTGCCACGAAAGTCAAAATCATTTCCTCTTGGTATGAGTTCACTTCAGCACTTAAAAAGAAATTTTATCCATTAGGGTATATGCAGCAAGCTATGATGGATTGGCAGAATTTGAGGCAAGGTAAGGGACAAAGTGTGCAAGAATACACACAAGAATTTCGAAAAAGAGCATTGATACTTGGTATACCTCTTTACACCTAGGAAACTCTTCTCAAGTATATAGGATAATTGCATAGTTATTTATGTCATATGATATTGATGTTTAATCCGACTAACCTTGATGAGGTGTGTGTTCAAGCAACTCACATAGAGACAAAGGAGAAGAATACCAAAGAGAACTTTTCCAAGAAATCTTTCAAACCTGATGAAAAAAAGTTTAAAGGAAAATGGAAAAGTAAACACACAGCTACTTTGAATAAAGAAGGAGATAAGACTACATGTACTCATTGCAAGAAGAAGGGTCATGATGCTTCCAAATGTTGGAAACTTCATCCGGAGCTCAAGCCATAAAAGTTTTGGAAGAAAGAAGACAAAAAGACTACTGCAGCAGTAATTCAACATGATTTGGGATCAGACTCTAGGGATGAAACTAAGGTGATTGCTACAAGAATCCAAGGTAATATTCCTTCTTGTTCTGTTTCAAGAAATGAAACTGTTATTGATGAAAGAAAGAGAAGTGAGTTATTTCATATTAGAGTTATCTCTAAGCATACAAAAATTGATACTCTTTTTAATAGTGGATCACAAGCAAACCTCATTTTAGAAGAAATTGTTAAAAAATTACAATTGGAAACTAAGTTTCACCCTAAGCCATATCCACTTGGATGGGTATGTAATAATGCACGATTACATGTTACAAAACAGTGTAGACTTAGGTTTTCCATCACTTCTGGATTTGTGTATGAGGTAGATCTAGATGTGGTTCCATTGGATATCTGTGGTATTGTGTTGGGTATTCCATATCTGTATGATAGGAAGGCTATCTTTTACAGGGAAGATAACAGGTATCATCTCACTAAGGATGGTGTTGAATATATTGTTCGTGCACATCGCATGAAAACTAATCTTTCTTTAGTTTCTACAAATCAAATGAAGAGGTTAATAAATGCAAGTAAGAACTGTGTGCTTATGATAGTCAAAGCAAAATATGTTGAGCAAAATGAATCCTTTAAAGGTTGTGATCCTAAACTTAAAAAGGACTTGATAAAGGTGGTATATGATCATGATATTTTGTTTCAAGAGCCTGAAGGTTTACCTCCTAAAAGGGAAATTCAACATGAAATACATTTGCAGTAGGATGCACCTCTTCCTAATGTTGGTATGTACAGGTCTTCTATTATTGAGAATGCAGAGATAAAGAAACAGGTTCGAGAGTTAATTGAAAAAGGGGCCATTCATCCAAGTTCCTCGCCATGTGGTTCACCAATTGTTTTGGTACCAAAGAAAGATGGCATGTGGTGTATGTGTGTTGATTACATGGCATTGAATAAAATTGATGATCTTTTAGATCAATTAAAGAATGCAATCTTTTTCACTAAGTTAGACTTAAGAAGTGGCTATCATCAAATCCGTATTCATGACAATGATATTTGGAAAATAACTTTTAAAACCAAACAAGGATTGTATGAATGGATGGTAATGCCATTCGGGCTATGTAATGCACCCGCAACATTTATGAGGGTGATGAATGATGTGTTGAGACCCTTCATTGATGATTTCGTTATAGTGTTCTTAGATGATATTTTGATTTTCAGTTGAACTTGGGAAGAGCATGTCAAGCATGTTAAACAGGTATTGGATATACTTGTAAGGGAAAAATTGTATTTAAAGATGTTGAAATGTGAATTTGGAAAGACATCTTTAGTATATCTAGGTTACATTGTAGGGGGAGGTGAATTGAAGATTGATCCCTCTAAAGTTGAGGTCATTGTAAATTGGCCTAAGCCAAATAATGTAACATATGTAAGAATCTTTTTGGGAGCAGCCCAATATTGGAGGAAGTTCATTGCGAACTTCTCTTTCGTAGCTTCTCCCTTACATGCTTTGACAGGTTTGAACAAAGTCTTTCAATGGGAAGGTAAGGCACAAAAAGCCTTCGACACACTAAAAGAAAAGATCGTCACATCTCGTACTTGCACTACCGGATCTACAACAACCATTTGAGATAGAAATTGATGCTAGTGGTTATGCAATGGGGGCAGTCTTAATGCAACATAAAAAACCAATATGCTATCATTCTGAAACTTTCTCTAAAACAATAATCAACTATCC
>ML799570.1:90992-105117 GCA_009831015.1 Picea engelmannii
CTCCCTTGTGCTTTGAAGGGTTGGAGCCTTCACCTTGCAACCTTGTATTCCTTTCTTCCATCAAGAGTTTCATCATTTCTCTCATTTCCATGAAAGCCTTTCTGAGATCTTCATCTTTTGTAGGAATATGTTCATGACTCTCTGCATGAGCCATACTTGGTGAATGCCTCCTTGAAGCTTGCGGTGATGATATAATCTTTCTTCTTGAAGGATGAGAACTTGGCTTTACAAGTTGACCTTCTCCTCTTGTGAGTTTCAACGTTGTGAGCATCAGAAAACAAAACACTTGCAAATAATCAAGTCTTCAAAAACCTATGCTATGATACCAACTTGATCTGAAAATGATAAAGACTTGTATTCTTGAAAATATTTGCAAGTTTTAATTCATGTGTTCAATTTCAAATGGATCAATTTTGCAAACACAACTTTTATAGAAATTACACATTCAATATGCATATAAACAACAACAAATAATAGTGAATAGAAAACACATAACACAACAAATGATAAAGGAGTTCACCCCTCTCTTGGGCTACATCTCCTGGTCCAACTTCCAATGGATATTTTGTATTATTTGCTCAAAGTGCTCAAATATGTGCTTTACAATGCTCAAAATTCCAAATAGATGGCTACAATGGCTTTAGAACGTCCAAAAACCCCTAGCTGGGATTTTTCGGCACCTCGTTTGGCCAAAAATTGAAGAAGATAGGCTTCCTGGAAGTTCCTTTTCAAACTTGTTTTCTTTGGATCGCCAAAATGCACCTCTTCCTCCTCAACCTATCCCCCATGTGAATTTATGTGTTAAAACTCAGCACCGGGCGCAACCGCACAAACAGTGCAAACTATAGGATAGTTATGCGCTAGCCCCTAACCGCCAAGTTCATGGGCACATGGGTGACCACATGACCACGCACATATACAAACAGGGGTTAAGTTTAAATGTCATATGGTAATGGTTGGATAGGCGTGCATATGGTAATGGTGGTTACATTGTATACACATAGGACCAGGGGCCGAGGCTAAGCCTCGGCCTGGTCCATGCCCCAACACACAATACATTTCAATTTAAATAAAATGTTTACCATATATATTATAAGAACCAAACGGTGGCGCACCGGTTGGGCGGCCCTTCCTAAAGCATTACCCCTGCCCAGAGCTCACGGGATCGAATCCGGCCAACAAAAAAAACTTTAGACCAACGTCAGGGTGACACATGGCGGCTACTGAGTGGGCCACGTGTCAACATTTCATTTTCCACCAATGACATGTGTCATACGCCAACTCGCCCACAATCCCACCAACCAACACATGCCATGTGTCGTACATCCCTGCCACGTGTCGTATGGCTCTACCACGTTTCGTACAGTCTGCCACGTCAGCATCCATACGGACTGTACAGTTAGCACACATTTTTTTTGCATGTTTGTCGTTTTGAACAGAACGTGATATCTCTCTCATCTGACGTCCGTTTGAACCCAAACAAGTTGTGTTGGGTTCATGACAATGAGGCCTATGCTCCCGTTCGATTTGAAGTGATTCCGAGCACTTTGAATTTTTGAGCAAAATTTGATCCCCTGGATCAGGAGAATAGGGTGGTTGATGCCCTTAGTAGAAGTATGAAAGTGATTCACTTGGCAATTGTAAGCGCGAGTGAATCAGACATCAAAGAGAGAGTCAAAAGTGCACAAGAAACATATGCATTTTTCAAGACCGTGACATCATACCTAAAACAAGATCCCACATGGTTGAAGTATGAAGGCTATCAAATGTTTAATGATGGCCTGCTAACTTACAAAGGTAGATTATATATTCCAAATCGTGACTTCTTGAAGAGGTTCATAATGGATGAACTACATAAAATACCATATACTGGCCATCCTGGTTATTAGAAAATGATCACTCCCACTAGGAGACTATTTTATTGGCCCGGACTGGAAAAGGACATAGCTTATTACTTAGCTAAGTGTATAGAATGATAGGAGGTTAAGTCAAAGCACCAACACCCAGCAGGGTTTTTGCAGCCTGTACCAATTCCAAAATGGAAATGGGAAACTATCTCCATGGATTTCATCGCAGGGCTACCAAAATCAATCAAGCAGAATGATTCCATCATGGTAGTTGTGGAAAAACTGAGCAGGAGTGCCCACTTCATTCTCGTCAAGTAAACTTGCAAGGCAATAGATATTTCCATTATTTTCATGAAAGAGATATTTATACTGCATGGCATGCCTAAGAAAATTATGTCTGACAGAGACACAAAATTTACTTCAAACTTTTGGAAATCTTTGTTTTTTGGTTTTGAAACAAAATTGTTATTTAGTACATCCTATCACCCTCAAACTGATGGACAGACAGAGAGGGTAAACCATGTGTTAGAATAAATGTTGAGGATGCATGTAATGCATGAACCCAAGAAGTGGGAAGACTAGTTACCACTGTTAGAATTTTCCTACAATAATGGCTATAAATAGTTGTTGAAAATGAGCCCTTTTGAATCCCTCTATGGAAGGCAATGCAATATTCCAATCAGCTGGAATAACCCAATGGAAAGAATCACAATCGGACCATATATGATAAAGGAAATGGAACAACAAGTAACTCATATTAGACAAAATCTAAAAATATCCTAGGATAGTCAGAAGATTTGTGCAAACAGAGAAATAACTCCTAGAGAATTCAAAGCAGGGGATCGTGTGTATCTCTGAGTTAAACCTAGGAAAATCTCTTTGAATATGGGAGCTTGTGCCAAGATAGAACCTCGGTATTGTTGAACCTTTAAAATATTGGATAGAGTGGGACCTATAGCCTAGAGGCTAGCACTCCCTCCCACAATTAAGGCACATGATGTTTTCCACGTTTCGTTATTAAAGAAATATGTACATGATTCTAATCATATTATTCACTGGTATGTGATTCAGGTGGAACCAGAGGGATAATTCCTACCATAACCTCAATGCATAATAGATAGGAAGGAGACCTTGCTCAGGAAAAGAACCATTGCACATGTCAAGGTGCAGTGGAAACACTTTGGCCCAGATGAGGCCAAATGGGAAATGGAGGATGCCATGAGATAGGCATATCCCTTTTTATTTACCTCTGTACATACATAGCATATAGGCAGATAGAACATCGAGGACGATGTTCCTTTAAGGGGAGGGGATTGTAACACCCTGTTTTCCCTATTCTATAAATATAACTATAACTGGCCAAGAGACTATGGCAGACTAGATATGTGTGAATGACTAATTTGATGAACCTTAGTAGAAAAAGGTCAATGTATGTATTTTTTGTTATTAATAAGAAATGGATAAGTGTTTCATAGCTGTTGAAAGGGGGGTTTGACAAGATAAACCATGGATGTTATGAGATATATGGTGAGGGGAACCAGAAATGGTTGAGATGACCCCCACCAAACTAGTACCCTACTGGAATTAATGACTCAGAACAGTCCTCTAACCCAGATAATGAATTACCAGTTAGCGTGGTAGTTGGGAGAGTCCTCCTCAAGAGTTAATGAGGAGATGGGGAAGAGTACCCATTTTTAAGACTCCAGACCTGAACATGAGCTAGGGATTTGGACCCATGCAACCTTGTTGAGAAAGGAAAGGAAGAGGTAACTCGTGGGTAGAGGTGAAAAAGAGGAGAAAGTGATCTACAAAGAGAGTAGAGTCCCAAGAGCAATCTCGAGAAGAGAAAAAGAACGATTACAATGCTTTGGTTCCAGGAAGAACTAGGGAATAAGCTCGTTCTGAATGTAAGAAGATGTTGGCAAGATTTTTCGTTACAAGATGATAAATAAAGTTGACAAGATACTGTGGAAGTCCTTGGGCAAACCTCCTTGCTTGGTATAGAGAAAACCCACTACCAAGATCCTGTGGGAGGAGGAGGGTAACCTTCGTCCCTGACTGTTGTTGAGCAAGAAGAAAGAGTCTCTCTCGGAGAATCATGGCCTAGCTCCGAGGTGGCCAACGGTAAATCCATCATGAGTGTTTGTGCCTATGGTTGGGTGGAAATGAACACCCCTTTCAACAGTCGCTTCAAGAAATCTAGTTTTCTGATAAGTATCTTCATACTTTGTGTACTAAAATAGGATTTGTGATTGGATATATTTATGTGTCTATGATTGAGTTCGCAGTTGAATGGTTAAGTTAGATAAATGCATTATCTCTCTGTGAACTTGTGCTTTTAAATGGGAATATACTTAACTCGATTGAGAAATTAGAGTTGTAATATGTGAGCTCATAATGGTTTCGGTCTCTAAAACCTTCCCCCTCACAAGAAATTTCCAAGTTCAAACCTTGTGAAAGGAGGATGCCTCCTCCAGATCGCTCACCCATCTGACTGAGGGCTCATGCCCATGTCCTTAACCCATTTTCTGATAAATGGATTAGCGCTTAGCCCACAATAATTCATCAAGGGACCCATATGACCAGGGTATGGGAACCCTACGCTGGTATGAAAGGAGCTAGTTCTTATTGTCTTAGGAACTCTGGGAGCTCGAAGTTCTAGGATGTTAAAACTTCACAAATACCAAAACTCCTTAACGACGGAGTCGCGAAGTGAAACAGGCCGTAGATCTGATGATGGATGGAAATTATTCCCCCTGTAAGATCTATGTTGTAGTCAATTGTTGGATAACTGAGAGGGGGGGTGAATCAGTTGTTACCGTGCTTAAACAATTATTATTATTTTAACTCTTTACAAAGCACTCAATGATAATCACAATAATTCAGGGAAATAAGTAATAGCACATTCAACATCAGTCACACATATGAGATACATAGAGACGAATATTTCCTGAGGAAACCCATAATGGGTAAAAACCTCTTCTTCTTTATATGATAAGTAATCTTTACATTCTTTACATTATCATACATATGAGAACCAACTCATAATGAGGCTACAACCTCTGTTTTGCAAGCTGCTACTTGCTGAGAGCACCAACTCTATGGTTTCTCTAGCACCAACTCCCTGGTTTCTCTAGCACCAACTAGAGGGAAGCACAAACTCCCCGGTGTTACAGCACCAACTGGATGGAAGAACCAACTTCCAATCATACAGGCACCAACCTGTAAAACAGAGAACAACAGTTCTCCCTTGCACCACCCTGCCACCCTGGTTTCTCTGGCTGCAACCAGATGGAAGCTACAAATCCCTTTGTTCAAGCACCCACTTGAACCTCTGAGGACAACAGTCCTCCCTAGCACCTCCCCTCCACCCTAAAATATAAATCTTTGCTAATGAAACTTATCACAATGATACAATATTTATCATTAGCTTACTAGGCTTCTCACTGTTCTGCTATGCTGCTCTGCTCTCCTGTATCAATGTCTCTCTATCTGCATCTTTCTTTGATTTTTGACCTTCTGTTTTTCTCTACAGGAGCACCTCAGCCTTCCTTTAGTGTCTCACTGTCTTGTTGCACACTTCCTTGTGCTTTCTTTGCTTCTGCCTTTCATGCTATGTGCCCCAACTCCATGCCATGCACCATTCCTCTTCACGCCATTTCAGCTGCTGCACACTCCTCCTTCTACACTCCTGAATCCCTCACAACAACAACAACCCATATCTTCTTTGTTCTGCGTACTTATAGTCTCTGTGCACCTTCTGCATGCTCTCTCTCCCCTGCTTCTGCATGCTCTCACACTCACTTCTGCATGTTGTCTCCATGTCAAGTTCTCTACATGATCATCATGACACCTCTTCAGCTTCTCTGGCAGTTAGATCTATCTATCAATTGCCTCTGCGAATAGTCTTCATTCCACTGGTAGATTCCTTGAGACTCTTCAGCTTCTTTGGCAATCACTCAGAAGTCTCTTCGAGTCCTCTAGCAGAAACTATCAGTCATTTCTAGTAGTTGCACTCTAAAGCACAACATTAGCCCTCCGATCTTATTTAAATTCATCTACACCATTGAATTGACTTCATTGAATCTTACGTTCATTTCACTGTTTCGGCATTTCGGCATTCGACAATTCGAAATTCGTGTGATCAAGTGTCTCTACAATCCAAGTCACGTACCTCGAAACTCCGAAATGGAGCTTGTCACTTCGAACTTTTCCCTACAACTCTTCGACGATGTGACCACCATTGGTGACCGAGCATTTATCCATAAAGAGCTTTCGCGATTTCGCAATTTTCCATTTCAGCATCCTTGATGTGAATATTTCTTTACACTCCATGTCCCGATCCTCGAAAATCTGAAATGGAGCTTGTTGGTTCGAGCTCTTCTCTACAACTCTTTGATCTCCAGATCAATGGTCCACAATCCGTGGTGATTAGACGACTATCCTCTACCTTGGGACTTCATCCTTCGGGACTTTGGGGGACTGATGGAGTTAAAACTCCCGAAGCAAAAACTTCTGGAGTGAGGTCAGTCTTGTGTCACTCGATGATGTGTCGTGACCCGAGTGGCTACCACATGTCACTCAGAATTGTGATTTCCAGTGGCCTGAAATTCCAAAACAACTTGACACTTGTCATTGTCTGATCATGCCACGTGTCATTGTCTTCCACCTGTCCTTTATGACGTGGTCTGCCACATTCACCTCCTAGAACTATCGGCCCAGATCACTTCACAATTTCTCATATCACGATTTTGGGTTTCACAACTCTGGGACTCTTGTAGTAAGAGTTCTTGACATCCCCAACTCATGATATCCAAAATCGTCCTCCTTCTTCCGAGATTTTGACGTTTCACATTTTGTGATTCTGAGACTCCTGATGATGAAGAGTCTTGACTCTTCCAACTCTCGGTACCCGAAACTCCGAAATGGAGTTATTTCCCAGTCTACAAGACTCTTCATTTATGTGCCTCTTTCGAGATTCTAGATTTTGCAACTCCGGGACTCCTTTGTTGAAGGGTCTCAATTCTTGACTTCTCAATTTCCCGGTATCCAAAACTCCGAAATGAAGTTTACGTCCGGTATGTGAAATTCTTTGTTGATGTGCCTTTTTCAGGATTTTGGGATTCCAGATTTCGCAACTTTGGGACTCCTATGTTGAAGAGTCTCAATTCTTGACTTCTCAATCTCCCAATATCTGAAATCCCGGTATCTAATACTCCGAAATGGAGTCAGATCATCTTTTCAGCTTTTCGCACTTCACAACTTCGGGACTCCTATGAGGGGTCTCGACACTTGACTTCTCCAACTCCCGGTATCCAAAATCCTGGTAGCTGAAACTCCGAAATGGAGTTTGATCACCACTTTGATATTTCCATTCAATCATCGTTGCGTTGTTGGTCTTCCTTGCCTGCTTGTTTTCCATCAAGTGAACAAGCACACCTTCGCACTGCGTTAATTCCTCCCGAGCTTACTTTGTTCATGTTTTTCCATCGATACATATTCTGATCTTTCCATCAATGACAAGCATACCTTCCTGTAAACATGCTAACAATCCCGACGTTGACCACTTCGGGAGAATAGAGGTGTCGTAACACCAAAACCCCCAAAGGTCGGAGTTGTGAAGTATTGTGGACCGTCGATCCTCAGATCCTTTAGGATCCTTCTCAGTCGTTGATATGGGGACTCCGTTAAAAACCCCTCTTAACCGTCCATCAACTAGGACACGTGTCCACAGATCGAGTATCTCCAAGAGGTTTTTACCTATTGGTGAAAGGATACATTGTTGGAGTGTCTAAGGCTGAATTCCATCTCAACCGTCCATCTTTAAGGATGTGTGTCGCTAGATTCGATAGTCTAGAGACTTGGCACTCTGGGAGGAAGCTAGAAACTACACACCTAAACTCCCGAATGCCGAAGTCATGAATTAACAAGAGTCGTCAATATGAAGTAACTTCGAGACCACTTGTGACCATTTGATATAGATGGTGGTCAGTTCGGCAATGACCTACGCTGAGAGCAAACTGGAGACTACACGGTCGAACCCCTGAAGGCCAAAGTGACGAAGTTATGGGGACCATTGATTTGAGGACACTCTGGATCCCTCTCAACCGTCGATCTAAGGACTCCATTGAGAATCCCTATTAACTTCCCAACCAACCAGGATGCATCGTGGAGCGATGCATGGCCCCCTCTTGTCCCCGGTCAAATTTCCTTCGTCGCACTTGATTCGTTGGATGAGAGGACACATGGAAAAATATTTGTTAGTCCGGAGACTTGGTACACCGGAGGAACTTGTCCAAGAGTATTCAAGGTGTGAAGACTCCCAAAGTCATGAACAATGAAGTAAATCTCAACCATTTACAAGTAGAGGACACATGGCACCAGATCCGATAGTTCGAAAACTTGACTTTCTAGGGGATTTGAGATGTGGAGAGTTGATAAGCTATGAAGCCCGAAGTTGCGAAGCAACGAGAACCGTAGATCTATGGATCTATGTGGATAGATATTGATCATGAGATCTGAAGGATGTTAGAAGGTTATTTTTCTGGAGTTGAGGTGGCTCACTGACGTCGTCCAGGGTGATGTGGACCCGCAACTAAGGTGCCACATGTCACCGAGATATGAACAATTTGCAGACCTCTTATGCATATCAGAGCATGACACATTTCACCCCCTAATGAGGACACTTGTTACCCCTAGCCCTTGCAATGTTTCAACCTCTGGTTTGTGCCCACCTAGCCAACATGGTTGGTGATGCGACCGAGACTTCGAGAGTTCGAAAGATTTTGGGTGTAGTGTAGTGGAGGGACGTTCAATGTCGAACATCGATTGTTGAACGTCGAAAAAGGGACATTCAACGTCGATCGTCGAATTTCAAACGTTTAACCTCAACGTCGAACGCTTATTGTCGAACATCAAAAAATGGATGTTCAATGTCAATCGCCGAACACCGAAATTTCAACCTCAACGTCGATCGTTGAACGATGAACGTTCAACCTCAACATCGAAAGTCGAACGTCGAACATCGATGTTTAATGTAGAACATTGATCATCGAATGGTCAAGGCCACATGGATGGATTTCAAGACTCTGGGAGGCTTCGTGTGTAGACAACAAATGGGTGCACCAACGTCGAATGTCGACTTATCCTTAGGCACATGTCTTAACCAGGAGGAAGATCTGTCGTTGAATTTAATGGGGGATGGAACTCCACCATAGATAGAGGAGAGTTGGAAGTTTCGGGGCATCGGGGAATTTTGGATGATATGTATGAGGTGGATGCTACGTGGCCCTTAACTAATAAGGCCTGAAGAGCTTCGAGAGGCAATAAATTCCAAACCATAACTCATATTTTAGTGTGGTGGCGACCGTTAGAAATCTCGTGGCAAGCAGTAGGAAATGGAGATCTCAGAGTTGGGATTGAGATAGTTAAGGAAAAAAAAATTATGATGTCCCACCCCTTAAAAGAGTATTCAGGGGTAGGGTGTGTTACAATGTCCTCCTCCCTTACTCGAATCTGATGATACCCAGATCGAAGATCAATCTTCAAGAAATACACTACCCCATGTAGCTCATCTATCAACTCGTCAATCCTGGGTATCGAGTACCGGTTCTTGATGGTATTTTTGTTCAACGCCCTGTATTTGATGAACATCCTCACTGTGCCATCCTTCTTCTTCACCAATACCATGAAATAAGTGAAAGGAATAGAACTATGCCTAATGTGTCCTATCTCCAACAACTCCTTTTCGACCTTCTCTATTTCATCCTTGAACCTCTTCGGATGCCTGTAGGGTGTGGTGATCATAGGATTCGACCCTTCTTCTAACTCAATGACATGCTCAAACCATTTTCCGGTTGGTCTCCATCCTGAAAATGGTTCAAACATTATTTCATGCTTTCCAAGCAATGCCCAAATATCTACATGGTAATGTTGACGATCTTGCTAATGGATTCTCCATGGTGATCAAGCACTCTATTGCGCAAACCACGTCGCCGTGTCTAAAAAAGGATTCCATGCATTGGTTAGACATGATCCTATGGGCACCTATTGACATACCTCTTAGGATGAATCACTCTCCACCCTTGTCATGGAACTCCATCCTTATGTCCTGATAATTCATGCAAATATCCCCCAATGAGTACAACAACTGAACTCCTAGCACCACATGAGTATCTTCTAAATCTACAACCTAAAAGTCATCGGTCAATTTATAGTTGTCCAATGTTACTTCCAATCCCATGATCCTATGAGTACATGCCATGTTATTCCCATCTGCTACTACCACATTGAATCTCTCGAAGTCCTCTGAATGGATTTGTTTCTTGGTGACAAGTGTAGCATCACTGAAGTTGTGGGTGGCCCCACCATCAATTAGTATTCTAACCCTTTGGCTCCCCTGCAAAATTCCTATGACCTTGAAGGTGTAATTTTTAGGGACCCCTGAAAGTGTGGAAATGGTCACTCCCTTGGTGTTAGCCTGCAATGGCGCCTGCTTTGTAGCCTCAAGGTGTGATGTCTCACCACTTTCCTCTCCAATCCCTCATCATCACCGTCATCCTCCTCGTCGGAAACTACCTCAATATAATGGACTTTACCTTTTCCCATACATTGATGACCCGGTTCCAATGGTTCCTTGCAACTGTAACAAAGCTTCTTCATCATTAGTTATCTTTGAGTCTCCTCATCCAACCTGTCCTTCTTTGTCCATGTCTTCCACAGAGGCTTCGTCACTTGACCTTTCTGTGGAATAAATGTTTTTTCTTATGTCTTCTTGGGAATTATGTCTTCCATATCATGGGTCCTCATGATAACTTCATGTAGTGTGTTTGGCCTGAAGTCCTTCACCCAACCTCTTAAGGGATCAACCAAGCCCTCTGTGAACAACATCACCAGTCTCTACTCAGAAAAACCAGTCACCATGAATTCCATATGTTGGAACTTTGTGACATAGGCTTCTTGTGTGCTTGTCTGCCTCAGCTGCGCCAATTCCCTGAAGTGGATTTCAAGGTCCTTCCTATCGAACCTTTCCATTAGCCTCTGGGTGAAATCCTGATATGATGTGATGTTGGAATGTCCCAGTGTTAATAGCCCATGGTAACACCACTCATGAGCTTTTACATCTGAGTGTAGAGTGGAAAACTTGATTTCCTTTGCCTTTGTCATTGAGTTAACTAGAAATAATGGTCCATATTCTGTACCCATGCTCGTGGTGTGCACATTTAAGATCCATCAAAATATGAGATGGACATCTTGCCCAATTTGCACAAAAGGTCAAAATTATGTTGATTTTGGCCCATCCTAGGCATGTTTCCTCATCCTGAGATTGCAATAGTTGTTGTAAGATAGGGTTTTCTAGGCTCTTTCTTCTAGCAATTGATACTCCCTAAAGTAGGAATTGATCTCATCATCCAACCCTTGTTTCTCATGTGTCCCTGTAGGCTGGTCCTCAAGGAAAGGAGACAATAATGGCATGGGTATCTTTCTTCTACCTTCCTAGAAGACCCTCTATACCAGAACATAGGTATTACTCCCTTCATGATTCCTTCCTCCTCTATGACTGACCTTTCATGGTTCCCATTGATACCTCCCTGATTTTGATTTGCTTGGTTGCCGGAAAAATATTGTGTCAGAAATTGTGTTAATTGTTGTTTCCCATTAGCTATGGATTCCAACAACTATATGGTTCTATCTTCAAAATGACCCCCCATAACTCCCTCTACTTCTACCTCTTTTGATGACTCTGATCTTGGGGTGGGTTATTTCCCTTGTCCTCTAGTTTTCCTTGGCATCAATACCTCAAGAAATCACAGGCTGGCAAGGTCACCAACTTTGATACCACTATAATGTTCCCAACTAGGCTAGATAGAAAAAATATATTTGCTCCCTAAATTATTGTTTTTCTTATTGTGATTTTATCAAAAACTTTGTTGTAAATGCCTCACAAACAGCATGCATCTGTCACCAAGATAGGAATATTGTCAAATATATCACATGCACCCATTACACACAGAATAGAGAAGATAATCGTGGTATCTTATTATGGTATGGAAATCCAAATCATAACAAATACAAAGATCTTTATTGGTTGTAACAATGGTTGAAAACCATCCTAAACACACACATATCTATTGGTTGCAAAGCAACTGCAATATCTAAGAACAACAATAAACCTGGTAATGATGCCCAAAATATCCTTAAGATATGTCTTCCCTAGATTTTCTATCCTTCACTGGTGTGATATCAATTTGCTCCAGAAAACACCTACTGTCGCGATTTGTCTTCTTGTACCTCAACAAACCTGTAACCCCAATTCTCAGAGATCCTCGTTGGACGAGGCTACACAAAAAGTGGGGCCTCACAGGACGAGGTTGGCCAACAAGAAGGGCCTCGTGAGACACCCTGTATTCAACCCACAGGGGTGAGCCCTGCCAAGGTTTTCCCGAAACCTTCCTGGTCTCTAGAAACTCGACGATCGATCTCCTCTAGAAATATTTGTCAAGTCCCTACATACGCTAATAGTCTCCCAAGTTGAAACAAACCAATATGAGACTCCAATGAAGACCTTGTATGGATCCTCCTCCTTTCTTATCTAGGGTGGATATTGCACCACCGAAACCAAACAACAATGGTGGAAGGTTTTTGTTAAACCCTAACGAAATAATGGCTCCAAGAGAACTCCAAAATGAGAGATCAAATCATAATTCCAAAGAAAAGGGTTACTCCTCTATTTATCCTTCCTCTGTCCCTTCTATATTTTTCCCCTTTTTTGACCAAATCAAACCCTCACTTTATTTTCCCTCCAATTTCATTTAAATATAATTATTTATTTTATTTAATGTCACTTTAGGATTTATCATTATTTTAACCTAGTGACACCAAATAAACCTCCTTGACTCCCTTTTCCTTGTTGACTATTTCCTATAGGAGTCATATAGGCTATTGAGTCGTCCTCTATCATGATCAATTGGAAGGTGTTAGTGATATTTCTGGTATAGGGGGGATATAATGCAAAAGAAGGGGTAAAAACCCACTTATCCAAACTATCGGGCGATAATGCGCCCATGGTAAGCAGCAAGCAAGACCGGATGGTCCAGATTTGCGCGCCCAGATCGACGACGCACAACAAATTCCGGACCCCCCTTGCCTTTCGACCTTTAAGCAAGGGGGGGGGGTCCGGAATCGGGGGCGCACTTCTCCGACGGCCCAGATGAGCGCGCCCGGATCGACGGCGATGAAGACCATTCCGGACCCCCCCCCCGCCTTTCTACCTATAAGCGGAATGGGGGGGTCCGGAATCAAACAAGCAGCTTCCCACGGCTGAGATTTCAGTGCTCAGATCAACGATGCCAAGGCAGCCACGTCCTTCTCAGTTACCCTGTGCTTAACCAGCGTGGGCCCTCCTCCTGTCATTTCATTCTTCCTTCTGCCTTTCCCCTGCTGCCGTGTGTCATCCATTCACTCCTCCTCTTCGGTCCACGTGGCTTTCCCTTCTTCCCACCATCCGCTCATCGCCTGCCACGCGTCCCGTACCTTTCCACATCAGTCTCTCACCTGAAGGCGAGATCGTTTCTCCCGTCTTCTCCCCATCCACCTGGGTATCTTTCACCATGGATCATCTTTTTTCGCCCCTCTCTGTCATCACTCATACCTCTCGCCACTCCTTCTACACACACTCCCCCGATGTCATCGCTCCTACCATACACCATGTCCACCGCGTTGGCCCTCAGGTCCGACCCTCAATCTATTCAGTTGTTCCAGGTGTCAGCGCGAGAAGTCTTCCCTATCCCGAGATGCTGAGTTGGCCTGGCCGTTCTCAATCCCAAGAAGCAGTTATTGAAGCGGTTGAGGGTGGTTAGACATCATCTCCTCCATAATGGGGACGTCCTGCAATTAATTAAAAGCACGTCGATTCGTCGTTGGAACTGTCAAACAATTGAGATTGCGTCTGACATAAGTTGCACGACCTTTCAGATGTTGACTGTCAGAAGCCATGCAGACGCAAAGCCTTCAATGCATTTTCTTGGTTCCGCTGTTGTTGTTGTTTTGAGTATATGTAGGCGATTTCGCCATTTTTGTATCTATCGATGGTTGAGCTAAGCTCCCGACCGTAAAGTTTCAACAAATACTCTGGTTTCCTAGTTATGCCTCTGTGTTTGAGACTTCTTGGTTTATAACAAACAGTTTCCTTTCTTGTCCATCTTTGTTTCATCTTTTGCTGGGGGGTTCACAGTTGAAGGATTCACGTGGACTTAACAATCTTGTTGCGATAAAGGATT
>ML799570.1:109909-141996 GCA_009831015.1 Picea engelmannii
TAACTAGGTTCGGCTGCCCTAGCAAAATTGTCACTGACAATGCTTCCCCATTTCGGTCTGAGCCCCTGATCAAATTTTGTGAACAGTTTGGGATTTCACTGATTCACTCCACCCCCTATTATCCTCAGGGAAACGGACTGGCAAAGTCCTCTAATAAAAGCTTGATCAAGCTTATCAAAAAATTCTTAGAGGATAACAAAAGGGCCTGGGATTCAAAGCTCAAATTTGCACTTTGGGTCGATCGAGTGACAACAAAGAAATCTCTGGGTCTCTCGCCCTTCCAACTTGTGTATGGTATTGGGGCCGTCTTCCCCACTCAGCTTGCTTTGCCTGTGGCAAACATCCTCCAAGATTATGAAGGGGAACCTAACCATGTGCTCAGAAGAATTCATCAGATGGTGGAGGTGCAGCAGATCAAAGAACAGGCCCTAGACAGAGCTTACCACCGCCAGCAGAGGATCAAACAGGCTTTTGACAGGAAAAACAAGAAGAAAGAGTTTGAGCAGGGCGATCTGGTGCTCAAGTGGGACGCACCCAGGCAGGAAAAGGGCAAACATAGCAAATTCGATGCCCTCTGGTTCGGGCCTTTCAAGATCCTTGAAGCATTTTCTAACAACACTTACAGGTTGCAGGATTTGGAAGGCAATGAAGTTTTCAATGGCCCAGTTAATGGGCATTTCTTAAAGAAGTGTTTTCTGTGAGCCGCAGTCGGCTCGTTTCATTTTTGTTTTGTAAATATTGTTTTTGTTTTGTTTTGATTTTTGGACTAATAAATGACTCCATAGCCCAACAGCAAAGGCACTAAGTCTGCAAAAGAGTTCTTAGAGCATCACAGGGACGACTCTATCCCCCATGGAGCCAAATGTTAGCGATATTTATGGTATAGGGGGGATATAATGCAAAAGAAGGGGTAAAAACCCACTTATCCAAAGTATCGGGCGATAATGCGCCCATGGTAAGCAGCAAGCAAGACCGGACGGTCCAGATTTGCGCGCCCAGATCGACGGCGCACAGCAAATTCCGGACCCCCCTTGCCTTTCGACCTTTAAGCAAGGGGGGGGGTCCGGAATCGGGGGCGCACTTCTCCGATGGCCCAGATGAGCGTGCCCGGATCGACGGCGATGAAGACCATTCCGGACCCCCCCCGCATTTCTACCTTTAAGCGGAAGGGGGGGGTCCAGAATCAAACAAGCAGCTTCCCGCGGCTGAGATTTCAGTGCTCAGATCAACGACGCCAAGGCAACCACGTCCTTCTCAGTTACCCTATGCTTAACCAGCGTGGGCCCTCCTCCTGTCATTTCATTCTTCCTTCCGCCTTTCCCCTGCTGCCGTGTGTCGTCCATTCACTCCTCCTCTTCGATCCACGTGGCTTTCCCTTCTTCCCACCATCCGCTCATCGCCTGCCACGCGTCTCGTACCTTTCCACATTAGTCTCTCACCCGAAGGAGAGATCGTTTCTCCCGTCTTCTCCCCATCCACCTGGGTATCTTCCGCCATGGATCATCTTTTTTCGCCCCTCTCTGTCATCACTCGTACCTCTCGCCACTCCTTCTACACACACTCCCCCGATGTCATCGCTCCTACCATACACCATGTCCACCGCGTTGGCCCTCAGGTCCGACCCTCAAGCTATTCAGTTGTTCCAGGTGTCAGCGCGAGAAGTCTTCCCTATCCCGAGATGCTGAGTTGGCCTAGCCATTCTCAATCCCAAGAAGCAGTTATTGAAGCGGTTGAGGGTGGTTAGACATCGTCTCCGCCATAATGGGGACGTCTTGCAATTAATTAAAAGCACATCGATTCGCCGTTGGAACTGTCAAACAATTGAGATTGCGTCTGACATAAGTTGCACGACCTTTCAGATGTTGACTGTCAGAAGCCATGCAGACGCAAAGCCTTCAATGCATTTTATTGGTTCCGCTGCTGTTGTTGTTTTGAGTATATGTAGGCGATTTCGCCATTTTTGTATCTATCGATGGTTGAGCTAAGCTCCCGACCGTAAAGTTTCAACAAATACTCTGGTTTCCTGGTTATGCCTCTGTGTTTGAGACTTCTTGGTTTATAACAAAAAGTTTCCTTTCTTGTCCATCTTTGTTTCATCTTTTGCTGGGGGGTTCACAGTTGAAGGATTCATGTGGACTTAACAATCTTGTTGCGATAAAGGATTTGTTGTGACATCTTTGTATTCTCTGGTATTTGTGTTTGAATATAAAAGGATTTTGTGTTCAAATACATTTCTTCCTCAGTCTGTTGCATACCTGATTGTCTGTAATAGATCATTGCGCCCTTCTTGCGTAAGTCTTCCACCTACTCACCCTTTACTACGACTCACTGTTTGGAGTTTATCAAGACCTCACTCTTTCATGCATGCCTGGTCCGGTTTCTGAGTTGATACGATGCCGTTTTGAGTTTCCCTCCATTTGATCATCCTTTAAACAAATCATGAAATTAAACTGATGGGCTTCGGGCTCTGCTCCTGCTAGCAATCCAGGAGTGACTTCTGAACGCCAACAGAAGGGTACATTACACTAGCAACTCGATATTTAACATAGCTTGATAGCCATCTAGGAGTAGGGTTTTGACTTCCTCAATCCTCAATTAGTGATAAGATTTCGACCTTCTAGAATCATCTCGAAAGTCCACATGTGGCTAGCCCCACACGTTTGAGGAAGGGGGGATGACATGACATCCACTCGTACCATGGTGGTCAACAAGGTAGTTCAAATTGCGGGAGGCATAAATTTTTCTTACGAGCTATGATTGAGGCATGGTTTACAACATTGGAAAGGTATCAGAGCATAGAACATTGTAAAGGGTGTGTGTGTGTGTCATTTTTTGACACCAAAACCCCCAAAAATGTCGTTTAATGCCTCAAAAATGGATCTGGAAGGTTTCAGACCCCAATTTTCCAAACTGGGACTTGCCACTAAAATGATCCTGCAAGCTAATTCATCCAATTGTTTCCACTCTAAAAGCATCAATATAGATGAAAAATAATATAATGATCTAATCTGGATCAAGGCACAAGTGGAAAATTTATGTGAGTCCATGAGGACAATGGAAGGGAGACTAAGGAAACAAAAGAGGTCAAAAAATAAGGAATGCTAGAAGTGAAAGAAAAGACAATAGATATAGATCCCATATAAGATAGATGGCATAAACAAAGAATACAAAGAACCATAATATTGTGAACAAAGAGAAGAGCAATAAAAGGGACAAAGATAGAATATTTAGAAGGAAAAGAGGATAAAGAGAAGACTCAAGAAAGAAAAATCCAAGGAAAAAAAAAACTTTGATAAAGAAGATAGAGAAAAAAGAGATGTCTAACAACATAGATCCATAGAGAAGGGATTTGAATAGGAAAGCATCAAGGAGGGATGTGAAGAGAAGGGATTTGAATAGGAAAGCATCGATGAGGGTTGTGAATAGTGCAAAAGAAGAGAAGAGGGAGAGACCAAGGACAAAAGGGATGAAAATAAATAACCAAAGGACAAAAACATGAATCATGGGTCAAACAACAAGCTAATGAAAGAGGGAATGATAGAGGATAGAAAAGAGGAAAGTAAGGAGATATAGACAAAGAAGAAAATGAAGTAAAAATGACAATATGTTAACTAGATAGAGGGGAAATGAGTGAATATAATTGAATTATGAATAAAGAAAATGAAAACAATAAAGTGTGACTTGTATGAAAAAGTAGAATTAGGAACAAATAAAAAAAAATTACAAAATGTTGCAGGAAAAGGCAAAGCAATTAAAGATTTTTGCAAGTTAGAGTTGAAGGTGGAACATAACAATGTATCCAAGAGGCTATCGAGCATAGAGGGGTTGGATAAGTGTTTTATGGGATTTTAGCTCAATGATCAATTTTGACTTTATGTAATAGGCATTTTATATAAAGTCAACTCGTTAACAAGATTTCACTAAATTTAGTTATTAGTTAAGGTTTGTACACTTATATCTAAAAACATTAGACATACATTAAATGGACATGTAAAGTAGTAGTTGTTATAGTCACATGTTGTGTGTGTGGCATGGAGCGAGATTCATCATCTAAGCACTTGTTGTATGGACATGTCCCAGTGTACTATACTTCGAGAAAATGATAACATATTGTTTCAGAGTGGGTTCTCGTCTAGTACTCAAGTTTCCCAATATACATTAGTGGATCTTATGTTGTGACCATCTATTGTTATTGTTATTATTTTCATGGTTAAGCATAATGATAGTGATGATGATGAATGTCAAGGTTTTAATTAAGTTATTGTTTCCTTCATAATGTATGTGATTAATGGACAAGGTTAATACTTATTTACTATAGTGTACTTGTTTTCATTGAGTTGAATGAGTTATTTAAGGAAAAAACTTAAAAATAGACATTTAGTTTCCAACAATTCATGTCTCTTCTTTCAAATTCCAAAGAGACGTTCATGCATTGGAATCAAGGAGAGGGGCATTATCCCGAGATATAATAATTATAATGGCTTCTTCATTATTCTTAGGCATTGGAGTTATTGTATTTGCAAAAGGAGTAGGCAGTGAGTCTTGAGGATTCTTAATTGGATCCACCCAATGGTCAGCCACCTTGTGTCTTATTACTAAGAGGGATTATATGTTTTCCCTTTTGGAGTTGGAGAAGATTTTTCCTTCGAGCATGAAGATCTCACATGACCATGGTCAAAGCAAAGTCTACAACAAAAGGAAACGTGTTTGTAATATAGGGGTATAGTCCAATTTAATGACCATTGTTCAACGTAATGTGGTTAGAAAGACCACATCTTCCCAAATACATATCTTGGCATGGATATTGAACATGTAATGATTAGTTTACGAGGCCAAGGAGATCAATGTACCCAAAGAATTACCAATGACTACTAAAATTCAAAAAACTCCGATGATCCATATGAAGATTAAGCAATTGAATCATATCACTTGTTATTAGAACTTATATATACATGTTAAAGTTAAGTTGCCATGGTTTCTTAAGTGATCCAACAATGTGTCTAAACTAAGTCCTTTTGAACACACCTTGAGCTTTGTTCTACTCAAATTCAAACTCTAGAGTGAATGAAAAAACCTCGACATGCATGTGGATAAAGAGGGAGTGATTCATCCATAAAAGAACCCAAGGTCTCTTGAATCCATGTGTGGAGCTTATGGGACCTTTAAATCATACCAAGTCAACTCTTGTGTATGCCATATAATCAGCCAACAATGATGGGAGGCTTATCTGGCAATGGGTAAATAGATTATATTCTATGTGGACAATTCCATCCAAAAACCAATGGTAAGCCATGAGTTTAAATCTCAAAATATGAGAATTTGTGATTGATTGGATGTGATAAGCACCAAATGAATGGTGGCCAGAGATGAAACACGGAACGTAAATGGTCGGTATTCCACCCTTATCTTATCCACAACTCTCATTCCCCATACATAGTGAACCATTTGTCGACACCTTTCTGCATATTTCGAGAGTTCACTGACAATTTCAATCCATACTCATCCCAATACAGAGATGGCCTCCGCAGTTGCAGCCCTTTCCCTGAACTTGCCCATTGTGGCATCTGCACCTAATAACAGCTCTTGTGCCAATACATCCAACAGGCTGAAACAGGTGCAGGGCTTCTCATTGTACAGTCCCAACAAACCCTCATCCTCCAAGCTTGTGGGCAACGGAAAAAGCCGGGTGGTTATGATGGGAAAGGATGTTTCAGAGAGGGAGCAGTCCAATTACGCAGGATTGACTGCTGTGGCTCTGGCGGCGGCAATGGTGATTCCTGAGATGGCAGAGGCGGCTGTACCAGGGGTTTCGGCATCTCTCAAGAACTTCCTGTTGAGCATTGCTTCAGGCAGTGTGGTGTTGGGTGCCATTGGGGTGGCTGTCGTTGGGGTCTCCAGCTTTGACCCTGTGAAACGAACCTAACAGAACGGAATTTGGGACCCTCTTGTTTTCAATTTAGCTGTAATAGTATTGAATTTCAGAGAAATTCATGGAACCTGTTAAAGTGGTAAGCTGTTATTTCAAGTTTTAAATTTGTAGCTGTTAGTTCAGGTTTTAAATTTGTAATCGAGATCAGAAGCAAGAAATTGTTCATTTGTTTGAATGTGCCTGATGTGATGTGATTGATTTATCAAAACGATTCAGCTGACTTAATGATTTTGTTGTCCAATTTTTTTTAGTATGTTTAATGTAGGGATAATTTTAAGGATGATTTTTTTTTTCAAAATAGAGAAATTTTAGTAAATTTTATTGGTTTTTAATATGCAAATCATAAAAAGTTTGGTGATATTTTTGTAAAAATATTTAAATTTCTAAGAATTTTATGTAGTTTTTATAAAATTTGGGTTATAAGATAAAATTATTTTATTTTATAGAGTTTGGGTGAACCATTTTTGGAAAAAATGGAAATTCACAAATCTGTTTTTAAGAAAAAGCATGGAAAATCAATCCATATAAAAAATTTAGACTCTAAAATTTTCTCTTATATAAAATAAATAACTGAATTTTCTCTTTATCCCCATGTAACTTGCAACTTGCAAATTGCTAAATTTTCTCTTTGTCCCTGTGTGTAACTTGCATTTGTAGAGGCTAATTCAGCAAAAGGAACTTCCCTTGAATATATACACAGATAACTAATGCATTTGAAAGATAGAAGAAACTAAACTTGGATTATATGAGTCTGATCAACTTGTGGGTCTTCAACACAGTGGGCATGCACATCATGCACATAACTAATGCATTTGAAAGATAGAAGAAACTAAACTTGGATTATATGAGTTTGATCAATTTGTGGGTCTTCAACACGGTGGACATGCACATTTCTCAATTTGTTGTTGTGACATACTCATTTTTTGAATTGGTAATATATCAGATTTTGGTAGGTTACAGAAATGGTTTGTTAAAAAATTCATGGCCATTGGAGGATTCTTTCAAAGTATTATGAGTCAGGGGTGGGTATATATGGAGTGTCATTTTTTAGTGAGTTGGTTCAAAGTATTATGAGTCAGGGGTGGGTATATATGGAGTGTCATTTTTTTCGTGAGTTGGGGTTATTTAATCATGTAGTAAAATTTTTGATGTTGGAATTTGGCAATACAAAAGATTAGAGTTTTTATCAATCTAGAATTTTGATTCAATTTTCTATGATCTAAGTTGATTTAGAAGTGGATAAAATTTATTGGGGCATTGTTCTATGATGAATAAAGCTTGTAAAGCTTGTATCATACCAGAACTTTGATACTAAAATTTTTATCGGATTCTTATCAAATTTTTAGTCGGAAAAAAGGATCTTTTATTACAAGATTAGCTTACTATGTGGGATAGAGGTATATGAACATGAAGTGAAGATTAGCAAAGGATCACTAGATATAGACTTGTTGAGTAGACAAAGGATATAGAATGAAGAGCACTCTATGTGCCACAAAGCAACGATAGAAGAGAAATGGTAACATGACATGATAAGGGGGTGTCCCAAGAGAAATTCATTTATAATCTAGGAGGTTCAACCAGGAGAAGTCTACAATTCAACTCACACTTGAAACTAAGAATAACAAGGAGAGTTGTGGAGCAACAAGTCCCTGCCAAAGAAGGTGGAAGCACGTGTCAAAATCCATACTCCTGATGATACAGTGCGATCACATTGAAGTGTCTAACGATCAGATTGAAGTGTTTAACGTTGTTGAGTTGATCGTATGTCCTACATATAGATGATGTATCGTTTTTTATTGGAAAGAAATGAGTGTTCACATGGACGTGTTGTTTATTCGAAGTGTTTGTGAAAGCATGAGAACAAATCACTTGATGATAACAATAGATTAGTTAGGTTTTATTTGTGCGGCCTTTTTCTCGGGCGCCTTTTGTTCAACAGGCTTCTTCTCAACCGACTTTTTGTCAGCTTCAAGCTTCTTCTCGACCTGCATTTTGTCATCTTCAGGCTTCTTCTCAGGAACATGCTTCTTCTTGGGTTCTTTAGAAGTTTAGACACTCACCAGCTCTGCAAATCTGAATTTTCTGAGACTAGCCATAAGGCTCACCGGATTTATTTTTCTCATCAACAACTATAGAGACGACCCCAGCAATGGATCAACAGACATTAAGATTTACTACAAATTATTGCAGCCTTGAATGCTCAATTATGTAACTCCAAATTTAATACAAATAATTGAAGCTTTGAAAATTTAGTACAAATTTGAAAGTCTGATAACCTAACTCGAGCACAGATTAAATAAATCGAGACTTTACCTTCAATCCCTGAGAGCATCTCCATAGTCCTTCGTACACATTTTTCACAATTTAATTGCACTTTCAACACGATTTTCTACACAATCACGGACAAAATTCATGTCAAATAACAACCTTAAAAAATAAAATAAGCCATGAATAACCTCTGGCTTACTGGGACATTTTGACAGTTGCCGAAATGTAATAACCTTGGAGACCTCTAGATGAAGCAACTCTTCTCTTTATATGCAATCCGCTTGGATAAGAGGTATCTATAAATTGATCATAAAGTCATCATTGGGTTGCATGAAAAGCTACAATGATAATGAGGTCTATAGAGTTAATTTGTTTGCCTCTTGTGGTAAGGGGTCGTTAGTGATAGGATTACTTGTAATTGAATATTATGAAAATTAAATTATTGAAGAAAATATGATTAAAGTCAATTTTCATGTAATATTAAATATAAAACATAATTATGAATAAATCGGCCTTTATATAAAAGATATGCAGATAGACTCTTTAATAGTTTTCACTCCATTGTGCATATGTGTCATGGAATGTGCAAATGTACTTTTCATGTGTGTCAGCTAATTTCTCAAGAAATGCACGTAGCTCCGTAATCAAATTTTCAATATACTCATCACTTGCTCATGTTCTAACACGTGTTATTTGCAAGTGGACACATGGAATCCATGAAGGTACTTTGTTGAAGGTGATGTCTTCCATAGCCGCAAGAAAGTTGGGGTTGCAAAGGGTTGCAAGTTCGAGCCAGGGGTGAGCATGTGTTGCGCATTGCAGCATAGGACTCGACTAGTAGGATCTTGATTTTCTTGTTCGATCCCTACGAGACAATGAAGTCAAATTGTTGGTCTAGCATCCCAGCCACACAGAGATAGCAGCAGGGAAGAGAAGCTCAATTAGGCGAAGCATCGTCGACTAAGTAGAGAAAATACATAGGTAGAGAGAGAAACAGATCAAGTTAGAATAGCTGGTTGTAGTTTGGAGCTTATCCGATTCAGAGCGAGAACCTAAAAGTGCTTACACAAACCTTTAAAAATACGTGAGTTTTATGTTTTAGAGCCTGCAGATTTGTCCAGTCAAACCTTCTTTATTACCTATGTGATTAATCTACCGAATAGCCAATAGATGTGTTCCAGTGGTATCTGTTGCGTACCTTACTTACTGATTCCACCCCCTACCTAGACCCTATTCCCTACAAGCCTAACTGAATCTTTAGGTTAGAGTTGGATTGTTATAGAACGTGGGTGGGAAAGCATGTCCCTGGTACACAACTGCCATCAAGAAGGCATTTCTTTTGTTAGTTGTATAGCCACAATCAACAATCATTAGTGCCAGTCATTATGGAAGATCTTTTGCTAAAACCCCATGATAGAGTAACTTTAACCACTTGCCCATGATAGAGTCAGAGGAGTAGAGGAAAAAAACAAGCGGTTCACTATGCTTTCCTATGAGCTATTACGAGGACACAAAGCTAACACGAGGAGGGAAACATGGAAGCTCCTCATTGCAAAACGAATCATCATGAATTCATTAAGTCATAAGGTTATTTCCATGACAACTATCTTCATAAATCCTTCATCATACTTCTTCAAGGTAGAGGTTTGCAATTCATTTGCAACAAGACTTGGCTTGCACTGTTGCAACCTCCGGATGGTCTGATCCTTCCCATCAATCTCATGACTAAGCCAAGAAATCAGTTTATTCAATTCAGCAATGGTTTCTTTCTGGGATTCAGAAAGATAACAATTGGCAGTGGGTAGTTTACCTAAGATACATGAAATATCATTAAATAGCCTAAGCTATATGAAATATCATTAAATAAATAGGTGTATAGAGCTCAATGTACCAACTACCGTGAGAACAACTAATTTGTCATGCACTTTTCTTAAGCATGGATTTAGATGGGTCAATCGCACGAGGCGTTCGATCTTACGATGCCACGAGGCCAAGATGTTGATTACTCTGAAATTGAAAAAGAACGCATGTTCAACAAGTGTCCACATAGTTTCAACTTGGCATTTTCCCTACCAGTAATCCCATTGTATAAAACATCCCAGACAAGAAACATCCCAAACACATTTGGAAAGCTGGAGCAACTTATTAGTCTCGACCTTTCTCATAATTCATTAGAAGGCAAGATTCCAAGCAGCTTTGTTGATCTGAAGCTTTAATCTTTCTTAAAATTTGATCTTTCCTTCAATAATGTTTTTGGCCATGTTCCTTTTGCTCTAAATAATGCAATTTCCACTGCTAGCTTTAGGGGAAAGTTTGCACTTCGTGCCCAGACAACCAATGACAAAACATTCCTCCAATACTGGAACCAGTCACAATTACAAACGACTTCAAATATGTACGTTGTCGGTGTTGTTCAAACACAGGATCAAGGGGGATTCAATTAACGTTGTGAACGTGACTTATCACATCGGGTAAGTATATTATTTCTAAATGTTGGCATATATAGAATTTTTTTGTTCAGTCACACCAGTAAAAAAAAATTAAATATATATTTGCAGAGAATTTTAGGATGTATCTAGAAAAGAGAGGGGGGGTCATTTTTGGGCTGAGAAGCTCTAAACAACCAAGTTATCCATATCCAGTGGCTTAAACATCCAATCTCAGGACCATAGGAACATGGACTACGTTGAGGGATGGAGTTTCATTGGAAAGTGCTATCCTATTGTTGCAGAAGAACCAACGATGACAGGGCCGAAGGCCAACTTCTCAAGTAATCTAGGAACTATTCAAAGAATACAAAAATATTATACCCTGGGCTACAGGTGAGCCAACTTCTCAAGTAAGCTCAAAACTTTTCAAAGAATATGTAAATCTTACACCCTAGGCTACAGGTGACATTAATTTGAAAAGAAAGGAATAGAATTTACCTGATAGTGATGATAATTTCCTTCACATGATTGCGATGAAACTGCAACATTGATTATTGTTAAATATATAAATGTGTGGAATTTTTTTTATATTGTAGAGATGGGTATCTCCATAAGCTAAAATATATCTCTTACCAGGTGCAGCGCAACTACTTGTACTAGGTGAAACGCAGGTTCAAAGGGGCAAAAGAACAACTAAGGTGGATCTCTGGAAGTGCAAAGATAAGGGGATGCAATTCAAGGGGCTGAGGCTTTTATTGAAGAAAAGCTTTCAAAATTGTATTGAAGAAGGTTGAAGCTGCATGCAACCTTGTGGTATGAAATTGAGTAGGTAAAGTAAAGAATTTGCAGCCGCAAGTAGAACCAACACGTTTACAGTCATAGGTTTCGTAGGTTTGCATGATGGCATAGGTGGCAACCACGGATCAACTGACCATGGATTATACATTGCAACAAACATTCAATCTTAACATTTAATGTTAAGAAGTAATGCTAGAGTAATTTCTAGCATTACTTCGTTGGGCGAAAAATCACTATTCAAAGGTATGCTTTAAAGAGAGATAAACTAAGGTATCTTCTCCCTTTCCCTCGGGAAGAGGCCAAATAAGACGTCCAAATCAAAACATAGGTTAAGTTAATTGAATTTCAAGTCAAGTTGTATGAATTTCCGGAGACTTTGGTTAAAACACTGCAAATTTATTGGGTTTTGTGCCAAGTTAATAGCAGGGAATAAAAATTGATTACTAATAGTCCCTCAGCCCGAAGGGCATGGAATAATAAGATGTTAAAGGTTTTTTCAACTACCCAACATTGAGAATGCTTCCTAGGGTAGGAGTCCCCATAGTTGGAAAGAGATAAGAGTAGATATATTAATAGCATGTCATCTTAACTACTTGTCATTTGTTAATGCTATGTTTAAGTTTATGTTATTTGAGTAAATCCCCTTTATTATAAGCATTGATTAGGGGGAGTCTCATGTGGATGTTGGACACCACATTGACATTAGCTCTATGTCTAAGACATTTGATATTAATATGTTCATAATCTTGTAGAGAGTGAAGTGTGGCCAAATCCTAGCCCTCTAGGCACTTGTGTGTGTGTGTGTGTGTGAGTGTGTCATAGAGTATACTTTAAGGGGTATCTGAAGTAGTGTATAACTATTTGTTTTTATATGTACACATATAGTATGGCCTTTGCATGAAGTGTGGCCAACATTTCTTTGTTGTACGTGGACATGAATCATTCCCTCTTATTCAACTTCCTTCATTTAAAGGAAATGTACCTAAAATCTTGTAAGAGAATTTCACCTACTCTAAGCCCAAAAGAATAAAACTCAATGATAAAGAGTTGGATGAAAATAGTCATAGCAAGAATTGGAATAGAAACAAGGGCTTCCTTCACACTCCTAGGCTTGGTATGCCTTCATTGACCAATGAAAAAAATCCTTCTTTGTAAATTTGGTTAGAGGGAAAACATCAATTGAGAAATTTTGTAAAAGTGATTGTAGAACCTACTAATCCCAAAAATCCCCAAAGCTTCTTAAGGGACATGTACACTAGCCACTTTTGAATGGCTCAAATCTTCATGGGTTTAATTAAACACCTTCAAACATGGTGTTCATTAAGGCCTAAAATGTAATGGGAGCATCATTACAGAGGTAGAATGGCATACCCTAAAATTGGTAGTGGCCCTATTGAGTCCCGAATGCAGTTTTCTCCTAGTCATGTAGTGTCTATGTATCTAGTAATACCCGGAGCAGAGGTCAATCCTAGAAAAAAACTTAGCACCATGTAGTTCATCCATCAAATCATCATGAGAGGCATGTAAAGCATAATTTTATAATTATTTGATTAAGTGTTGTGTAATCAATACAATGGTTGTAACAACTAAGCTTTTTCCTCAAAAAAACAATATAAAGCGCAAGCTCTCTTTCTAGGATTTATGATCCCATCTTCTAAGAGTTCTACCAGAAACCTTTCAATCTTAGACTTATAAAAGTGGTTGTAAGATGGGAATAAATAAGTGTGGGGATCAATTTAGTAGGTCTAAGCACCTCAATAACATTAGTTCCATACTTGATCCAGATTGGATCCAGAAACCAAGATGGGGTCCAGGAAGGACTAAAAATTAAAATGCTCAGAATCTCTTCAAAATGGACGTGTGCGTAGGCCTCGACGTTATGAACCCAACACAACTTGAACGGGCTCAAACGGACGTCGTATGCGAAATATATCACATTTTGTTCATTTTTCCAAACAAACAAAATTTGATGACTATACAGTCCATCAAGCGCTGACATGGTCGCTGACTGTACAAGTCGTACAGTTGTATAGGTGACGTGGAAGGGTGCGTTGGCATGCTAAATTGGACAAGTGATGAATGGGCAGGTGCAGATGTGTATGATTCAGATTGTGACACGTGGCACCACTGCAAGGGTGACATGTGGCATGAGTTGACATGGCAAGTGTTGTTCCTGAGTTTATACTTTAAGGCTATAAAGTATACTGTCAGGGCATCCGTAAATATTAAAGGAATAATTTGAGAATAAGAATTTTAAAGGAAGGTTAAAGGAGAATCAGTTTCTCAACTGTCTCTGTCTTGCTTCCTGTTGTTCTTGGATTCTAATGTCTCTTTCAATAGCAGCCCATGAACGTTCTAACTCAACCCGGTTAGTTGTTGTTTGTAAAATGGTATCAAATATATTCAAGGAAACACTGGTTTGATCTTGAAGACTTGGTTCAACGTTGGGTTGTTTTCTACTTGGAACAGTCATGGATGATAAAACTTTATTTATTTGTAAAAGGATTTTAATCAAATGTTACTTCAATTTTTTCAGAGACGAGAACAAGAAAAACAATTTTGAAATTCAAAACAGTAATGTAAATACATTCGAGGTCGTTTCCTAGATTTGTAACAATTTTGAGAATCGTAAAATAACAAATAAACACTACAGAAAAATATGAGGCTTTAATCAAGAAAGAATCTCATATTTGAATAGACAATGATGAAAGAAAAACGAAGTTTCTAACGAGAGTTAAGTATTAAGGTACAAAAGTTTTACATATCTTAAAATTACTAATAGCAATTTCAAAGGAAAAACTGTAAATCATTTGACATCCAAACAAATCTGAAATATAAATCAATGATGTATATAACTTCAAATTGATTACTCGTTAGAAAAACATTGAAAGAAAAAAATCAAAAAAGTATAATAAACAGGGTTGAAGACACATAGTTACAAATTTGTAGGATTCAGAATCTCGTTTGTGATCTATATTCTGATGTATTTGAAAACTGATATTACAAATGGCTCTCTCCAAAAATTCCGAAGCCCTTTCTTAGTCTTTAGAAACTATATTTATACATTTTCATCAAAATTTCTCGTTGGTGACTAACCAACTTCCTAATATTACGGTTACATAAAAATAATGTCAACCGTTTACAATTTCTTTCTAATCTTAAATGATAAAAACATTTTAAAATATTTTAAGCTTGTATTGACGAACTTCCTTTCTCCACTTCAATACACTGAATGCATTTCCCCAAAAACTTCACAAAATTCCTAGGAGCATCTGGTAACTCATTTGCTTCAAATAAGAAAAATCTTTTCTGCAATTCGGGCAAACGGTTTTCTATCATCTTTTCTGTGAATTTAATAGTTTTCAACTTTAGATTTGACATCACCATCCATTTGTTGATCTTTGTAATATTGATCAATTTAATTTTTGAAATCTCTGCTTTCATTTCCTCTAGCTCTTCTCTAAACCTTAGCTGGTGCTTGACAATATTGATTTCGCCTAATAATCCAGAACAATCCTCTGTTCTGATATTCAATGAAGCTCTTTCTAATAGATCGAAGATTCTCTGGAAATCATCATTGACCTCTCTTGTTATTCATTTATATTCAATCATCTTTGCTTCCCACACTTTTATTATTATGTCCCCTTTAACCTGTTCAGAAATAGATAATTTCTGAATCTTTCCAACCTCTTCTTTTGATGAGAAAGTCACTGCCTTCTGAAAAGTTGTTCTAGCTGCTTTCGCCTCCCTTTCCTTCTGGAACACATTTTCCAAAGACTTATTTGTTTCTTGAAAATATTTCTGGACTACTTCCAAATTCAAAAACACTTTCTGTTGTTCCTCCTCTATTCTTACATATATCTCCAATGCTCGTGTCCTAAAATTTTCAAGTTCTATTACCTGATTAGTAATAGAAATAATTTTATCTTGTAAATGTTTGTTTTCTTCTTCCAGCTTTCGAACCTGTTCCATTGTGACCTGTATTATGAGTTTTGCCTCCTCCAAGTCTTTATTCTTTTTCTGGATTTCTTGCATATCCTTTAGTCTAGCTTGTTCTAGACCCTTCTCTATTCCCCAACTAATATTTCTTTCGTTTTCTTTTAGTTTGTCTTGCAACTGAATTATTGTTTGGTCCTTCTGTTCAAGCATAGTTGTTAAATTGCCAACATAATACATGTTTGTTGATGCTATAGCACCCATTGTACCTGCTAATTCTGTAGAAAATTCTCCATCCTTGAGTTTCTTTCCATCTATAATAACCCTATGTTTTTTAATCATCCCTTCTCCTCTTGGATGAATTTCCTGTTTCAAGACTGTTCTTCGCTTTTTACTGAAAAAGTAATCTGATGAGTGGATTTCATCTCTCGAAATATGCTCTAGATCACTTACATATAAAACTCCTTCATGGGGGGTTCCAAAAGACTACTGCAATGGAGTTAACGAGGTGATAGGACTACCAAGTTTTGTTGAAGTTGTTCCTCCTATCTTTTCTGGTAAATTTTTCATGATTTCTGGAATTGTTCCTAGCTCTTTTCTCTTCTCCGTTCCCTTTTCTTTTGTTTGAGAACTCTCTATATCTTGGGAAGGTATCTCGGTATTTTTCAACTTACCTTTGTTATTTGCTTTATCCTGTATATTAGTTTCAAACCCTGGAGGGGATCCTTGTTGTTCTGGCAATGGGGTCAGAATTTCACCTTGTAAACTCTTAGGTAGGCATCTTCGCCTATGGATTTGAAAAGATGCGAATCCAGTCTATGAATCAGGTGGCAAGGCCTGGACTCTGTACAACACTTCTTCATAAGACTTAACATCTTTAAATATATCATCATAAATAGATACTTCATGTTCATATGCCTTTAGATTACAATGTATGTGTTGGCAGCCAATTCACTTTTTTATTATCCTATAAGATGCCTACACCTATGTCTTGCGAACATCAAGTTTTTCGTCGCATTTTTGAAATAGACAACACTTTCATTTCCTGCGACATTTACACATTTGTCGTCGTTAAGTTTTCACGACTATAAGCGTGAAAACTTCTCCTTTCGAGGTCACATTTCGATCACTATCTGAACTGTCATGATCTTTTATCGATATTGCCTATTGCACTTACCTTTGTTTATCGTTATGTGGCTGAAAGGACTTTCAAACTATGCTCATTGGACATTCTTATATTGATTGCATAACTTGATTTTATTGAGTTTGTAAGGCATTAAAGCCTTTGGGTTTGCATTTTATGACTTGCCTAATGCATAGGGGTTTGATTAATTTTTTTATAAACATATGATATAATCCTTATGATAATCTTTTCATAAATGTTGGCTAGTCGATTATATGAATTCGTTTGGCACTTTGATCAAACTTTTGATTATATACAATGCCACATGGCTAACATTTGGTGTTGGTTTCACGTTGAATGTCGATGGTTTAAAAACTATACTCTAACGTTGATTTGGCATGTTGGCATAAAACTTACCATTTGATTCTTTGGTTGGCCAAACGATATGATTTTTGAGCTATGCTATGATTGTTTGAACAGATGTGTAAATCGACGGTTGTACTTTACCATAACTATCGTGCATGGTAGTGAATGTTTCCACCACCTTCGCATGCACGCATTTATACTTACCCCTTTTGGCTCAATTCATTGCTATTGGTTCGGGTAGCTCTGTTACTGTGTGTTGATGAATTCAAACCCTTCCCTTACCATGCATTCAACTCCATGGCACCAGTCATGAGAGTTGAACCCAATGGCAACCAGGCCCTGTTAATGTTTGATAATGCCCGCCAAGATTTGGCAGACAGTGGATGACTTATCTTCGTGGAACGTTTCGAGGGTTTTAACCTTTGCGTAGCTCGACATTTTGCCATGACATTCGATGGTTGTCAAGCTAAGGTAGGCGATGTACAGTTAGATATTGATGAACAATTCATCAGCTCAGCCACGGGGTTATCTACCTCTGGGCAGTGTTGGTTTAATAATTTCAAGGTCGAGGAAGTGCCATGGACATTGTTGTTTCAATCTCGCAAAATCACCTCCTGTGATAGAGGTATGCCCATAACTCTGCTCAAACCACGTTGGCATGATTTATTGATGATAATCAAGCAGTTTGTGACCTGCGAAGGTCGCTACGGACTGGTGTTCCTCCACCACCTGCGTTTGCTTATGGTTTTTATGGGGTACTCTCTCAATATGCCCTATTATTTGCATCGAAGCCTGTTTAAAATGTCAAAGAAGTACAAAAGACACCAGGCTGACAGTAGCCTTTTTCATTATGGGCTTGTTAAGCTTTTCGTTGTCTGTCATTTGAGTCTGCACGGGGATAGTTGGACCAATTTCGTTGCCCAGAATGGTTTCGAGGATCCGAACCCTACACAGGTTGACAAACCTGTGGTGAGTGAGGTCAAGGTTGTACCCTCGGTCCCCTACCATGTTCTACTGCCTAAACCTTCGACCGACCCTCCTATCAACTTACCTGACACTGTGACTAAGAGTGCAGAGGCCATTAAGAAGCCTGTGACAAAAAAGCCCAAGACCAACCTCACTTCAAATGTTAAAGGGAAAAAGAATGCACGTTTGATTTCACGGATGACAAGCAATAAGCCAGAACCCCCTGTCGAGCCTAACCCTATCGTGTTGAGTGAGGACTCCGATTCGGAAGTGGAGCGTTTTTTGGCTAGAAAATACCCCTATTCGCAAGGTTTGTGTGCCGAACCCTCATATGATTTTGTGTCAAACCTACCCCCCTACCTAAAGGACAACCCTAACTACCCAGGCATTAAGTTGCCTTGTGAAACCCTCGGTCATTTGCCCAAACCCTCTCCTGCTCTGTCTAAACCTACACAGTCACTCTGTGACCAATGCAATTCTTGGTTAGAGCGATATTATATTGATGTTCCGATTCTCCAATCAAAGATTCAATATTTGGAAGATCAGATTGCAGCCCTGACCAGCCAAAAGGCCAAGGATAAGAAACAAAAGACGACCGGTTCCATCCTGTTTAAAAATGTGGAATCAGCCACGACTGTTGTAAATTCCAAACTGGCATAATTGAGCAGCCTCGTCGCTACACAGGTATGTTTTGATATCATTTGTCTTTGTAAATAATCTAGGTTTATATAACGATTCGGTTTTGGTTTTAAACAGTTATGTTCACTTCATTTGAATGGCTCTGTTACATTGCATGCATTCTATATATAGCTTTGCTTTGACTAAATGGAATTTCGTTTTTTCGATCATTCCCAGTTTAGTCTCTCTTAGATTTTCATCGATTTGATTGATCTTAGTGTGGATTTGATTTGTTTGATTGAGTTAAAATGGATTCTTTGCTGTCAATCGAATTTGTTTGTAGCTATTCTAGACATGAAATGTTCCTCATATTCAATTTTAGAATACAATCACATTTCGATTCGATTTCGTATAATGCATATGCTATGATTGGCAATGATTTTGATGAGATTAATTGTTACGGTTTGCTGTGTCATATGACTTTCAAGCAACAAGAATATAACTTGTATCGTTTCCAATGTGACTCTGTTTCTTCGGAAACATTGCTTTTTATTTTAAGCCTGTACAAACATGCCCAAATCATGGAATGGATTTTATTGCTTAACGATTATGCTGAACCCCAGCCGGTTAATTCGCATTGAATGAAGTACTGTTAGCTCGACCATGTTATGAGTTGGATTCGTATTGTAGTGGATGCTCTGTTTGATTTTGATTTGTAAAACGAGATTGGTTACATCCATATTTATGATTTATTTTATGTTAAACCCAGTCATGATTTGTTTGAAATTAATGATTTTGTTCAATACCAATTAAGTTTATTTGCCCATTTTGCAATAATCAATTATCACTTATGTCGATTCTATTATGATTGTAATCAAAGTCAAATCGATTTGGTTACGATTTTATATGATTTGATTCTCACACCTGTTTGAATTAATCTACCTGTGGCGTGAATCGTCTGATGTCATGACAGCTATAATAATTTTAAAACTATTTTGTTTCGATCTGATCGTATCTCTTGTTGTTGGAAAAACACAATGTTTGCCTGCGATTTGTTTGATTGCATTACTTTCAAATTGGATATGAAATGATTTTCAAAATCGTTTAATTTTGATTCTGTCTACCTGATTTATGATAACAATCGAAACAGAGTATGCCTATCCCTCTATTCGGTTATTGAATTTTGATTCTATTTGATTTCAAATGAAATGATTCGTTTTCAAATGACTGTTGGTTGTTAATTCAATTTGATTTTATTAAAAAGATTTAATTTAATTTCAATTATGATCCTGTATCTTATTTTAGACTAGCTACAGAATCAGATGATTTTGTAGCTAAGTCCGTAGAATTAAATTTTATTGTTTTATTAATAAAATATCTCTCTAACTTGTTTATTTCTGACCTGTTTCAGGTGAATTCGAAATTGCATGAGATTTGATGGACAGTTTAGAGGATATTTGGATATTTTGATTTCATTTTAGTTTCTTAGTTTAGTTGATCTTGGGAACATCTTCCGAGATTATGTAAACAATTTGATACTTTCCACAGGGAGGTTTTACCCTGTGGAAAAACTTATAAATACTTATTATTTTTGTAATAACATGATCCTCATTCGTGGGAGAACAAGGATATGGAATTTTAATACAGACTGAGACAAAATTTGATATTTTGCTACAGCTTTAGCTTTTCATAATATCAATATTTTGTTTTATGTTTATGTGTATCTATTTGCATTTGGTTAATGACTACTTTAGCTATCTTAGTCTTTTGCAAATGATATAATTTAATCAATATAATCCATATCTGATTTCTCCTAGTGTATAAAAAACATAGCAATTACTTGATTCAGTTTGTGAATGACATATTTCTCTTCTTCATAAGTTGAATTATTAAGTATAAGTTTTTGCATAACAGGTTTCCCTTGTTGCAGAAATTTATAAATCATATAATTGTTATGATTTTTTATGTCTTGTTTGTCCTGTAAATAACTCAAAGAGCAATGCAGTCTATCGTTTACGAGAAGCTTCTGGATTATCCGGTGCGAGTTTCCTTCCTCCGACCAACTTCGAAGACATCATACACATGACAAATTTGAAGCATTTCCAGGTCAGTTTGTCATTTGTTTGTTTAGTATATTTGTTAGTATTTTAGTTAATTAGTATATTAGGTTGTTTAATTTCAGTAAGTTTTATTTCTTTTTTATAAAATTATAAAATCAAAAAAGAAATACCTTTCTCTGTCTTAGGGAAGATTGCAAATGAGTTTCCCAGGTTTTATTTAAATCTGTATTTTGTAAATATTGTATATTTTGTAGATAAGTTATATTTCAGATAGTAGTTAGTATAGTATTAGTTAGTAGTTTGTATATTTAGATAGTAGATTAGTTTGTTTGTTTAATAGTTAGATTAGTTAGTATTAGTTTGTTTTTATTATTAGTTAGTTAGTTTGTTTTATTTAGTTTTATGTTAGTTTAGTTTGTTTTATTTGTTTTAAGTAGTTTAGTTAGTTTATATTAGTTTTCTTTTTGGTTTTCTTAGAACCTTAGATCGTCTAATGGAGTCGCTAAACCCGTCAGGGTGGTTCATCCCAAACGTCTTGGGTTATTAGACAACCCTGGACCGGTTCCACTCTCTCAGTTGACGGACGATCAATTTTACCCGTCAACAAATGGCGCTAGAAGGAGGGCCTGAACTTAATTAATGGCACGAGGCGGTCGCAAGACTCCTCCCCTCCCTAATCGCTCACCTATAGTGACCAAAATCCATTCACAAGATAATATTCCCCTTCAAATAGCAACTACTTCAACCGACGATCCGTAGATCACAGTTGAGCCAGCAACCCCTAATCCTACAGGTGGTGACGTCCAAGAGATTGTCCGTCAATTTCTTATCAAAACACATAGTGCCTTATCTCGTCTTAGGCAACCAAACCGTCCGTGGGGTCAACCTTTGGACTTCTCTGATATCAGAGAACAATTAGGTGACACTAACCTCACTTTGAATCCTACAGATCCAATCACAAATCCTGCTATAGGAGGATCTGGGATACCTCCTTCACCACCTCCCTCATCTCCTTCCTCTTCTGACGAAGGAAACTCACCTTCTCAGCCTTCCACACCCACTACCCCAATGGCAAATCAGAACAACCTTGCTAGACCTTGGTTGGACCAGGACGTTGTAGCTATACCTAGAGTTGAACACCCTTTACCTAAGCACCTGGAGAAATGGCTTCCCAAGTTTGATCCTAATTCCAAACAGATAGCTGAAGATCATATTAAAAAATTTATGTTAGCCATTAGACTCCGCAATGTTGAACATGAAGACGTTGTCTGTAGGTTGTTCCATTATACCTTCGAGGGTAATGCATCCACTTGGTACTTTGCCCAACAGCCCCATACCATCGTGTCTTGGGAAAAGTTTGAGTCATGCTTTTTGAAAAAATTCGGAGATGGTAAACCTCCAGAAGTCTTAGTCATGGATCTTTCAAGCTTAAAAATGAACCCAAAAGAAAAAGTTAAATATTTTAATCAAAGATTATTAACTCTTAAAAATAGAATCCCTGCAGATTCCATGCCTATTGAGAGTCTCGTAATAGCTTACTACACTAAATCTTTACATCAAAGTATAGCTATTTGGTTTAAACGATCTGAAAATGCCATGTTATTAGAAGCCTTTGAGGAGGCTAGTCAGATTGAAAAAGACATAGTTAGACTTAAGGAATCTTCTAGCAATGAAACTGAAACTAATTCTTCTTCCAAAAAGAAGATTGAAATTCTCCCCAGACCTACTCAAAGTAAAACACAACCTGAAAACTCTGATTTGAAAAATTTAACTAAAGTTGTTCAAAAACTGTCGAATCAAGTTATAGACTTAAAAAGGTCAACTGAAGAAGCTTCCTAGAGTAAAAGCCCTTACAAACCCCCTTTCCGAAATCCTTTTCCTACCAACCGACTTAATCCAAACCCCGAAGGCCTAAATCTAGAAAGTTTGCAATGTGCTCTTCAAACAATTCTAGAAGCCCAAGATAACTTGATGCCCCCTGAGACCCCTCAAGAGGTAGTTGAACAAAAAACAGTTCAAGAAGATGAGTCTTCTCCAAACATCTTTGGACACTTCTCGGACAGCATCTTTCAAGCTAACTTCGAGACTGTTCACCCTTATAACACTAGGAGTAAGACAACAAACAAGCCTTCTACCGAGAACACTACAACTTCACCTCCAAAGCCATCTAAATCAGTAGAAACTAAACAGAGTAATGCCATCCCTAACTTGGATTATGATGTTGTTGAAGATCTTAAAAAATTAAGGGCTAACATTTCTATTTATGAATTGTTGAAGTTTCCATTTTTGTTACAAAAAATGTTGCAGAATATTTCAGAAAATGGCAAGAATGGTAATTCAATTGGTAACAAGGTTGTGCAAAGCAAAGTTTCGTAGAAGACTTCCACTAAAAATAATCCCGATCCTCAAGATAAAGGAAGCCTTCCTATGGTACCTGTAAATAATGTTAATAATGTAAATAATGTAGATAAAGTAGCATTAGAAATTGCGAGTAAAAAGCCACAAGCTACTACTCTTATTACTCGCAAGAATGTACCTCCTTTTCTTTTAACTTTCGAAATTTTCAACAGAAATGTGCATAATTGTATGGTTGACTCAGGAGCATCATCTAATGTGATGTCTTGGTCTGTCTGTCAAAATATTAACGCTGAAGTGGAACCATCTACTTTGAAAATCATACAACTTGATCAAACAAATGTTAAAGTTATAGGCAAACTAAAAAATGTATTGATTAGATTATCGTCTAACCCAAAGGTTCATCAGGTTATTGATATAATCATTATGGATATTCCAGAAGTGTATGGTCTTTTTTTGAGCAGGGACTGGTCGAAGTAGCTACATGGTTACTTCGCGATGGACTGGTCTCACTTATGGCTTCCAGAGAACGGTAAGCCTAACAAGATCAGAGTGAATCGTGAGCATTACCTTAAGTTCACGGTCACAGATTTGAACGATCCTAACGAACCATATACACCTTCTGCCGATTCACCCGAAGTCCAAGGGATGGACACCTTCTTCAGAAATTTCATGGCCGAGGTCTCACCTATCAACAATCTAGAAAAACAGTCTGAGATCGTAGCATACATGCAACCAACAGCTTCTATGCAACAGTCCCATGTGCCCGATGGAAACCAAATTTGGTCTCTATATTTCGACGGTTCCAAGTCTAAAGAAGGAGCTGGAGCAGGCTGCATCATTATCGATCCGGTAGGTCACAAGACATTAATGACTTGTAGACTAGAATTTGAATGTACTAACAATACTGCAGAATACAAGGCTTTACTGCAAGGTCTCAGAAAAGCTCTGGATATGAACATTCAAAACCTGGTTGTATTCGGCGACTCTGAAATAGTGGTTAGGCAGGTAAGAGATTCTATACATTGTCTTTCCCCGCATCTCAAAAGTTACCAGTCTGAGGTATGGAGTTTAATGAACAAATTTTCTGCTGTCAATATAAATTCCATTCCTAGACTAAATAATGCTGAAGAAAATCTACTAGCTAATGTAGCCTCTAAAATTCTTCCTGCAGAAGGCTTATCCCCAAACGCATTCTCCATTGAGCTATTGTTTCGACCATCTGTTCCTGACAATATCACAAACTGGAGAGTATTTGACGATGATCAGCAGATCATTAACTTTCTACACATGGAAGAAACCTTTCAAGGTGCAGTGATAGATGAACGCACACACGACAACAATTTGCACGATTTTATGGTAATACCTGATCCGAAATTTCCTGAAACACTATCAGACATGGTAAATTCCATACCCAAATCCATAGTTAGATTAGAGAAGTTTTATGATTTTGAAGATAAATTTAAAAAGACGGTCAATTGTAAAACCAATAGTTCCTCACTATCTTATGAAAAAGTCAATTTAGGAACTAGTGAAAATCCTCAGTGCATCAATCTAGGCTTGGGATGTTCTAGACAAGAAAAAACTGCTTTTGTTAAATTATTTAAAGAATTTAAGGATGTCTTTGCATGGACATACGATGATCTTAAAACGTTCAATCCTAATATCATACAGCATGTCATCCTGATGAGGCCCCAAACCCTACCTTTCCAACAGAAACTGAGGAAAATGCACCCTAAACTTGAACCGACCGTTCAAAAAGAATTGAATAAACTCCTAAGTGCTAAAATAATTTTTCTTGTTAGGAACACTCAATGGGTGTCCAACCTTGTCCTAGTTCGGAAGAAAAATGGGGAAATTCGACTTTGCGTCGATTTCCGAAACCTTAATAGAGCGTCTGACAAAGACAATTATCCTGTCCCACCCATGGAACAGATCCTGCAACAGGTATCTGGTTCCAAGAGGCTATCTTTATTGGATGGTTTCTCTGGATATAACCAAGTCCTGATGTCTCTGCCAGACCAACTCAAAACTACCTTCCGTACCTCGCGGGGCACTTATGCTTATCGCAAGATGCCCTTTGGATTGATTAATGCTGGTGTTACTTTTTAGAGAGCAATGAACATTGCTTTTCGAGGATTAATCAATCACTCCATCATAGTTTACTTAGATGATGTGACCATTTATTCTAAAAACAAAGACGATCATCTAGCTCACTTACGAGCCGTTCTGCTACGATATCGTAAATACGGCATCTCCTTGAGCCCCAAAAATTCCATCTTTGCAGTAGAACAGGGTAAACTACTAGGATTCATTGTGTCGAGTGATGGGATGATTATTGACCCCGAGAGGACTCAAGTCATCACTAAACTTCCCCCTCCTACATCCAAGAAATCCATGCAGTCTTTCCTAGGCCAGATTAACTTCGTGAGAAGATTTGTCCCCAGCTTCTCCGAAACGGTCAGGCCTCTACAAAACCTGATTAAGAAAGACACCCAATATCACTGGGGACCCACAGAAAATCAGGATTTTAATGCCATAAAGAAGGCCATAATAGACGCTCCGTCTCTCATGAGCCCTGACTTCTCTCAAGATTTTACACTCTATACTTTTGCCTCTGATCGTTCCTATGCCACATTCCTAACTCAGAATAATTCCGATAACAACGAAGTACCCATCGCCTTTATGAGCTCTTCTTCCAAATGTGCTGAACTTAACTACCCAGCGGTTGATCGGAAAGCCTACGCTGTTTTCAAAGAAGTCAAGCATTTTCGGTCCTATATTTTGAAGTCAAGGACGAAAGTCATTGTCCCCTACCCTGCCGTAAAGAACTTGTTAGTGCAGAAGGAGTTAGGAGAGAAGAGAGCTAACTGGGTCACCTCCTTGCAGGAGTATGACTTGGAAGTCACCCCAGCTCACATTGTGAGAGGCCAAGGGTTGTATAAATTGGTTGTTGATTCGGAAACAAGACAAAAAGAAGATAGTGATATGTCAAACCTAGAACAACGCGATCAAAGTTTAATCTATTGCGCACAAAACCTCGTTAGTCCCTGGTACGACGATATTAGATTTTGTCTTGAACATGGGTCAGCACCCCGTCACCTTGTCCCCGCCAAGAGAAGAGCGTTGAGACTAAAGTCTTCCTCCTTTCATTTAGTTAATGGTATATTGTTTCGTCATAATTTTGATGGTGTACTGATGCGATGTCTCAAGAAAGACGAAGCAGAAAAAGTCTTGCTTGAGTTGCATGCAGGAGAATCTGGTGGTCACTTCGGTGGCGACACCACTGCTCATAAGGTTTTAAGGGCCGGTTATTACTAGCCCACGCTTTTTAGGGACGCCCATGCCTTGTGTCCTAAATGTATCATCTGTCAGAAAGCATCAGGGCGGTTACAAAAACCAGCCTTTCCCTTGCAACCCGTCTCAGTAGATTCTCCTTTCCAACAATGGGGCCTTGATATCATAGGTCCTGTTAACCCTCCGTCCTCGCAACAACACAAGTATATTGTGACAGCCATAGATTACTTTACACGATGGTCTGAAGATGTTGCGCTAAGAACTATCAACACCAGTCAGGTGATTGCCTTTCTAAACTCGAATATTATCACTCATTTCGGTATCCCTGACTGTCTAGTCTTTGATAATGCTTCATACTTTTCTTCTCTTGAGATGAGTGAGTTTTCTTTGGAGAAATGAATAAAGCTCAAGTATTCTGCTAGTTACTACCCCCAGGGCAACGACTTAGAATAATTAACAAACAAGAACTTGATTAAAATTACCAAGAGAACCGTGGTTGAAAATCACAAGAATTGGCACAATGCACTGCTGAACGCACTGTGGGATGATAGGGTAACACCCAAAGACACTATAGGTAACTCCCCTTTTTTTCTCGTTTATGGCAAAGAAACAATTCTTTCACCTCACATTCTTCTTCCTTCGCTTCAGTTGTCACAAAAGATCCAAGAAGAAGATTGTCCCCCTTTAGAAAACCGAATTAACGCTTTGATGAAGTTGGAAGAAATAAGAGCCCAAGCTAAGCGTAAGTTAGATCAACATCAACAATTGATTAAAAGCTGGTTCGATTCTAATTCTGCTTCTGATAGAAATTTTGAAGTAGGCGATCTCGTCTTGAAGTGGGACAAACCACACGAAGGAAAGGGTGAGCACACCAAATTTCAAAACTTATGGTTTGGACCGTTTTTAATTGCTGAAAAGTTGGGTCCTAGTTCCTTTTGATTGCAGAATCTTGAAGGGTAGCTTGACACCTACCTGGTGAATGGCCAAGCCCTGAAAAGATACTTTGCTTGATAACTATCCTTGTATATTATGTATATATTTTTGCTTTTGTTTGCGTTTTCGTTTGCTTTCTGTTTTTTTATTTTGATTTGAATTGATCAGTTTGTGTTTTTGGACATACACGTACCTGTACACTGAGCTATTCAGACAAAGACAATAGAAAAAAATTCTTCCCTGAAATAACTTCTAAAAATTTGTACAAACATCAATGATATAATGCTGAAATTGATATCTATGTTGGAAAATTTTGTTGTTCGAAAGAAGTTTACTGATTTCAATCTCTGAGCAAAGCTGGTCATGATCATCTATTATCTTTTCACGCTGTCCCTTTTCCATAAAGGAATGAATCAAAAGATGTCTCCCTGTCGTAGGAAGTTGTTTTGTAAATAAAACATCTCTAGAGATAAATAAAGGACAGTGCTAAAAAATTCTGATGAGGTCTAAAAATATGCTAAAATATCAAGATTTTTAGCGTCACCCTGCTCAGCTATATATCTATAAAAGAAAAACACAATAAAATTATTAATAAGAGCTGTGGGAAGTGCTTGTAAACCCGCCGGGATACTGAACAAGTCTGCTGGCAGCGGGTAAATGCATGCATGGCACTAAGACAACTTCGTCGGGGTACTGAACAGGCTTGCTGGCAGCGAAGCAATGTCGGGTACATGAAAATCTGCAAAAATAAATAAATATAAAAAACCTCTTTAATGTCCTTTATTCTGATCTAGAACTTCTTGACAGGATACAGATGTCAGAGTGGGTTAAATGACAACCCTGTCAAGGCTATGAACGCCTGCTGGCAGTAGTGGCCATGCCAACAGTATTGAATATTTTATCTTTAATATCGTGACTTGCTGATCTTAAGACTGTTATTGGTTTTCATCTTTTAAAACACTTTTGGAAAAAAATGATTAATGATGATGTTTGAACGACTTTCTGGTTGTTATTTTCGAGTTGAAATTTTCTTGGCTATCCTAATCTGAATTTGTTACTGTTACAGAGATAACTGATTCTTCCAGTGTGTCGCCATTGTTGCCAGCCAATTCACTTTTTTATTATCCTATAAGCTGCCTACACCTATGTCTTGCGAACATCAAGTTTTTCGTCGCATTTTTGAAATAGACGACACTTTCATTTCCTGCGACATTTACACATTTGTCGTTGTTAAGTTTTCACTACTATAAGCGTGAAAACTTCTCCTTTAGAGGTCACATTTCGATCACTATCTGAACTGTCATGATCTTTTATCAATATTGCCTATTGCACTTACCTTTGTTTATCGTTATGTGGCTGAAAGGACTTTCAAACTATGCTCATTGGACATTCTTATATTGATTGCATAACTTCATTTTATTGAGTTTGTAAGGCATTGAAGCCTTTGGGTTTGCATTTTATGACTTGCCTAATGCATAGGGGTTTGATTAATTTTTTTATAAACATATGATATAATCCTTATGATAATCTTTTCATAACCATTGGCTACTCGATTATATGAATTCGTTTGGCACTTTGATCAAACTTTTGATTATATACAATGGCACATGGATAACATTTAGTGTTGGTTTCACGTTGAATGTCGATGATTTAAAAACTATACTCTAACGTTGATTTGGCATGTTGGCATAACACTTACCATTTGATTCTTTGGTTGGCCAAACGATATGATTTTTGAGCTATGTTATGATTGTTTGAACAGATGTGTAAATCGACGGTTGTAGTTTACCATAACTATCATGCATGGCAGTGAATGTTTCCACCACCTTCGCATGCACGCATTTATGCTTACCCCTTTTGGCTCAATTCATTGTTGTTGGTTCGGGTAGCTCTGTTACTATGTGTTGATGAATTCGAACCCTTCCCTTACCATGCATTCAGCTCCATGGCGCCAGTCGTGCGAGTTGAACCCAATGGAAACCAGGCCCTGTTAATGTTTGATAATGCCCACCAAGATTTGGCAGACAGTGGATGGCTTACCTTCGTGGAACATTTCGAGGGTTTTAACCTTTGCGTAGCTCGACAGTTTGCCATGACATTCGATGGTTGTCGAGCTAAGGTAGGCGATGTACAGTTAGAGATTGATGAACAATTCATCAGCTCAGCCAGGAGGTTATCTACCTCTGGGCAGCATTGGTTTAAGAATTGCAAGGTCGAGGAAGTGCCATAGACATTGTTGTTTCAATCTCGCAAAATCACCTCCTGTGATAGAGGTATGCCCGTAACTCTGCTCAAACCACGTCAACACGATTTATTGATGATAATCAAGCAGTTTGTGACCTGCAAAGGTCGCTACGGACTGGTGTTCCTCCACCACCTGCGTTTGCTTATGGTTTTTATGGGGTACTTTCTCAATATGCCCTATTATTTGCATCGAAGCCTATTTAAAATGTCGAAGAAGTACAAAAGACACCAGGATGACAGTAGCCCTTTTCATTATGGGCTTGTTAATCTTATCGTTGTCTTTCATTTGAGTCTGCACGGGGATAGTTGGAGCAATTTCATTTCCCGGAATGGTTTCGAGGATCCGAACCCTACACAGGTTGACAAACCTGTGGTGAGTGAGGTCAAGGTTGTACCCCCAGTCCCCTACCATGTTCTACTGCCTAAACCCTCGACCGAACCTCCTATCAACTTACCCGACACTGTGACTAAGAGTGCAGAGGCTATTAAGAAGCCTGTGACAAAAACTCCCAAGCCCAACCTCACTGCAAATGTTAAAGGGAAAAATAATGCACATTTGATTTCACGGATGGCAAGGAATAAGCCAAAAACCCCTGTCGAGCCTAACCCTATCGTGTTGAGTGAGGACTCTGATTCGGAAGTGGAGTGTTTCTTGGCTAGTGAATACCCCTATTCCCAAGGTTTGTGTGCCGAACCCTCATATGATTTTATGTCAAACCTAACCCCCCGCCTAAAGGACGACCCTAACTACCCAGGAATTAAGTTTCCTTGTGAAACCCTCGGTCATTTTCCCAAACCCTCTCCTGCTCTGTCTAAACCTACACAGTGACCCTGTGACCAATGCAATTCTTGGTTAAAGCGATATTATCTTGATGTTCTGATTCTCCAATAAAAGATTCAATCTTTGGAAGATCAGATTGCAGCCCTGACCAGTCAAAAGGCCAAGCTCCAAGCAATGGATAAGAAACAAAAGACGACCGGCTCCATCCTGTTTAAAAATGTGGAATCAGCCACGGCTGTTGTAAATTCCAAACTGGCATAATTGAGCAGCCTCGTCGCTACACAGGTATGTTTTGATATCATTTTTCTTTGTAAATAATCTAGGTTTATATAACGATTCGGTTTCGGTTTTAAACAGCTCTGTTCACTTCATTTGAATGGCTCTGCTACATTGCATGCATTCTATATATAGCTTTGCTTTGACTAAATGGAATTTCGTTTTTCCGATCATTCCCAGTTTAGTCTCTCTTAGATTTTCATCGATTTGATTGATCTTAGTGTGTATTTGATTTGTTTGATTGACTTAAAATGGATGCTCTACTGTCAATCGAATTTGTTTGTGGCTATTCTAGACAGGAAATGTTCCTCATATTCAATTTTATAATACAATCACATTTTGATTCGATTTCATATAATGCATATGCTATGATTGGCAATGATTTTGATGAGGTTAATTGTTACGGTTTGTTGTGCCATATGAATTTCAAGCAACAGGAATATAACTTGTATTGTTTCCAATGTGACTCTGTTTCTTCGGAAACATTGCTTTTTATTTTAAGCCTGTACAAATACGCCCAAATCATGGAATGGATTTTATTGCTTAACGATTATGCTGAACCCTAGCCGGTTAATTCGCATTGAATGAAGTACTGTTAGCTCGACCATGTTATGAGTTGGATTCGTATTGCAATGGATTCTCTATTTGATTTTGATTTGTAGAACGAGATTGGTTACATCCGGATTTACGATTTATTTTATGTTAAACTCAGTCATGATTTGTTTGAAATTAATGATTTCATTCAATACCAATCAAGTTTATTTGCCCATTTTGCAATAACCAATTATCACTTATGTCGATTCTATTATGATTGTGATCAAATTCAAATCAATCTGGTTACAATTTTATATGAGTTGATTCTCACACCTGTTTGAATTAATCTACATGTGGCGTGAATCGTCTGATGTCATGACAACTATAATAATTTTAAAACTATTTTGTTTCGATCTAATCGTATCTCTTGTTGTTGGAAAAACACAACGTTTGCCTGTGATTTGTTTGATTGCATTACTTTCAAATTGGATATGAAACAATTTTCAAAATCGTTTAATTTTGATTCTGTCTACCCGATTTATGATAACAATCGAAACAGACTATGCATGTCCCTCTATTCGGTTATTGAATTTTGATTCTATTTGATTTCAAATGATATAAGATTTTCAAATGAAATGATTCGTTTTCAAATGACTGTTGGTTGTTAATTCAATTTGATTTTATTAAAAAGATTTGATTTAATTTCAATTCTGATCATGTATCTTATTTTAGACTAGCTACAGAATCAGATGATTCTGTAGCTAAGTCTGTAGAATTAAATTTTATTGTTTTATTAATAAAATATCTCTCTAACTTGTTTATTTCTGACTTGTTTCAGGTGAATCCAAAATTGCATGAGATTTGATGGACAGTTTAGAGGATATTTGAATATTTTGATTTCATTTTAGTTTCTTAGTTTAGTTGATCTTGGGAATATCTTCCGAGATTATGTAAACAGTTTGATACTTTCCACGGGGAGGTTTTACCCTGTGGAAAAACTTATAAATACTTATTATTTTTTTAATAACATGATCCTCATTCGTGGGAGAACAAGGATATGGAATTTTAATACAGACTGAGACAGAATTTGATATTCTACTACAACTTTAGCTTTTCATAATATCAATATTTTGTTTTATGTTTATGTGTATCTATTTGCATTTGGTTAATGACT
>ML799571.1:0-28328 GCA_009831015.1 Picea engelmannii
GAGCCCACGTACATCGAAGAAGAGCCATGGCCAGGGGACCTCCCCCCCATGTGGCCAACTTTCTCGCCAGGTGTTTAGTTTTTATGCTTGTTTTATCTAGCTCGTCTCCTGGTCCCAGCTTAGGATTTCTGAACATGGTTTATATTATCTCTGTTTATGTCTCTATGGTTTCTGAACTCCTAGAAAGCTGGACTGGTTTCCCCTCTGTTGGGGCAGTCCAGCAGGTGAACTCTGAACATGTTTGTATTTTGGCAATCTGCTGCAGTTATAGCAGGCACTTAATATAATTCTATATCTTACTTACAAAAAAAAAAAATTAAATATTAAATTTGAAATATTATCTTCTTATATATGATATTCTCGTTTTGTTTTTTTTAAATTTTACAAAGTAATTTTACATGAATTTTATTTTTTATTATTCTTGTTCTAATTATCTTTGTATAGGAATTTTACTTTTATTGTGTTATGGGATATTAAAAAGTAAAAAACTTCACATATTATTTGTTTCAAATGTCTTTTTGTATGATTATATAATTCAATTTTTTTTATTATAGTATTCATGTTTAGTATCATGTTGATGTTATTATTTAATTAGTTAATCATAATTTAGATAAATACAAAATTAAAATAAGATTATAATTTATAAAGTAAATTATAAGAAAGGAAAAAAAAATTGTCACCCTTATATAATTATTAAATGTCCCCACAAGGAAAGATTGTCAAAAGTTCATGCACAGGACATTTGCCAATCGGTCTACACCCGTGCAGGCAAAAGGTATCCACATCCTTGGTCTACACCCGTGCAGGCAAAAGGTATCCACATCCTTGCTCGGGTTTGAGCACAAGACCTGACTTTAGTTGACCATCCAAGAGCATCCACCGATCTTTGTTTTTTTTACAATTTTTTAATTTTTTTTTTTTATATTTTATATTTATATATTTAATGTTGTTGCCATACAACACTTGTTTATAAATGCACCAAAAGATAAAAATATAAATGAACATACCTAATCTTAATTTTTATCATAAGTTAGATAAAACTTTTTATCAAATAAATAAATACTTACTCTAATTTAATTTAGAGAAACAAAAATAATTTAATTTAAAATTTAATAATGCAACTTAATAATTTAATTTAATTTTTAATAATATAATTTAAATATAAAGATGACTTGATTTAAAATTAAATGAGATAAATTTAAACATCAACTAATTTATATTTAAAAAATAAATAAAATTTAGTTTACAATTTAATAATATAAACTTAAATTTTTACTTTGTTAACGATTTTCATGTTAATAAAAATGAAAATAATTTAATTTAAAATTTCAGAATAAAAAATTAAACTAAACCCTTTCTTATTTTATGTTGGTATTTTGTTACATGTTAAGAAACTGTAATAACTAACAAATTTAAAATGATTTGATTTAAAATTTAGTAATTTACAAATTTAAATTAAGCTTTTCTTTTTATATACATGTTTTTTATATCTTTTAGCCATTGCAACAATATATTTATTATGATTTCAACATGTCACTTACCAGAAAATATTTTGGATGGGGACGATAACACTCTATCTCAAAATCATTATGGCTAGATGACATAGATTAAGATAAATCTATCTAATCTTTAATTATCATTTAAATATAATAAATCTAACATATAATGGTTAGCTAAAAGCTCATCTTCTTGGTACATAAAGAAATAGGTTAATAACCTAAAATCCAAAAACATTTAGTAGAAGTAGAAATTTACCCAATTAAAAGCCATTTAAAGTGGCCATATAAAAAAAAAAAACCAGATGTGTTGCCATGATATTGTAGGATTTTTCCTACTTTGAAAAAAAGTTTTATAATTTTCAAATCTAATAAATTCCAAGTTTAAAATTTAGTTTCTTCTTATTATTTTAAAATGATAAAATCTCCCAACCCTACTAAATTTAAAATTTTAGATTCATCCCATTATTTAAACATGATAAAATCTGCCAAAATTATATAACAATTGGCTTCTCATCATGTTGAATATTAATGACAATTTTTATACGTAAAATAATATTTAAATATATTCAATAAGATAAAAATAAGAGATATTGCTTCTAAATTTGACAAAATTGTTGTAAAATAAAATTTAGATCTTTCTAAATTTGACAAAGTTGTTGTAAAATAAAATTTATTGCAGTGAATACAATACGTCTTCTTGAGATTGACAATGGGCCCTTATCTAGAGATTGCTTACTAGGTAGGGCTTCGTGCCAAGCCAAGTATTGAAAATTATCGAAAATTAGACATTAAATATCATGAAAATAAGCCATATTAGTTGTATTTAAGTGGAGCATGAGCATAAGATGAGGATGATGTTGCAATAGACTTTGAGAAGCCTACGCGACAAGATTGGTTGATGTTATGCGATTTTTTGGAAGTTTCAATGTTGAGACCATATGCAAGTTCATCAAATCTCCTATACAAATAAATTATATAGTTATGTGATGTTTTATTGTTTTATTTGAAATTTAAATGTTTTATTTACATGTAAAATTTTCTTATGTTCGGGGATGATATTGTAAATATTGTAACAAATGCTGTGTTCAAATAACAAATAAGTTTATTTAGTTCAATCAAATTTTATAATCAATTATAAAATAATTAGCACAAACAAACTTTATAATTAATTATAAAATAATTAACACAAACATATTATAAGTGGTTGATATATGTTGATAGGTTTCAATACTTTAATTTGAAACAATTTGAAATTTGAAATTTTGATAAAGCCTAAAATAAATTGAAACTATACCATCTTTAACTTTTTGGCTTTGTCAAATTCCAATAAAAAAGGGTTGTTTACCTCTCTCTCTCTCTCTCTCTCTCTCTCTCTCTCTCTATATATATATATATATAACGCCATCAACCTTCACATCTTAATTTAAGAAGGAAACTTTGAAAGTAATATCTTTTTTGCGGTTGGATATAAATTACATTTCTTTAAATACAACACAAACCTAACCCTAACTTCCAAACCAAAATTTTATCTTATTTTTGAAAGTAATGGTATGAGATAGTGTAGTTCAAGTTTTTGTTTTCCATGCCACATTTATTAGGAATTTCATCTATTTGAAGACCAAATATAAACTAAACTACAGGTCGTTAAAAAATTAACCAAGTTCTGGTATAAAGAGAGCCAAGAAAAAAAAAGAGCGAAACTGATATTATTGGAAGTTGATATTAATCATATCACCGGTCTATTGATGGAGGATACTAACAATTTAGATCTCTTCTCATCCTTGAAACAGAGTGAAGCCGAAAGAAATTTGATTCTTAAGTGTGAAGAGGAGATGTGGCGACTCTGTAGCAAAGCACTCTGGCTCTCAAGCAGAGACAAAAATACCAGATATTTCCATAAAGTGGCTTCTCACAACAGGACAAAAAATCATTTGTGGGAGATTTATTCAGGATCTGGCGATTTGATAACTGAACAAGATGCATTAAAAACTGAAGCAACAAATTATTTTAAAGCTCTTTACGAGGCGCCAGTAACAGTGAATATAAGTGACCAATGCAAAGTTACGAAGCTTTTTTCACAGTGGGTGAATGAAGAGGAAGCAAACGCTTTGGTCTCCCTGGTTACTTTGGAAAAACTACAAGGGGTTCTTGGACAATTCAAGAAGGAGAAAAGTCCAGGCTCGAATGGTTGGACCTCTGAATTTTTCATTTTCTTTTTTGATTTTCTCGGGGAGGACCTTCTTACAATGGTTGACGAGTCTATAATTCAGGGCTCTATAATGGGTGGTCTAAATTCTACTTTTCTGACATTGATCCCGAAATCAAATCACCCAAGAAATTTTGACGACTTTCGCCCTATTTTGCTTTGTAATCTTTGTTATAAGATCATTTCTAAAGTAATTGCTAATCGGTTAAAACCTTTGTTTTCCATATTTATTTCTCCTGAGCAGTTGGGATTTTTAAAAGGAAGACGTATCCAGGATGTTATAGGGGCTGCCAACGAAAGTATTCACAGCATAACAAAGAATAAGCTTAAAGATCTTGTGTTGAAGCTTGATTTGCGGAAAGCCTATGACTGTATTGAATGGAGTTAGCTCCGATTGATTCTTCTTAAAGTGGGATTGGGTATTCAGTTAACAAATTGGATTATGTCTTGTGTAACTTCCTCGTCCTTCGTGGTCTTAGTAAATGGAGAACCTTCATAATTATTCAGAAGTGAGAGGGGGGTCCACCAAGGCTTCCCACTTTTCCCCCTTCTCTTCATTCTTATGATGGAGGGTCTTAGTTTATTGTTGAAGAATTCAACAGCTGAAGGATTGATGTCAAGTATTAATGTTTCTAGAGTGACAAATTTTTTGCACTTGCTCTTTGTAGATGACGTTCTTATTATGTCAAATGCAAGTCTTGCTGAATGGAAACAGATAAAAGCTATCATTGAGATTTTTTGCAGTGCTATGGGACTCACAGTAAGTCAGTCAAAATCAACTGTTATCTTTGAAGGTCTCAATGAACTGGAACTATCTCCATTCAAATCTCTCCTTAATTTTTCTTTCAATGAACTTTCAGAGGGATTCAAGTATTTGGGGTATTATTTAAAGAATGGTCCAAGCCGAGCAACTGATTGGGGTTGGTTAGTTTCAAATTTCTCTCAGAAAATCTCGGGTTGGTATAACTAGTGGCTCTCTTTAGGGGACAGATACATTCTCATTAAATCCATCCTAGAAGGCCAACCAGTTTTCTGGATGTCTCTAGAGTCTTTGCCTCGCTCTATTCTCAATAAGATTCGTAAAATGATTTTTCATTACTTATGGAATGGACGGTCAGAATCTTGTCAGTATCATCTTTGAAAATGGGATCTTCTCGCCAGACCAAAAAGAAACGGGGGTTGGGGATTTCAAAATATCTATCATTTCAACTTGGCTCTCAATGCTACAACTTTATGGAGGCTTCTCACACATTAGAGCATCTGGCACCAGGTGGTTATGGATAAGTATTTAAATTCTACCTCTCTTGTTAATTGGCTCAGACAACCTCAACATAATCGGCGTGTTGTCTCTAGACTGTGGTTGAGTTTGCTTAGATCGTTGTCGATTATTCTTCAATGGCTTTGTTGGAAGCCATGGGTAGGGCATCTTATTGCCTTAGGTAGAGACGTGATTCTAGGATTGGGGGAACGATCGATGCTCAGTTCGGAACTTGTACAAGATCTGATCGACAAACATATCACAACTTTAGCACATGCCTCAAACAATGTTGACCCGATTTCCCTCGCAGAAGTTTGGAAAACTAGTCTTGAATTGAATCTGACTGGTGCGCGTGCGACATAGTGGAATTCTTTCTCTGTTGAGTTGAATAAAGTTGGAGTAATTTTGTGAGGTGACTAAGCCGACTCACTTCTATGGTCTAGAGGGGACTGTTCAAGGGGTTTCTCCGTTAAAAACTGCTATAAAGCTATCATTTCCACTCTCAATTTTCCTGTCAGTCATGGCTGGAAAGCAATTTTATGAAAACAAAGAGTCCAACAAAAGATCATTCTTTTCTTCTGGCCGGCAGTGGAGAACAGGTTACTTACATGGGACAATCTCCAAGTGAAAGGGTGGATCGGTCCTAGTTATTGTCTTCTGTGCAAGCATCACGACGAAGACATTCCACATCTTTTTATTCATTATCCATTTTCAAAGGAGGTTTGGTTTTATTGTACGCATGTGCTAAATTTGAGAATCCAATGGAATGGAAATACTCTTAGTGAGTGTATGGACGAGTGGAACAACATGCCTGACTTATCAAAAAACCTCCATTTGCTAGTTTGCTGGCACATTTGGTTGGATCGTAACAAACTCCTCTTTGAAGGTAGGAACCCAACAACAAGGGTGACTGCTCACAAGGCCATGGGCGCACTTGGGAATGTTTCCATGTTTGAAAAAGAACATAATTTAAGAGTAAATTCTATAAATAGGATTAATGGTTGTTCAATGGCTTTTTTTGATGGAGCATCGGAGGTAGGTGGCTCTAATTGTGGGGCATGAGGTGTTATTAAGTCGTGCTCATCGACGAAATATCATTGGTATTTAAATTGTGGGGCAGGAACAAACACCAAAGCGGAGCTGATGGGAGCGTGGGCTGTGCTTTTTATTGCAAAGCATTTGGAAATCCTCGATATTCAGTTATTAGGTGATTCAAAAGTAATAATTCACTGGGCCATAAATATTGAAGGATGGAAAAATAAAACTAGTGAACTAGTCTCTTCCTTCAGGGTTATCCACTTTCAACACATTTACAGAGAGAAAAATGTGGAGGCAGATCTTTTATTGAAGAAAACCTTGATGACTGAGAGTGGAAGACTTTTCTATCACTCCTGGGATGGAGCTTCTGTTGGAAATGTCTAGCATTTGATATTTTCTCACTGCTATATGTGTCAAGTTTGGGTTCTTTGTATTGTTTTTTCACAGGTGGTGGGATGTTTAGTGCTCTTGAGGAGCTCTCTTGTTTTGTTTGCTTGTGTTGGTTTTTGTATGAATGATCTGATTCGTCTCTTTTAAGAGAGATAGGTAGAATCATGTTCATAAGAAACTGACATTAAATTGTCGGGGTTTGTATGAAAAATTATATTCTTAATATAATTAGTGTGAATTTTCTGCGGGAAGAAAAAAAATATAAACTATAAATCTTTGAGGTTTACAATCTTAGGGCACATTTAAATCATACTAGTCTATATTTAATAAGTATAATGTATCAATTCCACATCTACACATGAAACATTTGAAGAGTCCACAGTCGTAACAAGACATAAAATCTACCTGGCTTTTGTTAATGCAACACGATTTGAACTATGGTTTTTATGCCACAAACAGGCGGGAAGACCAGAGTTTCTAGTATCGGGCCGCATAGACAATTTAACCTTTATGAACCTAACCGTGAGTGCGAACAATCTACCAAGTCCAATGATTGTATTAATGACCCTCTTCGATGAAAATGGTTTTAATAATTGGACGGATATGGCACTGCTTTCAGGTCAGTTTTAATTATTTAATCCATTATTCCGTTCTATTCTTATCACGAGACTTTCTTGTCATTTTTATGAATGGTTAAACTTTCAAGTGGGCACACCTTCGGTGACGACCAATGCATATCCTTCGTGAATTTGCTTTATCTAACAGAGGATGCCACCCTTGAAGCCACCTTTGCAGAGGCTCTTCTTCAGAAGCTCCACAATAGAAATGATATAGTGATCAATCATCAACAAAGGGCATGTGGTATAATAATTGTAGGAAAGCATATGTAAATCAGAAGGGCAGAACGGAAATGTGCCTCATGCATAGTTAAAATCCTACGACTCTCCATGAGAATATGTCATTATTATGCTAATCACCTTAATTACCCTTTTTAATGACAAATGTTTTGTCATGGAAGGAAGTTAATGGTTGAAATCTCAACTTTTAGTTTACTATAACTAAAAATATTTATAGCATATGAAATCTTGTTCATAAAAATCACCTTTGTAATTAAAAACTCATTCATTAATTATGGCCTTTTCAATAAATATACATATGCCTTCTGCGTAATTAACCTAGTTTTTAAAAAATTGAAAATAAATTTTTAATTAAAAAAAATATATATTTTAATATACAAATTTGAAAACAAATTCAAACACAAACTCTTCCGTGCCAAACAAGGACTAATAAATAGTAATAGTGTAATTTGCCACATTTTGCCTATAGAAAATTAGAGGCACAAAGTGCAACACGTCTATCATTCATGATTTATATGTTTTTTCAAGTTTGTTGAATAAAGTCGATCCTCCATTCCCGCATTTTGATTTTGATTTTTGCTCTTAGGTTGAGTTTGAACTGACCTCTAGATTACCCTCGGTTCAAGTTATATCTTCTTTGTTTTTCTTGGGAAGGAAAACCAGAGGACGGGCAGAGGAAGCGGAAGATACGAAGCGAAGCAGAGGGCGTATTGTGCACTTAGATATAAGTTTTCATCCTGAATTGGGTATTATTTTGATCAATTGGGGGCTCACCTTCCTCTCATTGGAGGCCATTTTCAGCAATTGGGTCCCTAAAATCTTCTTAATATTGAGAGGTTTGAAATTTTCCCTCTATAACCCTCAGCCCTCAATCATACTGAACAGAAAATGGTGAACATGAAGATGTCCTGCTTCTTGTGGGGTGTATTGATTGTTATTGTTCTGTGTAGTGCATATCTGGGTGAAGGGAAAAAGCTTGAGACAACGCCTACTCCGTGGCCAGAGCAGTTCCATTCTGTACTGTATATCAACAACAGTGGCTCTCTGCAGGTGACTGATCTCTGGTATGACTGGTCTAAGGGGAGGAACTTCAACATTATTCAGAAGCAACTGGGTCGCAAGTTGTATGACTTGGAATGGAACAATGGGACCTCCTTCTACTACTATCTGGATAAGGATGAGTGCAAAAGGATGCATTTTGATGTGGGGATTCTGAGACCCAATTGGCTTGAAGGCGCCAAATACCTTGGCATGAAATATGTTGATGGCTTCCTCTGTAATGAGTGGGAGAAGGTGGATTTCATATGGTACTACGAGGATGCTATCACCAACAGGCCTGTGCATTGGCGTTTCTTTACAGGTTGGTTGCTCTTACTTTCTCTCTTGTATTCATTTGTTGTATTTTCCTTTACATAAATTCTCCATTTTTTTAGGGAATGGGTCAATCGTGATTCTCAGATAAAGCCATATGGAATGTGCTGTGTTGAGAATCAAAGCTGAGTTAGTTATGGTAAATCCCATTACCACTACACCATACCACTGCCACACAAATTAAGGCATACATATCAAGCCTGTGTCACTGACAGACACTATACACAAATATATATAAGCAGCTTCATCTTTCAGTTTTGTGTGATGTGATTAATAATAGATATACCAATTAAGGCATTCAATCAAGCATGTGTTGTGACAGACACTATACAAAAAATATATATGAGTAGCTTCCATCTTTTAGTTTTGTGTGATATGATAAATATAATTAGTAATTTGGTTTGTTTGCTTAATTTGCAGGCATGTCTGTTCATGTCATGACATTTGAGGTTGGGGCAGTGCTGGAGGAAGCAGAGTGGCAGGCGCCCATTTACTGTTTTGACAAGGCTGTGGAGGATCCAAAGGAAAAGGCAAAGGCTAGTCCTGTTAAAGGATATGCTCCCCTATATCCTTATTTTCACAAGAGGTTATTGTCTGGTTTTAATGAGCACAACATCTTCACCATAGATTCATAGATTTATCTACCTATCTCTACAATGCACAATGCATTGCAGTGCTGTCCTCTATAAAATAAAAGATGTTCCATTCCTCCTAGTTGATGCCTTCTTCAAAGAAGATATGTTACACCAGTCTTTGAAGCTCAACACTTAATTCAGGTGTATGTTGGGAAGTTAATCTGGAATCCTAAAGCTAGAGTGAAAAGTATGGTTATCTATATTTGTAAGTTTTGTTTTATTATATGACATAATGTGTTTTTATATTTTATTAAGCTTAACACGTTTTATTAGAGAAATGCAAATTGTTTCACATCATAAAACATAGACATAGATGGATAGATATACTTAATGTATAAAGAAAAATAAAGTGCAGTCTAAATAGAGATATTCCTTTGAAAAATGAAGCACAGCGTTACTAAATAGAGACATTCTGATATTTTCAAGTGCATGTGGATTTGGAGATTTTTTTAATTTCATAACATACATGGTAACTGGATATATATATTCCCTAATTTTTTCAAGAAAAATAAAGTGCATTCTATTTGATATTATTTTTAAGTGTAATCAAATTGTTCTGTAAAATGAAGTGCAGTTTATTTAATATTTTGTAGTGTATTCAAACTTTTCTGTAAGGAGACCAGTAAACCATCAAAAACGCATAAGGAAATGCTTTTATATGAGAGGTTGTAAGAGGTTAAGGTTATAAATTTTATAAGAAATAATTTATTAAAATTTAATAAATAAATTAGAGAATAGAGTAATATCAATTTTTTAAAAAGTTTTATTATTTTATTTTTGCTTTTACATAATAATATTATAATTTTTTAATAAATAATTTATTAAATTTAAAAATAAATTAGGGAATACATTAATTTAGATTTTTCAATTGATTATTGGTTTATTTATTTAATAGTCTATTGAAATATTGAGAAATATTTCCATGTTTAATCTTACCATCAAATTGCTTAAAAATCTGTTGATTCTTGTCTCTAGTATTGTTCTCTAATTTCTAACCTTCAACATTTAAACAAAGAAAGAACCCATCTTACTAAAGTCCTCTCAACAATGAATATCCTCTTCCAAATAAACAAAACCTTTGGTACCTTTCTCTTTTCAAAAACCAAATCTAGAACTAATGATCCCTCTTCCACTCCACCAAGAGGTCAATTTTCTCTTCCATACATTTATGGTATTAACCCCCACATTTCCAAGATCTTAGTGAAGAAGAATATCAAGACTTTATTTAAACCTTACAAGATCCGCAAACAATTTTTTAAAGGCATTAAAGTAGTCAAACCTTTTCAATTATGAAAGTGATTACCAATTTTTTTGTTCATGTGGAAAATCCTATATAGGTCAAATTAGTCATTCTATCCAAACCAGCCTTAAAGAACATATAGTATACACCTTTCACAATAGTATTGTCAAATTTGTGATTGCAAAGCACTCCCATAACACCAAATATCTCATTTATATTGATCACACCAAAGTTTTAGCTCTTATTCCTCATTATTCTACCTACATTATTAGAGAAACTCTCAAAATGGAAAAGCATCCAAACAACTTTAATTGTGAAGATGTGTATAAACTTAATCACTCTTAGCAACCAAATATCCCCATGTTTTACTTCAATATTCATTTGTTTTTTTGTTTTTTTTCACCTTATTCTTCTTTATATACTTATTTATGCCCTTCAATTATAATTTACATACTTTTTTTTTTTGTTAGTTTTTCTGTGACATGTGGGACTAACCTGTGGCTAAGAAACTGCGACTCAGGGGCATCTAAGTCGTCAAAATCACCCGGAGATCGCACCCGGCCTGAGCCACACCAACCCTTAACATTGTTGGATTTTTTGTCCACGCAGGTTTCGAACCAGTGACTTTAACATCACGAAGCGCCTTAACAACACACTCTTCACCGATTGTCCTACACCTCGAGGACCTTTAATTTACATACTTATTGCTTATACCTTTAGTTATAATTTTTTAAATCCCCTTTTAGTTCTTTACTTTCATATTCTCCCTTTAATAAATCCCCCCCTCCTATTTGTACATTCTATTTCACCAACCTTTTATTCTTTGTATTCTAACCCTCTTTTCTCTAACTTTTATATGATAATTAGTATCTTTTTTTTTTTTTTTGGTAATCTTGAACTTATTTGAGGTGTTTTTCAAACTGGTGACTTTCACTTAGCTCACTCCCTCACCGACTACTCTAAACCTCGAGGACTATATAAGAATAAATATCATTAAGAATATTATCATTATAATATTCTCACCTCTTATATATCTAATTATTATCATTATTAATTATATCAATATTTTATTCTTTTAATAAAATTTAAATCTTTATGTTATCTGTATCTTTTAGATCAACAACTAGGTTAGTAGGGCAGGATCCCTCATACACGATACACAAGGTAAGTCGAGGTTTCAAACTGGTGACTTCACATAAAAGAGTGCCTTAACAATACACTCCATCACCAAGTACCCTACACCTAGAAGCTTATCTTTTAATAATTATTGACCATATTTATCTTTATTAATTATATCAATATTTTATTTTTTTATTCATTGCCCAAATATTTAATAAAATTAAAATCTTTATGTAATTTGAATCTTTTAATAATTATTGACCATATTTTACTTTTCTTTAGTGTTTTTAATTTCACCTTCTACAATAATCTTATTAACATATATTTTTACCAAATTCTTTTTATTTTTAATAATCTTAATATGGCCATTAGTTTTATTTATAATGGAGACATATATTTTTACCAAATCCTTTTAATTTTTAATAATCTTAATATGGCCATTAATTTTATTTATAATGGCTAATTCCATTTGCTCTCCTTTTTGCCCTCATAACTTAGTCACTCTTCACTATTCTAAACTTTTGATCCTTTCATGATGAGTGGAATGTGCACTTGAAACATTGGAAAAACTTCAAAACTTAGACACAATTTAATTCTAGACAATCTTCCATAACCCATTAAAATTTCAATAGATTGTTTTCTTATAAACCAAAAGATATGTGCGTTTGTTGGAGCTTTTTAGTATATATATATATATATATATATCTTGTAATGTCTTTTAAGGTGTTCAATGTGTTAGAATATGATGGATGTGCTCGTTTAACCGTAGACAATATCACTATTGTCACCCAACCATAGGTCGAAGCCACCCCTAACCACCTTAACCTTGACAAAGAATCATTCCGGAAGCAAACCCTAGGCTAGATAGCCAAACAAGATAGCACACCTCTCTCTCCACAGGATAGCACACCAAACAAGAGTTGATCAGAGAGTCCAAACCATAGCCAAGAGATAGTCCAAACCAAAACCAAAATTTGCCTACTGCGGCATCTGCAATGGAAACTCTCCTCCAGATTTGCGCACAAACTGGCCAACTGCAGTGCGCACAAGTGTTGCTTCTGTAGTTTTGAGAACCCCTGCCAGAATGAATATTGGCCTTCTGTATTTATACTAAAACTGGCAAACTGCCTGGGCCGACTTCTCATTCTGGGTACTTATTTACTTAGTATATAATATTTCCTTTAACCGATTTCTTCTCTTGGAGGCTAATAACCTAATACAAATTATCTTCTTGAGCCGACTTGTCTTCTAGGGTTATTAGCCAACTAATTAGGGTTTCTTCTTGCTTCCCAAAATATTCTATTCTCGTCAGATTTACACGTGGAGGTAAATACCTCACGCAACTATCATAATATCAACACTCCCTCCTAGCTAGGGAGGTATCTGAAGGTAATGGTCTTGAGCACAAACATACCATTCACCCGGTAGCATCAACATAGTTGTATAGGCTATCTCATGACTAGATCATGAGCACCATCAACACTATCAGTATCATCAGTGGCATCATCTCTTGAAACCGTACTATGTTTGAGTAATCAGACATGATGCTGGATAAATCACTCACTCCATAGAGTGACACAAGAGCCATTCTTCTAATCCAGACATATGTCCTAGAAGAATAAATGTCCTGAACCATTTTCTGTTTGGGAAATCTCTGTCCATTGATCATCCATCTAGCTGATAATCATTTCCAACACTACTAATAGTCTTAAAGGCAATCAAAATAATATCATGCAATAGAACACAACTGTGTCTATCCATAGTAGTACACAACTACAATCCAGTGGTACACTACCACAACAAGTAGCACACAGATACTTGATCAGGGACATATAGTCATAATCAGTGAAACACATCCACCACAGTAATATACATCTACTGTCTGGAGACATACAATCTCCATAACAATCATTTGACATCATCCTGCACAGAAAACATTGTTATGATATAAACTGAATCTTCTGGGCCATTCTTCCACTCACATTTGTGAGATCTGGAAGAGCATCTTCCCTCAGAAAGTAAAACATCAATGATGAGATATCTGGACTATTCTTCTCAAGCAAGGAAGAATAATTGTCCCGATTTCTGAGCCTGGACCATTCACCTATTCGGGCCATTCCTCCGGCACTAAACAAAGTGACACCTGGAGAGAATGAATATTCCCCAGGGAATGCATGTCCCTAATTGATGAACCTAAACCATTCGCCTATCTAGGTCATTCCTCTGGCACTAAACAAAGTGCAACCTAGAGAGAATGAATCTACCCTAGGGAATGTTTGTCCGGACCATTTCCAAAGGAAATGAATGTCCTGCACCAACCTCCAAAACAAACTATTCTTCGAAACTTCTCACCACTGTAAGCTTCGAGAGAATGACTGTCCGACGAGGCAGACCAATCTTCTTGACCACTACTGAGAGTGACCGTCAAGAAGAGAGACTGTCCTAGACCATTCCCCATGTTAACCACAATGGGAAATCACTGTCTATGGTACATCAACAATCCATCGAACCATTTTCATTATGAAAATGACCGTTCAATCTGGACCATTTTCCGAACTGGAAAATGCCTGTCCGTTAGAAATCTCAAACCACTTTCCGAACTGGAAAGAAACTGCTCATCCTGGACCATTTTTCGAACTGAGAAATGACTGTCCATAAATAAATAACACATCAGTTCTCCCTCCCAACCTGGGAGTCATCTCTTCCTTTTTCAATAAGGAATTCGTCTCCACGAGCTCCAGCTTGAGTATGCAAACTCTTTCATCTTGGACAGAAGCTTTACCAAAATGTCTGCTTATCTGCTCATCTTTGGAGATATATATTGGAGAACCACTTTCTCCTTTCTGTACTTCATCACGGAGAATGTAATGCTGGATCTCAAATGTACTTTGGTCTTTCTAGAACACTAGTTTTCTCTGAAGGCTTCATATAGCTCTGATCAATAATGTATATCATTGTTGGATTCCTCTTTGTTTCCTGCTAGCTCATAACATCGTGGCAAGGGTCAAACTGTAACATATCCAAGTGGTACTTCTTCTGCCATCATGGGAGTTTGTCATGGATTAGCAATCCATCATCTTGAGCTCCTAAGTAACCATTCTGATACAATATCTATGTTATAGAAAGTCTTCATCACACTTCTGCTGTGAATTGGAGGTTCTCCACCAAGTTGTCTTCTTCCATCTGCATACAAGGGTCTCTTTCTGGTATACCTCAAAGCCTTGAATTTGCTCTTCATACGCTCTTTGTTTAATTTCTTTGGAGAACAGTCTTTGCATTCATCTGATGTAAACTCCAACCCATGGATATTGCGGACGATATAATGGCTCATGTAGAGGTATGTCTGGCTTACTGGAACAAGCAATCATCATAGTCTTCTCCCTCCATCTGGGAGAACCTCTAGTTCTGGATCTCGCAATGCTTACATCTGTGAGATCCGGAAGAGCATCTTCCCTCAGAAAGTAAAACATCAATGATGAGATATCTGGACTATTCTTCTCAAGCAAGGAAGAATAACTATCCCGATTTTTGAGCCTGGACCATTCACCTATTCGGGCCATTCCTCCGGCACTAAACAAAGTGAAACCTGGAGAGAATGAATCTACCCTAGGGAATGTTTGTCCGGACCATTTCCAAAGGAAATGAATTTCCTGCACCAACCTCCAAAACAGACCATTCTTCGAAACTTCTCACAAATCTGAGCTTCGAGAGAATGACCGTCCGACGAGGCAGACCACTCTTCTTGACCACTACTGAGAGTGGCCATCAAGAAGAGAGACTGTCCTAGACCATTCCCCATGTTAACCACAATGGGAAATCACTATCTATGGTACATCAACAATCCATCGAACCATTTTCATTACGAAAATGACCGTTCGATCTGGACCATTTTCCAAACTGGAAAATGCTTGTCCGTCAGAAATCTCAAACCACTTTCCGAACTGGAAAGAAACTGCTCATCCTGGACCATTTTTCGAACTGAAAAATGACTGTCCATAAATAAATAACACATTAGTTCTCCCTCCCAACCTGGGAGTCATCTCTTCCTTTTTCAATAAGGAATTCGTCTCCACGAGCTCCAGCTTGAGTATGCAAACTCTTTCATCTTGGACAAAAGCTTTACCAAAATGTTTGCTTATCTACTCATGTTTGGAGATATATATTGGAGAATCACTTTCTCCTTTCTGTACTTCATCACGGAGAATGTAATGCTTGATCTCAAATGTACTTTGGTCTTTTTGGAACACTAGTTTTCTCTGAAGGCTTCATATAGCTCTGATCAATAATGTATATCATTGTTGGATTCCTCTTTGTTTCCTGCTAGCTCATAACATCGTGGCAAGAGTCAAACTATAACATATCCAAGTGGTACTTCTTCTGCCATCATGGGAGTTTGTCATGGATTAGCAATCCATCATCTTGAGCTCCTGAGTAACCATTCTGATACAATATCTATGTTATAGAAAGTCTTCACCACACTTCTGCTGTGAATTGGAGGTTCTCCACCAAGTTGTCTTCTTCCATCTGCATACAAGTGTCTCTTTCTGGTATACCTCAAAGCCTTTAGGTTGCTCTTCATACGCTCTTTGTTTAATTTCTTTGGAGAACAGTCTTTGCATTCATCTGATGTAAACTCCAACCCATGGATATTGCGAACGATATAATGGCTCATGTAGAGGTATGTCTGGCTTACTGGAACAAGCAATCATCATAGTCTTCTCCCTCCATCTGGGAGAACCTCTATAGTCTCGATTTCTGAGCCTGGACCATTCACCTATTCGGGCCATTCCTCTGGCACTAAACAAAGTGCAACCTGGAGAGAATGAATATTCCCCAGGGAATGCCTGTCCCTAATTGATGAACCTAAACCATTCACCTATCTGGGTCATTCCTCCGGCACTAAACAAAGTGCAACCTGGAGAGAATGAATCTACCCTAGGGAATGTTTGTCCGGACCATTTCCAAAGGAAATGAATGTCCTACACCAACCTCCAAAACATACCATTCTTCGAAATTTCTCACAACTCTGAGCTTCGAGAGAATGACTCTCCGACGAGGCAGACCAATCTTCTTGACCACTACTGAGAGTGACCGTCAAGAAGAGAGATTGTCCTAGACCATTCCCCATGTTAACCACAATGGGAAATCACTGTCTATGGTACATCAACAATCCATCGAACCATTTTCATTACGAAAATGACTGTTCAATCTGGACCATTTTTCGAACTGGAAAATGCTTGTCCGTCAGAAATATCAAACCACTTTCCAAACTGGAAAGAAACTGCTCATCCTGGACCATTTTTCGAACTGAAAAATGACTGTCCATAAATAAATAACACATCAGTTCTCCCTCCCAACCTGGGAGTCATCTCTTCCTTTTTCAATAAGGAATTCGTCTCCACGAGCTCCAACTTGAGTACGGAAACTCTTTCATCTTGGACATAAGCTTTACCAAAATGTCTGCTTATCTGCTCATCTTTGGATATATATATTGGAGAACCACTTTCTCCTTTCTGTACTTCATCACGGAGAATGTAATGCTTGATCTCAAATGTACTTTGGTCTTTCTGGAACACTAGTTTTCTCTGAAGGCTTCATATAGCTCTGATCAATAATGTATATCATTGTTGGATTCCTCTTTGTTTCCTGCTAGCTCATAACATTGTGGCAAGGGTCAAATTGTAACATATCCAAGTGGTACTTCTTCTGCCATCATGGGAGTTTGTCATGGATTAGCAATCCATCATCTTGAGCTCATGAGTAACCATTCTGATACAATATCTATGTTATAGAAAGTCTTCACCACACTTCTGCTGTGAATTGGAGGTTCTCCACCAAGTTGTCTTCTTCCATCTGCATACAAGGGTCTCTTTCTGGTATACCTCAAAGCCTTGAGGTTGCTCTTCATACGCTCTTTGTTTAATTTCTTTGGAGAACAGTCTTTGCATTCATCTGATGTAAACTCCAACCCATGGATATTGCAGACGATATAATGGCTCATGTAGAGGTATGTCTGGCTTACTGGAACAAGCAGTCATCATAGTCTTCTCCCTCCATCTGGGAGAACCTCTAGTTCTAGATCTCACAATGCTTACATTCATAAGTCTTTTAGTTCCTCTGTTTGATTTATTTTAGTGAGTTCATATCAGGCTGCTAATCTTGTGATTCTCGATACAATGACTGGTTGTTCTGGCTCTTCTTTCTTTCTTGGAATCTTCATGTTCTTCCTTATGTTTCTCTTTAGCTCTTGGGTCCATGGAGTTTTATATAGATTCCATGCCCTGAAGATTCCAACTTCTTCCTTTCATCATAGGATCATGGATGTGTATGGAAAACCAGGGATACTTTAGGGCTTCTTTTCGAAGAAGGCTTCTTCTAAAGTCAAACAGAACATGTACTGCTTTTCATGGCTGCTACCATGGATATATACTTCATCATCTTCAATGGATCATATGATTATCTCCCTCCCAATCCTTGCTTCATGTATGAGTGCATGTTTTTCTTTTGGAAGTATATAATTAGCTCCCTCCATCTAACATAATCCACGCTTCTGTCTGCATCCTTATTGCCTTCTGCAAGGTGTCATAAGTCTTTTTCCAGTTTCCTCTTGATTGTTGACTTCTTTCTGTCTTTACTTCTTCTAGGTTTCTTCAAGATTGATTCTGAATTTGGCTTATCTTTCAGCTGTTACTTATGTAATAACTTCCACATGAATTGTTACTATGGTTTGTTGATGTACTTCATCCTTTCATGTGTATTTCCTGACTTGTAGTCAATGTGATAGCAATCCTTATCTTGTAGTTCTTCCATTGGTATAGTTTCTCTTTTGAACATATTATCTTCTAGGAAATAGATATGCAAGATATGTACAGAAAACATGGTATGTACGAGAACTATGAAGAGTATCGTTACCTTGTCTTAGAAGAAGAAGTTGTGTTTTGTCCTGCTTAGCTTTCTTTGAGGGTTCCCTTTCTTCGACAACTGATGCTTCGTGTGTTTCCTTTCTTTTCTTTAACTCGAGACAATGATTCTTGTAGTGACCATACTTTTGACAATTGAAGCATTGCATTCTTGACATATCTTTCTCTTGATTTGGTTTCTTCCTGGAGCCAAACTTATTTTTATTCCTGAAATCCTTGAACCTTGTTGTGAAGGCTTGATCATCGTACTTCTTTTGGGGTTTATCTTTTGTACTGATCCTAGATTCTTCTTGTGCACAACAAGTCCAAAGTTCTTCAAATGTAGGATACTCCTTCCTTGTGTTCATGCTTGCGGCAAATGCATTCCATGTCTTAGGAAGACCATTGAGTACTATGTTTACCAATTCCTTCTCTGAAATGATCTCTTCAATAGCTTGTAGTTGATCTCTTAACTGAGAGATTCTCACAAAGTATGATGTTATGTTGTCATCATCATTCATCTTCATGTCATAGAGCTCATTCTTCAGACTCATTACTTGTCCAATGTTTCTGACCGAGAAGAGGTTTGTTAGGGCATCATACATCTTCTTAGATGAGTCAAGAAGGGAGATGTAGGGTATCAAGTGATCTTTTATAGAGTCCACTATGATACTCATGGAATTGATGTCACTGTCTTTGAACTTATCCATAACTGTAACGTTCTGTGGTTCCTTCTATTTTCCTTCTTCAAACTCTGGTTCCACGATCTTTCCTTTCACGCTATCCAACACTTTATTCTTGGCAAGGATGAGGTCAATCCTTGTCTTCCACGCTCTGAATTTAGAAGCCCCAACTAACTTGTTTTCTGACTTTATAGAGTAAGTCATGGTTTCCTTGACTTGGTCAACCCTAGATTTTACCAAAAACTTAAACTTGATGTCTTGGCTTGCTAAGAGTACCAGGAGATGCGCTAGGCTAGGGCGTACTAGTCTATCCAGAAATTAGGTCAATCCCTTCACTTAAGGTGCCTCAACGAGAGGATTAGGGTTTCTGCAACTGCACCTGCTAGTAACCCTAGCAACAATGCTTTAGTATCTGCTCCTGCTAGAAACCCTAGCGACAGTTCTTCAACGAGCTTAGTATCCTTATGGCTATGCTCCCTTCCAGTGGTTAGACTAAATGAAGGAGGCGTGGGCCCATAACCTATTAGAATATGATGGATGTGCTCGTTTAATCATAGACAATATCACTATTTTCACCCAACCCTAGGCCGAAGCCACCCCGAGCACCTTAACCTTGACAGAGAATCATTTCAGAAGAAAACCTTAGGCTAGATAACCAAACAAGATAGCGCACCTCTCTCTCCAAAAAATAACACACCAAACAAGAGCTGATCAGAGAGTCCAAACCATAGCTAAGAGAGAGTCCAAACCATAGCTAAGAGAGAGTCCAAGCCAAAACCGAAATCTGCTAACTGCAGTAGCTACAACGACAACTCTCCTTCAGATTTGCGCACAAACTGGCTAACTGCAGTGCACAAAAGTGTTGCTTCTGCAATTCTGAGAATGCCTGCCAGAATGAAGTCTGGCCTCCTGTATTTATACTAAAACTGGCAAACTGCCTGGGTCGAATTCTCATTTTGGGTGCTTATTTACGTAGTATATAATATTTCCTTTAGCCGAATTCTTCTCTTGGAGGATAATGACCTAATACACATTATCCTCTTGAGCTGACTTGTCTTCTAGGGTTATTAGACAACTAATTAGGGTTTATTCTTACTTCCCAGAATATTCTATTCTCGTCAAGTTTACACATGGAGATAAATACCTCACGCAGCTACCATAATATCAACACAACGATCCAACATGTAATAGATATGTAGGTGGCATAGAGTAGGCACAATCATTTCTTTAGGTTTATTTAGAGCTAACTCAATCACAATCTAAAAAGTGTGATTGGAACGATTGCATATAGGATTATAATATATTAAAATTTTATTTAGTTGAATGGTAAAATATTGTAGCTAAACTACACTCACTTACCCCATATTTGTTTAGCAACTAACTCAAAATTAATTAATAGCTCATAGCTTTGTTAGTAGATATACATGTAGTAGTAATGTAGGTCACGTAGATTAGGCACAATCATTTCTTAAAGGTAGTAGGTCATTGAGAGTGTGATCGATTGTAAACAAAATGATCTAAGAAACTATTTATAATTAATTTGATACTCGATCACCATTCCAACCAAGCAAAGTGATTGGTAGTTATATATATTTTTATGATACTTAGAATTCCATCATAATAGTTTCGAAACCTCTATTTTGATTATAGATATTCTCGTCGAGACTTATAATGCTTTAGAGCCTTCATTAAACAAAGAAGAGAAAATGATTTAAATTTATCCTCTCGGAGAAACTGATTTAAATCTATCCTCTCCTCTTTTTTATAGAACATTAACACCTTGAGAAAATCTTGCTTGGTGCATTGATGTGATTCAGATTCCATGGTGAATATCTAGGAGACAACCAAGCAATATCTATATATTTAAGGTTATGGAAGAACCATTAAATATGTTAGTTGTACTAGTTATCTTATTACTTATCAAATGAGATAGCGTTGGAGGAAAAATTATTCTAACTAAACAAATACACATAAAACATAGTTGTGCTCTTCATTTAATATGATATTATGTGAAAATAAATTGAGTTGTAGCATAAGAGAGACATGATGTCCTAGCAAACAACACATATATTAACATAATGAAAATACATAAGATCTTTATGATGGGGATGTGAACAATAATACTTGTGACTAAGTGTAGACAACAAAAGAAGAATGTTGTTCTTTTGCTAAATACCCTTTCCCCTCTATGATAATGTCAAATTTACATTTCTATATGTGGTACAATCATGTAGACATGAATTAGAGTAGAAACATGTGGTTAGATTTTTCTGAAAAATGAGTGGGACATGAAGAAAACATTTAAAAGATTATAGAAGTTTCTTTAATAACTAGGTGCCAAGTATGAGTGGCTCCACATTGGTTGGCAAGTGATGGTGTGTCTTGCCATGCAGTCTTTTGAGGTTGACATGTGTCAAACACGTGGATTGCACAACTTTGAGTGTGTTAGGCATGTGTTGTTGAAAGTCGTGTCGCCTAGGCATTACAAACCCTCTCTTGTTGGTGCAAAAGGTTGTTGTTGATTCACCTACAAAAGTGTGGCATTGGAGTTGCCCAGAGTTGAGACTTATGTCATGTTGAATTTAGTTTTGATGCTTGAACTAAATGTTGCACATGGTTAAAAAGTCGCACATTGAAGAACTACTATGATAGAAAGGGTCTGCACACTCTACCCTAGATTAGTCACCCCCATTGAGTTTGCAATGGTTCCCATTGCATGTGCTCCCAACATCCTTGCACTTGAGTACTAGTGAGGAAATTATGTCTAAACTTGGTCGATGATGAACCACTTAAAATTGTCATGATAGATTGTCTCATTTTAACAATGTAGAACACAAGAATGACCTTGTTGCATGCATGTTTGATTTTTTTAGCAATTGTTTGGTGTTATGATGGTGCATTGATTTGAAGATTAATGACACTTGGGAATTTAGTTGCACTATATATTATTCTAACAAAAGTGTGTTGTAAATTCGTAAAAGGTTTCTATTGAAGACACGGTACAAGGAAAAATACAAAAAAATGTCTAGTCCAGATGCATTGTTTCCAACTTGTTTGATGATGATGTAAGGTTTGCAAAAAAGGGGTCTAAGTTCCTGGTAAGGTATTTTAAACCTTTTCTTATATATGTGCAACCACATTTTGTCTACAACTTTATAGGTGCATGAAAACCAAATTTGATTGTCTCAATGCTTTATACTTAGTTGTTGTTTGCTCTAGCTCTAGGATGTTGTATACTTGTTGATGTACCTATTATAGAGTTTGTAGGGTATGTTGCATCATTCAACTTTGGAGGTTGGACTTCATGAGAGACTTAAAAAAGTGTGTGTTAAATAGAGTTGTGCCAAGTTCTATTATGGTTGTGTTGCATGAAAGTCAAACTATCATCCCAAGTTCATGGATGCTTAGGGTTGTACATGCACAATAAATGCATGATGGTTTTGTTAACCACTTTGATATGGACAAGATGGAAATGTGTCAATATCTAAAAGTTTGTGTTCAACATTTTCCACAACAATTTTAAAAAATCACTAATAAATTTAGAAATATTGTCTTAGTTAATGGACAAAGGAATTCTAAAATGTACCCACACCTAGTTAAAGAAGACATCTCTTATTTTTTTTTTATGTGTAAAGGTGTTTTGTGGTGTGACACAAGTATTACCATCTTGGAGAACATATCAACCATGAAAACTACCATACTGTGGTTGCACTAAGTTGTTGGAAAGATTGGAAGAAAGTCCATTGAGATAAACTCCCATGGCCATTGCAGTATTGGGAGAGGTTTGTACAATCCCCATTGATGATTCATTGGCTTTGTTATCGTACAATTTACACAAGCATGACTGCAATGCCCTACATCATTATATAAATTTGGACAATAAAATACTTCTCCCAGATAATAAGAGTTTTATGGACATCTTTGTTACAATAAATGTCAGAGTTATCTACCATGTAAGCTTTTGGTGTTGTTCACTAGTTGGTACACATACTTATCCAAGGGGATAAATTAGATCATTTATGAGGTAGTGTTTTGCGATTGACTTTCCTGAGTAGATATTTTCTGTCATGCTTAATTTTGATAGTGAAGTTAAATTATTGCAAGGTAATCCATTTCAGTGATCACATTCTCTGGATAATGTTTTGCATCTCTACACAAATTGTAAGGGTGTCTAATAATAAGGAACAATAGTTTTCTTATCCAACAAGTAATACTTTCATTGGTGCAGTGCATGAACTATGTTTTACATTTCTCATTCACAGGCTAAATAATTTCTAATGACATCATTAAATGCCTTTGAGTGATATGTAATATGTTTTGGACCTAGTATTATGGGGTTGGCATTGATGAAAAAGAGGACCAATATGGTCAATGTTGGGCATGGAGTTGGTATTGGAATTGTTACAAAAAAAGTCAAGTAGATGTTAATAAGTCTGGTATAAAAGTCTCAGCAAGAAAAGTCTCGACCAATCAAAGCCTTAAGTCAAGTCGAAACAATTAAATGGGTTAAGTCGACTATCTAAATGAAAGGAGAAAGGATCAACGTCAAGTGTTTCAATAAAATGAAGTAGATATCAAGAATCCTGGTATAAACATCTCAACAAGAAGTTGAAGTTGAAGAAGTTGAAAAAGTTGAAGGTCGAAGTCAAAGAAATCGGGGGTCGAAATCGAAGGTCAAAATCGAAGGTCGAAATCGAAGAGGTCGAAGAAGTCGAAGGTCAAAGTAAGATAAGCATAAGAAGTCAAAATTGAAGAATTTGAAGATCGAAGATAAAGTCAAAGTCAAAGCTGAAGCAAGTCAGGATGACCAAAGTCAAATTACACAAGTCAATTTTCTTCTAATTCGAGTCGGTCTGAGTAGAAGTGAAGTACCTCGAAGGTCGAAGTCGAAACAAAATTGAATCGAGAAATTCCAGTCGGACGACCAAAGTAGAATCTCTAAAGTCGGTTTTCTTCTTAGTCGAGTCAACCAAAAAGGCGTTTGTCAATCAAATGAGGAAGCAAATACGAAAAAGAGTGAAGACCAAGTCGAATCTTTAGTGACTAACAGTTGAGAGGAAATTGATTTTAATATACATCATCAAGTAAAATGTTTACAATTTGAGTTTAAATAGTCACCGACAAAGGAGATATGTGGAGGTCGATTTAGACGTTCATGAAAAGGTAAAATGTACAGAAGTTGATGTGGCATCCGACGACGAAAGGAAAATCTGGGCAAGTTGCTTTCAAATAACCACTTATACCGATCACCTCGCACATGTTCCGGGGAAACTTCTTGCGTGTCGGATAATTGGGCATTTTCTGCACAAAACCCATGTCGTAGAATTGTAAAATTTGTTTCCAGTACTCTAGAATATTTGTACGAAATCAATGTCTAATTTTGTGTACGAAAATCATAATGAAATCACCATTTGTGTTAATTAAATGAAGGGGTGCAATGTTTCATTACTAAACATAATGGTTCAACCTTATACATTTTGGAAAGTATATAAGTAGAAAAACAAGGTGAAAGGAAAATGTCTCTGTGGTCTACATAAGAAGATCAGGACAAGTGCAAAGTCCAAGGAAGAAAGTCGAAGATACTTATGAAGTGAGTGTGAAAGGGTGAAATAAGGAAGGACTAGTGTCTTTTACTGATTAAAGTTTGAAGACAGGAAGTTGGTGCTTCCTAGGGTTGGTTCCCTAAATAAGGGAGTTGGTGCTTCCTAGGGTTGGTGCCCTAAAACAAGGGAGTTGGTGCTTCCTAGGGTTGAAGCCCTGAACAAAGAGATTGGTGTCTCCCAATCATTATTGTAACTTGTATTATTGTATTGATTTTATATTCAATTTTACTGTTGTTGATCAATTGTTGTCAATAAGTTAAAATTATTGAAAATTTTAAATAATTAACCAATACTGATTCACCTCCCCTCTCAATATTGACCAAGTTTCAAACAATTGGTATCAGAGTGGGTGCCTTCTACATAGTCTAAAAAATGGAAGGTAGATTCTGAAACAATGGATCAGAAAGAGAGAATGTATTCCAACAAATCACCTCTATTCAAAGGGAATGATTATGCATTCTGGAGTGTGAGAATGAAAAGTTATCTCATGGCCCTTGGATGTGATGTTTGGCAAGCTATTGAAAGTGGTTATACTGCACCATCTACCCCACCCAATGATACTGCTGCAAAGAAATTATGCAATGACAATTCAATATCATCCAATGTTATTCTAGGAAGATTAACCAATCTTATATTTGTAAAGATAATGAACTGTAAGTCAACAAAAGAGATCTGGGACAAATTGAAGGTCATATATGAAGGAGACAACAAAGTCAAGGAAGCCAAACTACAAACCTATAGAACTTAGTTTTAAAATTTGAAAATGAAGGAGGAAGAAAACATAGTTGAATATCTTCAAAGAGTTGATGAAATTGTCAATTCAATCATAGCATTAGGAGAAGAACTCAAAGACAAACCAATTGTCCAAAAGATCTTGAGATCATTACCTATGAGGTATGATGCCAAAATTTCTACCCTTGAAAACAAATCAGATCTTGATAAGCTCACAATGGATGAACTACATGGGATCCTCACAACATATGATATGAGAATGGGACAAGAAAAACTAACAAAAGGAGAAATAGCATTCGAGGCATACAAATCAAGGAAGAAGCAGGAGCAGGTACCTAATGAAGATTTATTAGAGATATATGATGAATAAGTATCTAACTTTATGAAGAAACTCAATAAAGGGACTGGTAAATACAAGGGGAAGTTTCATATGTTATGCTTCGACTGTGGCAAAGTTGGATACTTTGCTAACAAATGTCCATTTCCCAAGCAGGAGGATAGTGATGATGAATAAATTCAGAATCTTAAAGAACAAAAGAAGGGTCATACGAAGAACACAAAGAAATACTACAAACAAAAGAAGAATCTCTTCATCAAAGAAAACAACAACTCTTTTGAAGAAAGTGAATATGAATATTCAGAGCTTCTATTTATGGAAATGAACACTCAAAATAATGATGTAGATGATGAAGAAAACTCTAAATTTGAAGGAGAAGTAGACTTAGAAGCATAACTAATTAGTTCTTTGGAGGAACTAAGAAAGTATAAAAAGAAGAACAAGATACCGAGGGAAATCCTTCAAGAGTTCAAAGAATCACATAAATCAAGAGAAATAGATGCATCGAGAACCATCAAAGAATCATAGCAGATCGTCAGTGTTTTAAAGTCCCAACTCCTAGAAGCTAAAATAATTGAAGTCATTTTAAAACAACTCAATGATAGAGAACAAGTATGTGAGAATCTAGAAGTTGAGATTGAGTTGTTAAAAGATGAACTTGAGAAAGAAAAGAAGGGATAAAAATTTGAAAATAGTTCAAAGATCTTGGATGAAATTCTCAGTAGTTAGAGGTCACCAAACAACAAGAGTGGTTTGGGATACACCATTTTAATGATCACATTATTTGGATAATGTTTTGCATCTCTACACAAACTGTAATAATAGTTTTCTTATCCAACAAGTAATACTTTCATTGGTGCAGTGTGTGAACTATGTTTTACATTTCTCATTCATAGGCTAAATAATTTCTAATGACATCATTAAATGCCTTTGAGTGATTTGTAATATTATGTCTAAATTAAGTGAGGACTCGTCCCATGGCATATTTAGAAGCATTAACCTCAAACTCAAAAGGTTGATAGAGATATGGTAAGATCAAAAAAGGAATTTAATAGAGATCTTCAAATGCAATTGCTACTTAAATTTATTAATTATTTTTTTGTAGTAGGAAAAAACTACCACGTAGCCCATGTTATATTATGATAAATGCCCATTTAAATATGTACTAACATTGTATTAAAATTAGAAGGTAAGATTATGGTTGGAACATAATAGTCTCACATTTTTTTTATTCTTCATTACTTTTGAAGTCATTATATTGTCACTCAATCTAGCAATGTATTCGAAAAAGTTTGTTATTAATGGAAAAGAATACACAGAGAAAAAAAGATTGGCAAGGCATTAGAGAGAAGAGAGCAATGATTGCAAGAACTTTGTGCTTGCAAATAAGAACTTTATAAATTTAATGGGGCAATCAATTCAAAGAGAATTTGTAATGCCCCCATTACCGACAGCTCAACAAAATTTGGTCTGATACCAATTTTTAACATACCCAGGCACCAAGGCTAGGCCACGTCACAAAGAATTAAAAATTCTGATAAAATTACATTAAATAACGAATTATGCATCTGAACAAAGTTAAGGGGAAATAATAACAACATGCATGCAACAATAACAATTCATATATAGAATTTAATAACAGAGATTCCATGGCAGAAACTCATAATTGCACACATAGTAATTGAAATAAGTAGATAAATGGCACTTATCTCAGGAAATTGCTCAGGGCAATGACACTTGGAAGTAGATATAGTGGGTCACCCCCGAGCTGGGGCTGAAGTTTACTAGGGAAAATGGAATACTAAGCCAATCTAAGGTCTGACAAGTAGCATAGTTGCTCAGCCCAAGGTGCCCAATTGTTGCAACTAGCCTATAATCTCTCATTCCCCCACATTCCTGCCCCACCCCAGAAAGTCTGCCCCTTCTCTTCTCAACAATACCTCGACTGCCCCACCTCCCTTCCGGGGCTTCAACAACGGGCCATACAGGAAGTCTAAGAGCCCTATGGATATTTCCCAATGCACTAGGGAACAATTCTGAGTAGTTTCTCGCCTAGAGAAACTACTCACGGGATTGATAACCACTTCTTCATTCCTACGGGCCTGACAACCTATTTCTTCAATTTATCTCTCTAGCTAACCAGTACATGTACAGGTTCATGTTGCAGTCCAGTACCGTAAGGTATGATTCACAACTTCTTTCGTGAAGGAATAATCCCCCCCCTTTCACACTATGTCCCCATATATATATATATATGTGTGTGTGTGTGTGTGTGTCTTTTAAGACTCTTGGCACCCAAGGGACTCTCTTGTCCCTACTTTAGAACTTAGGATGTATTCATATCCATTACTTTAGCTTTAAGGAATACTAATATAATATTCCATTGGGATTAATCCCCCTAGCTTATCCCCTTCCTAGACTCTTATCCCCCTTTCCCTTTCTAGTGGAGTTTATCCACTCA
>ML799571.1:37234-48176 GCA_009831015.1 Picea engelmannii
TTGCTTTTGCAACACCTTCTCCCTTAAATTTATACTTTGAAGCTAGCCGTTTTGCCAAGTGTATTTAGAGAAGGAGGAAGGAGCACGAGGCCTTGCTTAAGCAACACCGAAGTGAGCCTCCTTCCCCTAGGGTTTTGATTCTAAGTTTTTGCCATTGTAGCACCTTGGAACCCTACCTTCCAGTCTCTAATTTTGAATCCTCCCGAGACTTTTTTCCCTTACTTTGACTCCATTTACCCTAAGGCACTGGTAATTTCTCCAACGTTGAGCTTTTAGTGTACAAAATCATCTTTCAAACTTAAAATTTTTGAAACCCTAACTAACCCTAACGCTGCTAACCTAGGCTGACGTCATACTTGATGCAACAAGCTTTTTTACTAATAAATAAGCAATTAAATGATGACGTCTAGCATTTATTGAACAAGTTGTTGATTGGATATACTATAGGCTTGGTCATTTTGGTAGATATTGATGAATTGGTGAGCTTTCATAGGCTATTTAGCAAAACGTTGACTTCATCTTATCTATTACATTGCTTATTAAATAAAATCAGATAGTTAAGAAGTACTAACCCTTTGAGTTATAGCCTACAAATATACATATTGTGTTGTTATTATCTTGTTCTGGGTAGGTATTTTCAATAGGGACTTCACTTCTTTATTGGCTGATTAGCCGGGCTATCTGATACTGGTGGTAACCTGCGAGGAGGGAAATATTAACACTTGACCTTGTATCCATTGCCTCTTCAAACCCCAGGTTACCAGGGATGTCTCCCCTGGGCTAACCTCCCTAAACAGAAAGAACCTCCCCATCGAGGTGACATTGGGTGGGGAAGGTTCCTGTTTCGCCAGTTTGTCCTCTATCCTTTAGCCTGTGACCTAAAATACAAACTACACGATAACATTTTGGCACCATTGCTGGGGAACACTGAGTCAATCTTGCTCAACGAAAAATCCTTTTGTAAGCCTTGCCTCAAAGACCTTTCTCTTACAAGCTTAGCTGGCGACTCCACTAAGAATTTATTGCCCTATTCTTTGATAGTTTTAGGAAAACTATCTGGCGACTCCACAAACCAAAAGGAGGGTCAATAATCCTCCTCTAGCTTTCAGAAGGAAGCCTCCTGCAAATTCACCTATTGTCAAGTCACTTTTTGGAAAGAGACTTCCTTTAAACATGTCTACTTCTCAGACCGGTACTGCAAACCCAGTCAACAATCAGAGACAATGGTCATCTACCTTGTTCAAGCCATTAGACATGTCAGCCATACCTGGCTACCCTAGGAAAATGCCACCTAAATATGAGAAGTGGTTGCCTAAGTTTACCGACACTGATGCTACTAGTGCCGAAGAGAATATGAGTAACTTCTGGGCATTTTTTCAGCTTCACCCCATTAGTGATGATGTTGAGGACTTGGTCATGAAGTTATTCTCTGCTACCCTTTATGATGCTGCAAGACGTTGGTATCTTGGCCTGCCTGATGGAAGCATCAAAACCATGGATAGACTTGAGCAAATCTTCCTCAGAAGGTGGAGTATCAAAGAAGACCTGAACATGCTGCTCACCCGACTAAATAGCCTTGCCAAGCATGAGAATGAATCTATTCAGTAATTTCATACCAGGTTCGAAGCATTACTCCAACAAATTCCCCCAAGCCACCATCCGAAAGATGATTATCTTGTTCACATTTATACTAGATCTTTCAGTGGCCAATTAGGGTATCTTCTTAGAAACAAAGACCCTCAATCCATTCAAGAATCCCAAGAGCTCGCAACTAAGATTGAAGGAAACCTCCTTTCATCCAAGATTGAGCCCTTTGCTAATCCTAGGGGGAGAATAGACGCTAAGCAGAAAGTGGTACACAATGCTGAGCCTACTTCGGATCTCTGCACTAGTATCAATAAGCTACAAGCTTCAATGGATAACATCATGAAGAATCAAGAAGAAATGATGAACCAGATCGTTAGACTTGAAAAGTCCCAGACCCAGGCACCTAGACCACCATTCAAAGGGCCATTCCAGAAAGGGAACCAAATCTACAAGCCGAAGAATGAAAGTGAAGTCCCAAATACTCTGGCCCCTACAAATGTTGTTGATGAAAATCCCTGGTGTCTGGAATGCAGCGAGCACATTGGGAGAATGAGTGTCCTTATAACGCCAGCCAACAACAAGTCAACAATCTTGATTGCTTTTCAAGCTTTCCTCAAATAAATATAACTGATATAGAACATCAACAAGCCCTAAAGGAAGTAGCCAGAGAAAAGCTTAAAAAGCAAGAAGTCCAAGTATACCGAAGAAAGAACCCGAAGAAACCTGCAACTGATCAGCCAAAATCTCCTGAGGTTCTTCCTCCTAAGATGTCCAAAGCTGATAAGATTACCCTTGATTTTGATTTTGAAGGAGCTTTGTCAAAGATGCATGTAAATGTTCCCTTAAAAGAAGCAATTCAGATCCCTTCTATTAAAGAACACTTCAATACCTTCTTTTCGGGAACGACTGAGCCTATGGACCCCCCGATTATGCTGCAAGCTGACCATTTCAGGATCTAGTATGGTGAAAATCCACCTTTCTTCATGACTCTTATGATGAACAATAAATACCTTAACAATTGCATGCTGGATACAGGTGTTGGTGCAAACATGATGTCTCTTAAAGTCATGCAGCAAATGGGCCTGAAGGTAACCAGGCCTTACAGAAATGTGTGTGGATTTGAATCCAAAGCAATACCCACAAATGGTGTAGTTGAAAATGTCGAAGTGCAGTTGAAATAATTCCCTGAGAAGACCGTTCACATAGATATTATAGTCGTCGATGTCCCGGATGTGTGGGGAATGTTGTTGTCTAGGAAGTTTGGTACGATGATAGGAGGGTCCCTTGAGATGGATCTCACCTTTTTGTGATTTCCCTTGAAAGATGGAACAACTGGACACTTACTCAATGTGCCGATAACTGGAAACCATGTACAAGATGTCGTTCCTTCTGTAAATGAAGCGCAGAAAGATGTGATACAAACTCTTCAAGAATATTCTCCAGAAGATATGCCATTTTCTACAGAAGAAGACTTTGAACAGATTGAGTGGCCTAAGAAAGAGGAATATCAACAACTCCTAGATCAATTTCAGAACAAAGAAGTAGGGATGGTGAAGATACTAAAAAGAAAAAAGGATGAAGAAGACGTGCAAATCCATCCGTCCCAATAGGAAGTCGTTACACCATAAGCCCACCCACCTCCCTTAGTACAGTACACCAGGGTTGTTCAAGGAACAACCAAACACAAGATCCAAAAATACAAGGAAGGGGAGTTGGTATGGATGTGGGATACTCAGAAAGGAGAGCCAACTAATGTAAAAGGAAGTACACAATCATGGTTCAGACCTTTCAAGGTCGAGATGGAATTAGTGGATAACTCGTACTACTTGTCCACCTTGGAAGGAAGAAGGCGCCCATTACCCATCAATGGATGCCTCCTCAAACCCCACCAAGGTGGTGGGACATGACTGTACAAGTAAGTATGAGTAGGTAGGCATTTTTCGTGTATTATATCATCTGCATTTCATGTTTTTTTTTGTCCTCATATGCATTTTGATTGCTTTATTTCATATGTATACATGTTATATTTTGCGGGGTGGAAATACCACACCACCTTTGTTGTTGATGCACCTCGTCGAGTGTGAGCAGGTCTGCAGGTTTATGCCAGAGATGCTGAGGTTCTCATGCACTCTACGGTAAGCACATGTCCCCGAGTTGGAGCCAGATGTTATCCCCGATTTCTAGGGATAACTAGGAGATCATGTCTCGAGGCCCACAGGTACTAGACATGGAGTACCGAGAGTAGGATTGACCTGATCATGGCCCTGGAGGGCCCATCCTTCTTCTTCTTCACCATATTTTTTCTGTCAACAACAACAACATCCATCACCATCGGCTTGGACTTGCATCAGAGAAGACTCTTGCTCCATGAGGTAATTGGTCCAAGTATCATGGTATGTGTCATGTTTGATCGTTATAACTTTCTTATATATGCATCAGGTTCCTTACATTTCTGACAACTGCTTAGATCTTACACTAACCCACTTGATCATTGTTGGGGGGATTAATCGGGTGCCCTAGAAAGCTTGTATCCATGGGTTTTGGTTAGCCACTAGGGGGGATTTGAAGAGCCATCATCCGCTCCCTCCATACAATCATTTTACATATTATCTCCCATACATCCATCCCATTCCCCTGGCCCGGGCATTAGGATGACCTATTTGAGGGGTTACACTTTGTCCTGTGGGAAGAAGGGGCTAAAGGCCCAGGGAGTAAAAGAAGCTGGTAAAAGATAAAAGCCATAGGGAATAAAACCTAGAGATGCCTCGCCCAGGGATCCCCGAGAAGGAAATAAAAGGCCTCTCGATAAGAAACTAAAGGGACCCTAAGAAAAATAATAAAAAAGAACAAGACCTAACCGAGAGGATGGGAGGTCTCATCACGAGCCGGCCCATTATGTTCATAGGTATCCAACAGTATGACATTGCCATTATCTAGTCACCACACCTAGCCAAGAGGATGGGAGGTCTCATCAAGACCTCCCATCCTCACTAAAGGGACCCAAAGAAAAATAATAAAACAAGACCTAGCCAAGAGGATGGGAGGTCTCATCACGAGCCGGTCCATTATGTTCATAGGTATCTAGCGGTATGACATTGTCGTTATCTGGTTACCACGCGAGGGCAATGACCTTTGGTTGCATGGCCAAGGGAAAGGGAGTCTCATCACGAGCTAGCCTTATCATTTCTTCGAAAATACTAGTGGGTAACACTGTCAGCTCTGGTCACCATGCCAAGGCAGTGTCCTCTGGTCAGACCTTGAAGTAAAAAGAAAGAAGGAAAGAATAAAGGCAATAAGGGGCTTGGAAAAAACTACATCCATGACAGGTACAACTCACCTCCTACAAAGGCACCCACGGACAATACCTTGCCCTGGTCTTCACTATGACTAGACATCCTTAGACCATATCACTTCATGTTACATGGCTTGAATAATCTTCTTTGGAAACTCTCTTCTTCTTGTGGATACTGGCCCAATGGGTTATTCTGTCTCTTTCTTCAGCTTTGTATAGTAGGTCAGTGTAATGTCTTTAAGCTATTAGATGGTATGCTAGGGGTTTTATGCATGTATTTGATAAATTTAATGATGAGATATGATTGACATTGCTATGATCCCAAGGACTAATGAGCCCATGGAGGGCGAAGTTTTTGATGTGTAGGACCATGCTCGACGGACAGGTACCAGTGGATCGGTACACATGGGGAGATGATTAGCTCGGACCACCATGGGGCTGAAGAGCCCATCAGATGGTTGCTGGGATGGCAGAGACAGGACAATGTTATGATGAGCCTTGCACATGAAGAAAGAAGGACGTTCCACCCAGGACACTTTGGTTGAGCCCGGCCTAGGGGGGATCACCCTCTTCGGATGGAACGTTTGCCCCTTGATGGGCAGGACGTCACCTAGGAGAGCTGGATGTTACCTTGAGCGTGTGACAATGTGATGAGGTTACTGGCACGTGTGGCAGCTTGGAGGATCCATGAAAGGGCTAACGTCTGAATTTTGGATGATGGATATGCCCAAAAAGGGCCAACGTCTCCCTCAGAAGGGCTTGACGTCCCACCTTTTGCTCATTTTGTGTCATTTATCTAGCAGTTAATGTAAAAACAATGTAAATTTTGTAGTCATCCTTGCCGGCTGTTTTAATGACCTATTTTGTAATTGAAAGGTCATGGATTGATATATATTGAGGATGTTTTTCCCTCATTTTAAGATAACACAACTCACTCTCTTGTGAGATCTCAAAACTTGCGCCCTAGTTTGGGTAATTTTGGTGTTTTAAGTGAGGCGCTACTCTTGGAGGAGGATTTCTCTTGGCATTTATGGAATTTCTCTCATGGAAGGTTTACAACTAGGGTTTGATTATGCTTTCTTCATGATATGTAAGTGAATTTCTCATGCAAAAATTCTTAAGTGAATGGTTGTAGGCTTAATTTCTTACATTTTGCTATTATATTGTTGAATCTTAAAACCCTAGGTAGCAAGCACACAAATAGGTCATTGCTATATGTCCCCATGTTGAGACATAGTTTTTAGCCATTGAAAGAAGAAGATATAGCCTAGTCGTTGCTACACTTTTCATTCTTTTTCTGAGCTATTTTTTAAAGTTATAGGTTGAAAAGAGGAGACATCCTAGGCCTAGTTGCACTACACCTAGGGTTTCACCTTCTATGGTTTGAAGGCGTTGCTTTTGCAACACCTTCTCCCTTAAATTTATACTTTGAAGCTAGCCGTTTTTCCAAGTGTATTTAGAGAAGGAGGAAGGAGCACGAGGCCTTGCTTAAGCAACACCGGAGTGAGCCTCCTTCCCCTAGGGTTTTGATTGTAAGGCCCTGCCATTGCAGCACCTTGGAACCCTACCTTCAAGTCTCTAATTTTGAATCTTCCCGAGACTTTTTTCCCTTACTTTGACTCCATTTACCCTAAGGCACTAGTAATTTCTCCAACGTTGAGCTTTTAGTGTACAAAATCATCTTTCAAACTTAAAATTTTTGAAACCCTAACTAACCCTAATGCTGCTAACCTAGGCTGACGTCATACTTGACGCAACAACCTTTTTGACTAATAAATAAGCAATTAAATGATGATGTCTAGCATTTATTGAACAAGTTGTTGATTGGATATACTATAGACTTGGTCATTTTGGTAGATATTGATGAATTGGTGATCTTTCATAGGCTATTTAGCAAAACATTGACTTCATCTTATCTATTACATTGCTTATTAAATAAAATCAGATAGTTAATAAGTACTAACCCTTTGAGTTATAGCCTGCAAATATACATATTGTGTTGTTATTATCTTGTTCCGGGCAGGTATTTTCAACAGAGACTTCACTTCTTTATTGGCTGATTAGTCGGGCTATCTGATACTAGTGGTAACCTGCGAGGAGGGAAATATTAACACTTGACCTTGTATCCATTGCCTCTTCAAACCCTAGGTTACCAGGGACATCTCCCCTGGGCTAACCTCCCTAAACAGAAAGAACCTCCCATCGAGGTGACATTGGGTGGGGAAGGTTCCTGTTTCGCCATTTTGTCCTCTATCCTTTAGCCTGTGACCTAAAATACAAACTGCGTGATAATAGTCCCTACTCCTAGAAGCTAAAATAATTGAAGAAGTCATTTTAAAACAACTCAATGATAGAGAACAAGTATGTGAGAAGCTAGAAGTTGAGATTGAGTTGTTAAAACATGAACTTGAGAAAGAGAAAAAGGGATCAAAATTTGAAAATAGTTCAAAGATCTTGGATGAAATTCTCAGTAGTTAGAGGTCACCAAACAACAAGATTGGTTTGGGATACACCATTTCAGTGATCACATTATTTGGATAATGTTTTGCAGCTCTACACAAACTGTAAGGGTGTCTAATAATAAGGAATAATGGTTTTCTTATCCAACAAGTAATACTTTCATTGGTGCAGTGCATGAACTATGTTTTACATTTCTCATTCATAAGCTAAATAATTTCTAATGACATCATTAAATGCCTTTGAGTGATTTGTAATATGACATCTAAATTAAGTGAGGACTGGTCCCATGGCATATTCATAAGCATTAACCTCAAACTCAAAAGGTTGATAGAGATATGGTAAGAGAAACAAAGGAATTTAATAGAGATCTTCAAATGCAATTGCTACTTAAATTTATTAATTTTTTTTTGTAGTAGGAAAAAGCTACCACGTAGCCCTTGTTATATTATGATAAATGCCCATTTAAATATGTACTAACATTGTATTAAAATTAGATGGTAAGATTATGGTTGGAACATAATAATCTCACATTTTTGTTATTCTTCATTACTTTTGAAGTCATTATATTGTCACTCAATCTAGCATTGTATTCAAAAAAGTTTGTTATTAATGGAAAAGAATACACAGAGAAAAAAGGATTGGCAAGGCACTGGAGAGAAGAGAGCAATGATTGCATGAACTTTGTGCTTGCAAACAAGAACTTTATAAATTTAATGGGGCAATCAATTCAAAGAGAATTTGTAATGTCCCCATTACTGACAGCTCAACAAAATTTGCTCTGATACCAATTTTTAACATACCCAGCCACCAAGGCTAGGCCACGTCACACAAAATTAAAAATTCTGATACCATTACATTAAATAACGAATTATGCATTTGAACAAAGTTAAGGGGAAATAATAACAACATTCGTGCAACAATAACAATTCATATATAGAATTTAATAACAAAGATTCCATGGCAGAAACTCATAATTGCACACATAGTAATTGAAATAAGTAGATAAATGACACTTATCTCAGGAAATTGCTTGGGGAAATGACACTTGGAAGTATATATAGTGGGTCACTGTAGTGTACCCTTTTCACAACCGAGGTTTTCAAACCTCTCAGTTACCATTCTATACATGGATTTTTTACATAATTCGTACAGACATTATAAGAACATGCATTTAAACAATTAAACACACTTAAATCTCAGAGTAAAATATATAAGTTACTGCTACAATTAAACTAGCCATAGAATTCAACAATAATTCATTTACACAGCGGAAAACATGATAACATATTCAGTATAGTCATGATAAAATGTAGTAAAAATATAATTAAACACTTATCTTGTGACAATGGAGAAATCCACCAACCAAATGCAGGCCTCCCACGAACCTCCCAGCCGTAGACCGCACTGCTCCTCAACTCAATAGTGGGTCACCCCCGAGTTGGGACTGAGCTCCACCCCAGGGCAAGGAATCCAGACTCAGGCTGAGGTTTCAGGGAATTCAGTCATACACGACCACCAAGAAGAAAGCTCTCCCAGGAATGTCCCTCGCTCACTGCCCATAGACCCTCATTCCCCACATGCTTGTTCCACCCCAGAAGAGTGCACCTTCTCTATCACCTGGACAGTCCTTCGGCTGCCAGTCTCCCTTACCTTAGGTTACAGGAACAGACTGGACCGGAAGTCTCCGGGCTCTATGGCAGCTATAGGGTTCCTTCCAAGAGTTCTCTCCTCCCTCTGCGCACTCTCTCACCTGGAGAAGTCGGTCACAGGTCAACAAGCCTCACACAGTCCAGTACTGCGTGGTCACAACAACCCACGAGAAAAACAGTCATGAGCTATCCAACAGGTTTAACAATGGTGGATGGTCTCACGGATTGGCTCCACACATAGGCTCGGCTCTTAGACAGAGGATGTTTCGGCCTTTCAGAATTCAACACACACACAGGCTATTCCCGAAATCAACACAGACTATTTAATTTCCCGTTCCAGAACAGAGGAATACACCAGTTTCCTCAGAGCTAGATACATGCTTCCTTGAACTGGTTCGGCGATGGCAAATGGGTCTTCACGGTCACGGCTTCGGGACAGAGAGGTACGGATTATTCAGAACAATCACAGGCTTTTCAGCTCTCAGGGACACACGAGGTATTCTCTGCAGAGGTCCAGTTAATCATACTGCTTCGAGCCTGTACACGCTTAGGCAGTCGGATGGAATGGAGGAGGAATCCCCCTCACGGCTCATCTTGGTCATTTTATCTGCATGCACCAGGGCTGACACTTGTCACCCTTGGAACTGCATACGTTCCATCAGTCTGCATCCCTTTTGCATGCTTTCCCTTTCCAAAACTTAGGATAAACATAAATGCACATGTCTCTTTTTGAAATAATATTAAAATATTATTTCCCAGGCTTAAGCCCCCTAGGCTCAACACTTAGCCCCTTTCCCACCTTCCAGCCCCTAGTTTCTTTCCCACTCTGTGGACGCTCAGTCCCCCTTCACTCATTCATCATGGTCGGTATACACTTGGCGGTGTTTATATTTTATTAATCATTCTGCATACATACAAGTACATCAGCAGGCTCCTGGCCTTCTACACTTAGGCTCCCTGGCCTAACAAACACATAACCCTACCAACTTATACAAAACTCGGCTCACCAGCCTATAGAACATGTTTACAATTCATTTCATATATCCTGATTTGCAACGGGGCTCGGCCTTGGGGACACTACAATCCCCCTCCCCTTATTTTTGCACTGTCCTCAGTGCAACTTTACATCGCATCTGCAAGTTCTTCAAAATTTTCAAAAAGATGTGGGTACTCTGCTCGCATAACATCTGCATGCTCCCATGTCATGTTCTCAGGACCGTACCAGGTCCACTGGACCTTTACAAGCTCTATAGCTCGATTCCAGAGCTGTTTTCTTTCCTGTTCAATATGCGTACAGGATGCACTTGCAGGACACCTTCTGGTTCCACCTGAATCACAGTCCAATCGATAACATGATTAGTATCAGGTACATATTTCTTAAGAAGTGAAACATGAAACACATTATGTACAGTCATAGATGCAGGTAATGCAAGCATGCATGCAACTGGCTCAATCCTTTCCAGGATCTCGAATGGCCCACAAAATCTTGCTGCCAACTTGGCGCAACTTCCCAGCTTCTGGGGACTCCTGTTAGTTTTCACTTTCAGGAAAACATGGTCACCCACTTTGAATTATCTATGGGTTCTGGTACTATCAGCGTAACTTTTCTGCCTGTCCTGGGCAGCTTTCAGATTCTGTTTGATTTTTATCATTTGCTCTTCCATTTCTTTGAGTAGTTCAGGTCCAACTACTACCCTGTCAGCTGGATTATCCCAGCTCACTGGAGTGTTGAACTTTCTTCCATAAAGTGCTTCGAATGGGCTCATCTTCAGAGATGCATGATGCCCATTATTGTAGGTGAATTCTACCAGATGCAGGTAGTCTTCCCACCTTGATGGTTTATCCATCACATACATTCTCAGCATGTCTTCTATTACTCTGTTTACTCTCTTTGTCTGTCCATCAGACTCGGGATGATATGCTGTACTGAAGTTCAGATTCGTTCCGAATCCCT
>ML799571.1:49560-99281 GCA_009831015.1 Picea engelmannii
CAAGGAAGTGATAGCATGAGCTATCCTTGAAAATCCGGCTATGAACCTCCTATAATAACCTGCCAGACCCATAAAGGATCTAACTTCTGTCACATTTCTTGGCGCTGGCCACTCTTGAATGGCCTGTACTTTCTCAGGATCCACAGCGATCCCCTCTTCAGAAATAATGTGTCCAAGATAATGAATCTGCTTTTGGTAAAATGAGCACTTGCTCAGTTTTTCGTAGAGTTGGTGTTCTCTCAACACCTGCAACACCATTCTAAGATGTTGTTCGTGTTCTTCCTCTGTCTTGGAGTACACCAAGATATCGTCCAAGAAGACTATGACGAACTTGTCCAAATAATTTCTGAACACTCCATTCATTAAGCACATGAAGATAGCAGGCACGCTGGACAGTCCAAACGACACCACAATGAACTCATAATGACTGTACCTTGTTCTGAAGGCAGTCTTGCTGATGTCCTCATCCCTTATTCTCACTTGGTGATATCCAGATCGAAGATCTATTTTCGAAAATATTTTCGCATCCTTCAACTGATCGAAAAGATCATCAATCCTCGGCAGAGGATACTTGTTCTTGACAGTGACCTTATTCAACTTCCGAAAGTCAATGCACAGCCTCAACGTCCCATATTTCTTCTTCATGAATAGGAATGGGGTTCCCCATGGTGACACGCTGGGATGAATGTAACCTTTCTTTAGTAGCTCTTCGAGATGCAGTTGCAACTCTTTCAGCTCTAGTGTGCTCATTCTATAAGGAGCCTTTGAAATTGGAGCTGCTCCAGGCATCAGATTTATAGAAAAATCAATGTCCCTCTTCGGAGGTAGTCCAGGCACCTCCTGAAACACGTCCTCAAACTCTTTGAGCACCCTGTGGTCTTCCAGATTCGAGACCAAATTTTGGAATACTTCTTCCACCTATGCTGTAAATAATTGACAGCCTTTCCGGTAACATTTCTTCAGCTGCATGGCTGAGATTTCTCTAACAGCCACAACTCTGGGAATTCCTTGAATTGTTACTTGATTTCCCTCTTCGTCCAGACATGTAAATCTCTTGTTACGAAAATCCAGAAGGGCATGGTGCTGGTCCAACCAGTCCATCCAAATTAAGCAATCATATGAACCTAAAGGCGGAATGTTCAATTCAGCCTTAGTGCTCATTTCTTTCATGTCCACTGAGCAGGACTTAACCAATTCAGTGACCTTCCTCTTGGTCCCTATGGCTAACTGTACTAACCAAGACTTCTCATGTTTTCTTTTCATTAGATGCAAAATTTCCACCACTCTAGGATCTACATAACTATGGCTAGCCCCTGAATCAATTAAAATAACAAGGGGTCAGTTGTTGATCATACCTTCCACTTCAATCATGTGTGATTGAAATTCTGCTTGTTTGTTGTCTAGGGCTGCGTAGATCCTCGGCATTCTGCTGCCCATATCCTCCACTGTTTCATCTTGCTGAACAGTATGGACAATTCTTGCTTTGTCTTTCCTATGGGGGCAGTCTCTGTACCTATGATTCCCTTTACATCCCCAACACTCCATAGGTGGAGGCCTTGGCATCTGCTCACTCCCTTCAACTTTCCTGGGGTCTCTAAAGGATGATTTTTCCCCAGGGCCATTCTTGAAAAAGGGAGGCATGTTTCCCTTCTGCCTGCCTCTGTTCCTTCTTAAACCTCTTCTAGTCATCCCAAGCCTTCCGAAAGGTAGGCTTTTCTCTTTGTTGTTTGTATAGGCATTTCGCCCTTCTTATGGTTTCTTCCATGGTCTTAGGATCATCATATTGAATCTTGTCACCAATGGAAGGTGGCAGTCCACTCAGATACCTCTGAATATTGACAGCCTCGTCTTTGATGAATGGAACATACTTCAATAGTTCCAGAAAAGTTCGTTCATACTCATCAATGGTCATACTACCCAACTTGAGTTCGAAGAACTCCTTCATCTTTCTATCATAGTATCTTTTAGTCAGGTATTTCTTCTCGAAATACCTCTTAAATTCCTTCCAAGTGACCTCTTTCTCTCGGATGTGCTGCACCTGCACAAACTAATCCCACCACATGGATGCTTTTCCTTTCAGTTGGTACATTGCAATTCTTCCTTCTGCATGGGCAGAATAATTTTGCAGTTGGAAGTATTTCTTCATGCCAAGCAACCAGGTCTCGGCATCTTCTTCCTTCTTATGTTCTCCATCAAATGTTGGAGGCTTAATCTTGTTCATTTCCCCTTTCAATTCATCCTTTCCAGATTTTCGGTGTCTTCTGGAAGGGGATGGGCTTGAACTACTGTGTGTCTCCTTGCCATAATTCTTCGGGGAGAGACGGTAATGTCTGTCACCACTCCTCGATCTCCTTCTCCCCTCAAGGGTTCTGACACTTCTTGATCTACTTGTGTCACTCCCCTTTTCCAATTTCTTTTCTATTCTTTCCAGGCTCTTCAACAATTTTAAATTGAATTCACCCTGTCGATCCTGGACTTTCATGAGCTTTCGGCTATTAGCTAGGCGAGCCTGGGCATCTTTCTGCAATCTTTCGATGAGTTGCATCATATGTCCTTCCTTATCCATCTCTTTTCCGTACCCATTGGAGTTCGATCCTTCGACTCCTAAGTTAACATCCTTTCCTTCCTGTTCATCTTCCATTTCAGGGGTAATCTGCACTCTTCCCCACTCCATACTCGGCGTTGATTAACTGGAGTTCTGGCCTTCGTTGAATTCGGCACATGCACTCTTGTACCAATTTGTAGTGTACCCTTTTTGCAACCAAGGTTTTCAAACCTCTCATTTACCATTCTATACATGGATTTTTTACATAATTTGTACAGACATTATAAGCACATGCATTTAAACAATTAAACACACTTAAATCTTAGAGTAAAATATATAAGTTACCGCTACAATTAAACTAGCCATAGCATTCAACAGTAATTCATTTACACAACGGAAAACATGATAACATATCTAGTATAGTCATGATCAAATGTAGTAAAAATATAATTAAACACTTATCTTGTGATAGTGGAGAAATCCACCAACCAAATGCAGGCCTCCCATGAACCTCCAAGCCGTAGACCGCACTGCTCCTCAACTCAACAGTGGGTCACCCCCGAGCTGGGACTGAGCTCCACCCCAGGGCAAGGAATCCAGACTCAGGCTGAGGTTTCAGGGAATTCAGTCATACACAACCACCAAGAAGAAATCTCTCCCAGGAATCTCCCTCGCTCACTGCCCACAGACCCTCATTCCCCAAATGCCTGTTCCACCCCAGGAGAGTGCACCTTCTCTGTCACATGGATAGTCCTTCGGCTGCCAGTCTCCCTTACCTTGGGTTACAGGAACAGACCGGACCGGAAGTCTCCGAGCTCTATGGCAGCTACAGGGTTCCTTCCAGGAGTTCTCCTCCCTCTGCGCACTCTCTCACCTGGAGAAGTCGCTCACAGGACAACAAGCCTCACGCAGTCCAGTACTGCGTGGTCACAACAACCCACGGGAAAAACAGTCACGAGCTATCCAACAGGTTTAACAATGGTGGATTGTCTCACGAATTGGCTCCACACATAGGCTCGACGTTCAGACAGAGGATGTTTTGGCCTTTCAGAATTCAACACACACAGAGGCTATTCCCAAAATCAACACAGACTATTTAATTTCCCGTTCCAGAACAGAGGAATACACCAGTTTCCTCAGAGCTAGATACAGGCTTCCTCGAACTGGTTCGGCAATGGCAAATGGGTCTTCACAGTCACAGCTTCGGGACAGAGAGGTACGGATTATTCAGAACAATCACAGGCTTTTCAGCTCTCAGGGATACACGAGGTATTCTCTGCAGAGGTCCAATTAATCGTACTGCTCCGAGCCTGTACACGCTCAGGCAGTCAGATGGAATGGAGGAGGAATCCCCCTCATGGCTCATCTTGGCCGTTTTATCTGCATGCACCAGGGATGGCACTTGTCACCCTTGGAACTGCATGCGTTCCATCAGCCTGCATCCCTTTTGCACGCTTTCCCTTTCCAAAACTTAGGATAAACAGAAATGCACATGTCTCTTTTTGAAATAATATTAAAATATTATTTCCCAGGCTTAAGCCCCCTAGGCTCAACACTTAGCCCCTTTCCCACCTTCCAGCCCCTAGTTTCTTGCCCACTCTGGGGACGCTCATTCCCCCTTCACTCATTCATCGTGGTCAGTCTGCACCTGGCGGTGTTTATATTTTATTAATCATTCTGCATACATACAAGTACATCAACAGGCTCCTGGCCTTCTACACTTAGGCTCCCTGGCCTAACAAACACATAACCCTACCAGCTTATACAAAACTTGGCTCACCAGCCTATAGAACATGTTTACAATTTATTTCATATATCCTGATTTGCAATGGGGCTCGGCCTTGGGGACACTACAGTCACCCCCGAGATGGGGCTGAAGTTTACTAGGGAAAATGGAATACTAAGCCAATCTAAGGTTTGACAAGTAGCATAATTGCTCAGCCCAAGGTGCCCAACTGCTGCAACTAGCCTACAATCTCTCGTTCCCCCACATTCCTGTCCCACCCCAGGAAGTGTGCCCCTTCTCTTCTCAACAATACCTCAGCTGCCCCACTTCCCTTCTGGGGCTTCAACAACGGGCCAGACAGGAAGTCTAAGATCCCTATGGCTATTTCCCAATGCACTAGGGAACAATTTTGAGTAGTTTCTCGCCCAGAGAAACTACTCACATGCTTGATAACCACTTCTCCAATCCTACGAGCTTGACAACCCGTTTCTTCATTTTATCTCTCTAGCTAACCAGTACATGTACAGGTTCATGTTGCAGTCCAGTACCGTAAGGTATGAATCACAACTTCTTCCGTGAAGGAATAATCCCCCCCCTTTCACAATATATATATATATATATATATATATATATATATATATATATATATATATATATATGCATGTGTCTTTTAAGACACTTGGCACCCGAGGGACTCCCTTGTCCCTACTTTATAACTTAGGATGTATTCATATCCATTACTTTAGCTTTAAGGAATACTAATATAATATTCCATTGGGATTAATCCCCCTAGCTTATCCCCTTCCTCGACTCTTATCCCCCTTTCCCTTTCTAGTGGAGTTTATCCCCCCATGAAGAAAAATGATGGAGTTTATCCCCTTCCTAGACTCTTATCCTCCTTTTTCTTCAAAAATAATACTGGGGCATCCCAAGGTGACACACTTGGGCATATATACCCCTTTTTCATAAGTTCTTCCAATTTCATTTGCATTTCCTTTACCTTTGGTGTACTCATACTATAAGGAGTCTTAGATACTTAAGCTGCTCTTGACCAGATTGATGGAGAATTGAATATCTCTCTTGGGTGGTAATCCTAGTATTTCCTTGAATACATCATCAAACTCTTTTAGGACATCATAATCTTCAATATTTGGTACCTTATCTTTAGGTGTCTCTTCCATATGTGCTGCAAATATTTGAAACCCTTTCCTGTAAGTCTTCTTTAGCTACAAGGCTTAAATTTCTCTAATAACTATTGCCTTGAGAATTTCCTGTAGTGTTCTTAAATTCCCTTTCACATCTAAGAAATTAAATGCCTTATTATAATAGTCTATGAAAACATGATGTTGGTCCAACCAATCCATACCAATTAGGTAGTCATAGGAACCTAAAGGTATTATGTTCAAATCTGCTTTGGTGCTCAATCCATTCATGTCCATTGGGCATGCCTTAACCATCTCAGTAATTTTCCTTCTAGCTCCCGTGGCCAGCTACACCAACCAAGATGCTCCAAGATTGCTTCTTGGAAAATAAAATCTTTCCACTATCTTAGGATCTAGATAACTGTGACTAACTCTTGAATCAATTAGGATAGCGATGTGTGGGTTGTTAATCTTACCTTTCACTTCAACCATATGTGGCTGGAACTCAACTTCCTTGTTATCCAAGGTTGCGTAGATCCTAAGTACATTTATGCCCATGTCCCACACTATGTCAGCTTGGTGTACATTGTGAAAAATCCTCACTTTTTCACCTCTCTAAGGGAAATATCGATACATCTGATCTCCCTTACAACCCCAACATTGGATAGGTGGCTGCCTTGGTCTTTTCCTTAATGTTTCGGTCATTTTGGGTTCTTTAGAAGCTATCTGTTCCTGAGTATTATTTCTGAGGAATGGTGTCTTAGTTCCCTTCTTCCTCTATTCCATCTTTCTTTTCTTTTTGTCTTCCCAAGGTTTTTGGTAAGTTTCTCTTCCTTTAAACTGATCATAAAGACATTTATCCCTTCTTGAAGTTTCCTCTAGTGTCTTGGGATCATCATATTGTATCTTATCACTGATAAATGATGGCAACCCACTCAAATACCTCTGAATCTTAAGTTACTCGTCCTTGATGAAAGAAACATACTTCAACAACTCTAAAAACCTCCTTACATATTCATCTATGGTCATATTCCCAAGCTTGAGTTAAATGAAATCTTTCATTTTCTTATCATAGTAGCACTTAGTCAAGTATTTATTTTGGAAATACCTCTTGAATTCCCTCCATGTGACTTTTTTCTCATCAATATGTTGTACATGCACAAATTGATCCCACCACATTGATATTTTTCCCTTGAGCTGATAAATGACATTTATTCCTTATGCTTGTGAAGAGTAGTTATGCAGTTGGAAATACTTCCTCATGTCTAACAGCCATGTCTCTGCATCCTCACCCTTCGTGTGCTCACCATCAAATGTAGGATGCTTGATTTTTTTCATTTCCCCTAGTAGCTCATCCACCCCAAACATTTTCTTATGCTTCCTAACATGGGATGGATTTGAACTTATGTTTTCTCTTTTAGTTGAATGCCTTGGAGAATGATGGTGATGCCTGCCAACATTTCTTGTTCTTCCCCTCTCATCATGAGACCCATGACTCCCTTATCTGCTTGAATCAATCTCCTTACCCATATTTTTCTCTATTCTATCCAAGATTTGCATCAACTTGATGTTGAAGTCTTCTTTTTTCTCCTTGACTTTCATAAGCATTTCATTATAAACTTTATAACTTTGGACATCCTTTTGCAAACTTTTTATAGTCTCTACCAAATTCATGATATCTCCCTTACCTTCTCCATGTCCATTTGAATTTGTACCTTCATTAACCATATTAACATACATCCTTTTGATTTCATCTTCATGGATGGAATCCCCCTATGCATCTTCCATGATTTTGAACTTTGTGGTGATCCTGTTTTGATATAAATGTTGTTATACTCTGCAAAATGTGCAACCAACAAAATTTGTTAGGCTTAATAATTTACAATTACATGAAATTTCATATGATTGTGTTCCAATAATGTATCATAATTCTTTCTTTCATGAATCTGCTCGAAAAGTATCAATACTTAGATTATTTTCATTTATGCGGACTCATGGACTTGTAGACTCATGGACGCATAACTCTCCCTTTCATAAGTCTGTCCGAAGAGTTCCCATACTTAACCATTTTCACCCTTGCGGACTCCCAGCCTCACATAACTCCAACACTTAGATTATTTTTCATCTATGTGGACTCATGACTCACGGACTTGCAGACTCATGGAAGCATAACTCTCCCTTTCATAAGTTCATCCAAAGAGTTCCCATACTTAGCATTTTTCCACTTCTTTGGACTCACAAATTCATAGACTCATCATAAGTATTAACAATTAGCCATTTTTCCTTCTTCACAGACTCACAAACTCATAATAAGTCCCAACACTTAGCCATTTTTCCGCTTCTTCGGACTCACAGACCCATAGACTCATGATCTTGTAACCTTTCTTTCATAAGTTCATCCGAAAAGTCTCAACACTTCACCATTTTTGCACTTCCTCAGACTCGCGGACTCATAGACTCATCATAAGTCCTAACACTTGGCCATTTTTCCGTCTTCATGGACTCAAAGATTCATAATAAGTCCCAACACTTAGCCATTTTTCCGCTTCTTCTGACTCGCGGACCCATGGATTCATGGTCTTGTAACCTTTCTTTTATAAGTTCGTCTGAAAAGTCTCAACACTTAACCATTTTTCCACTTCTTCAGACTCGAAGACTCATGGAATCATCATAAGTCTCAACACTTAGCCATTTTCCCATCTTTATAGACTCATAATAAGTCCCAACACTTAGCCATTTTTCCATCTTTGCGGACTTGCGGGCTCACGGACTTGCAGACTGCAGACTCGCGAAAGCATAAATCCAACACTTAGATTATTTTCATCTACTTGTCTCCATGTACTTTCCACCATGGCAGTACACGTCACCTTCCTCCACGTCAGCTGACACATTCCCTCCCCCCACGTCATGTTGACGTCAACGTACGGAAAAAATACCAAATTCTTTCCAATTTCGTCTATTTTCCAAAATTCCAAAAAAAATGCTCAAATTCGCTCAAATGGAATTCCTTCTGGGGCTATCATTAGAGCTCTGTGACTAAGCTTAATACACCAATTCAATCCTTGTACATATACATTTGTACGCTTCTTTCAATTTTGACTCTTTCACTTCGAATTTGCCATTATTTAGCTACAGTAAATTGGGGCTTTTGCCCAATTTCATTCAATTTCACCATGGTCGCTTTGCAACCATTAAATTTATTCAATTTCATTCAGTCCGCCATAGCCTTATGTTGACTTCAAATTCGACCAATTTCAGGTCTATATTTTCTTAGACATAGATTAAAGTCCGGAAAAACTCATCCTTGGACCAAATTTCCCAAATTCCTCGAGAATTTAACAACAAAAATTGAGGCTTTGACCCAATTTCACCCGGCTACTCCCGGTTTCCCACGGAAACACTGTAAACATTTGTCAAACAATTTGCAAATAGACTCTTCCCGACATTATGCCTAACATCTCTCTTTCAAACTCTATAATTTTTCTTCCGCGCTTTGCTAAATGGCCCATACTAATTTGTAATGTCTCCATTACCGACAACTCAACAATTTTTTTCTCTGATACCAATTTTTAACGTACCCAACCATCGAGGCTAGACCACGTCACACCGAATTACAAATTCTGATACCATTACATTAAATAATGAATTATGCATCTGAACAGAGTTAAGCAGAAACAATAACAACATGCATGCAACAATAACAATTCATATATATAATTTAACAATAAAGATTCCATGGCAGAAACTCATAATTGCACACACAAAATAATTGAAATAAGCACATAAATGACACTTATCTTAGGAAATAAACACCAAATGCATGCATACCTTCCACGTTCCTCCTAGCCTTAGATTGCACTGCTCATAATTTCAATAGTGGGTCACCCTCGAGTTGGGGATAAACTCTATCAGGGTAAAGGGAATACTAATCCAATCTAAGGTATGAAAATAAGCATAATTTCTCATCCCAAGGTGTCCAACTGCTGCAACTAGCCTACAATATCTCATTCCCCCACATGCCTGTCCCACCCCAGGAAGTGTTCCCCTTATCTACTCAATAATCCCTCGGCTGCCCCACTTCCCTTCCAGGGCTTCAACAATAGGCCAGACAGGAAGTCTCAGAGCCCTATAGCTATTTCCCAGCGCAATAGGGAACAATTCCAAGTAGTTTCTCTCCTAGAGAAACTACTCACGGGCCTGACAACCCGCTTCTTCAATTCATCTCTCGATCTAACCAGTACAGGTATAGGTCCCTGTTGCAATTCAGTATCATAAGGTACGATTCACAACTGCCTCCATGAAGGAATAATTCCCCCCCTTTCGCACTATGTCCCCAAATATATATATGCATGTGTCTTTTAAGACACTTGGCACCCAAGGGAATCCCTTTCCCTACCTTAGAACTTATGATATATTCATATCCATTACTTTAGATTTAAGGAACACTAATATAATATTCTATTGAGATTAAGCCCCCTAACTTAGCCCCTTCCTAGACTCTTAGCCCCCTTTCCCTTTCTAGTGGATTTTAGTCCCCCATACTCATTTGTGAGTCGGACTACAACAATGATGTACTTTATTAATAATATGAGTGTTTACATATTACAAAAATAGGCTCACCGACCTTTAGCATCTAGGCTCTCCGGCCTAATAACCGCACAGGCACCTTGAACCAAAATATCCTGGCTCACCAACCTATATATTCATTTACATTTATGTGTACAATTGGGGTTCAACCTAGGGGTATTACAAAAGTAAGGCATAGTTCTCTAGAATTAAAGTCGTATGCTTGTATCTAACATCTGAACATAGCATCCAATAAGGTTGTTTTAAAGCGCCGTGAATAAATATAAGAAATCCAAATTAATAAAGAGGTATTGCTTAAATGTATAATAGAATATATTGAACCAAGGTAACTAACATAATGAAGCGTGGTTCATTGGTTAAGTTGAAACACGGGAATACTGACCGAGAGGTGATAGCTATGAGCCTGTTTTTGTTTCGTTGAGCATTAGTGTTCAAACAAATGTGAAGCCTGGTTCATGGGAGCTTGTGGTTGGGAATGGAGGTGTCTTTGTCATGCATATGACCATAGCCTTAAAAAATATAGTGGTCATATTTGATTGCATGAACTTTGCAAAGATGATCCAAATGTTCAAGCGCTCACCCACCATTGTTGGGTTCACTCCATTGAATCACTACCAACAATATAAGGTTGTTGATGATCATGACTGATACTTTTAGAGGATATAATTTCCCATATATTGTGGTGTTCCTAACAATGGTTAAACCTTAGCAAATGCTAGGAGTTTCCTACACTGTCTTCAAATTCGTGGAATAATTGTTATTAAATATCCCAACCTTGTTTGGGATATGGAGAATATGACGCACTTGAGGTTATGGGATATTTTCTCATCTTTCTGAACAATGAAATTTTGATAGTTAAGGAGTTGAGAAAGGGATGGATGGTTGGGAGCTTTCCCTGGCACCGTCAGCATTGCTATGTTTTTATGAGGTTGCTCCTTGGTTAGCTCTAGTTTTTGGTCTCTTTCATTTCTATGTTTCTAGAATTGTAGTGCTTTCTTTTATACAAACTATTGTTTAATAGGTAACATTATGGTTTAGAAGCACACTCACGCCATAAACTTAGTCTCTCTAGGAAATTAACCATGTTTTATTATTATTTTTGTGTTATCACCATAACAACTAGCATTGCAAGTGGACCATAATGTTGTCTAAAATAAGTACGACAAGCTAACATACTCTAAGCTTAAACTAAAGTTACAATGAGCGGATTTGGTCGATGTTGGATGGCGTTGATACACTAAGGAAACTCAAAGTAGTGAAAGAGGGCATCCGACTACCCATAATTGTTTTTATTGGTGATTAGTCTTTAGGGAAATCAAGTGTACTACAGTCCCTTGCAAGGGTTAGCCTCCCGACAGGGCAATGGATTAACCTCCTAGTAGGGTTGAGACTCCACAGATCAAAGTCTCATGCAAAAGCCTCTTGGTCAGTCTGGTACAAATCTTCAATCTAGATAATTATACTCAGGAACACAACAAAGTCAATATTTTTAGTCTTGGAAACCTTCTTCAAATATATTGCAAGTACACCAAAGCACTCTGATACAAACTACATATTATAACCTTCATATTATTTTTGAAATTGAATCTTTTTGCGGCCTTTGTAGCTAGGACAATGGTTGTATCATAGGTGAAGACGCCACTAGTGCTCGAGTGGTTGAAATATGAATACGGGTCAAACATGGATGATGTGTAGGCATTGAGAGCTTGGTTGTTGGAGACGAGCTTTCTTCTTTGGCTCTCACTGAAATGGAAATGTGCAACAAAATGAGAAACTAGAACCCAATTGCCTATGAAAAAGAGAAGGCAGTGGGTGGGAAAAAATCTAGATTCAGTCTCTCCCCAAGAACATTGGTCAGAAGCTATAGGGGTTTGGTTTCCATTCTAAACAGGAATAAGAGAAGGAAAGATGGGAATCATTCACTAAATGGGAGCACGGAGGTTACATAAGTTACCAAGTGGAAGGTGGTGACAACTCACATGACAGGCACGTGGTAGACTGCGGTATTAGATAATGTGCAGTGTTAACATTGACTAAAGTGTTAGATAATGTGCACTATCAATGCCAAGTGCAATGCTTGTAATTAATATGTATTAGCAATGATGTCAAACTGATCAATGATTATTTTGTTTTTTTAAATTAATTAATATATATTAGCAATGATGTCAAACCCATCAATGATTATTTTGTTTTTTAAAATTAATTTAAACATTGATAAATAAAAAGTCACATCACAATAATTTGAAAGCTCAACCTAGATTGACTATGTAACTAAAAACTATAATCCAGATTTTATAAAAATACACTTGAAATATAAATCATTATTAATAAAGTGGAAACATAAAGTAAATTATGATCACTTAAAATATAAATCTTTATTAACATATTGGAAACATAAAGTAAATCATGATCAATGCATTTATGAATATACATTGAAGGTCATCTGATTGGTAAAGTCTACTAAGGTATACATACCCCACACTACTCCACCCCATCTAAATTTGAACTTATGACCTTTTAAGAGAAAACACATGTTCTTAATCATTAGACCCACTAAAACTATATATATATATATATATATATATATATATATATATATATATATTGATTTATTAAATTATTATATATTTTTAATTTTATTATTATATTTTCACATTTTAATTTTAATTGGTTAATATTATATATACACCTCTCATTCATTTAAGACTAAACACACGTGAGTACTTTTAATGCTGAAAATGTAAAAATCTCAGATACATTTGTAACTTGTATTACAGAGTAAAACAGATGAATTAAGAGTAAAACATTTTTATTTTTATTGAGAGAAATACAATGAAATGCATTTTGCATTACAGAGATAGATAGATGAATCTATAGATCTATGGAGAAGATGTTGTGTTCATTGAAAGCAGACAATAACCTCTTGTGAAAATAAGGATATAAGGGAGCACATCCTTTTACAGGACTAGCCTTTGCCTTTTCCTTTGGATCCTCCACAGCCCCGGCCTTGTCAAAGCAGTAAATGGGTGCCTGCCATTTTGAATCTTCCAGCACTGCCCCCACCTCAAATGTCATCACATGAACAGACATGCCTACTGAGAGTAAGCAAACAAAGAAAATTACTAATTACATTCATCACATCACACAGAACTGGAAGCTATTTATATTTATTTGGGTATATGCTGTCAGCACAACACAGAATTGTATATTTGTGCCTTCATCACTCTCTCTATTATCAGTAATAACAAATGAATATAACAATAGATATACCAACCTGTAAAGAAACGCCAATGCACAGGCCTATTGGTGAGAGAATCCTCATAGTACCATATTAAATCCATCTTTTCCCACACATTACAGAGGAAGCCATCAACATATTCCATGCCAAGGTATTTGGCACCTTCGAGCCAATTGGGTTTCAAAATCCCCACTTCAAAATGCATTCTTTTGCACTCATTCTTGTCCAGGTAGTAGTAGAAGGAGGCTCCATTGTTCCATTCCAAGTCATACAACTTGCTACCCAGTTGCTTCTGAATAATGTTGAAGTTCCTTCCGTTGGGCCAGTCATACCAGAGATCAGTCACCTGGAGAGAGCCACTGTTGTTGATATACAGTACAGAATGGAACTGCTCTGGCCATGGAGTAGGCGCAGGATCAAACTTTTTCCCTTCGCCCGGATATGCACTACACAGAATGATAATAATCAATACACCCCACAAGAAGCAGGACATGTTCATTTTCACCATTTTGTGTTTCAGTATGATGGAGGCTGAGGGCTATGGAAGGAAAATTCAGACCTCCAAAATAATAACAAGATTTTAGGGACCCAATTGATGAAAATGGCCTCAGATGGAGATGCTGGTGAGCCCCCAACAACTGGTGAAAATAATATCCAATTAGTCATAATGGAGGAAAATTTATAATCATTTGCAGATCCCTCCCTCTGCGTCATTCTCGTCGTTTCCTCTTCCACTTCCTCCACCCGTCGTAGAATTTTGTGATTAGATTCATGGTTATGTTTGAAGCCACCTTACAATAATTGGGCTCTCAAGTTTTATTTAAATTTATCATATCTTTCCAACATTTTTTCATAAAAATATATGAGATGAGAAGTTTCAAGCTCGAAAGCCAATTGAAAAATCTTCTTCCTTTAATTATTTATATGGAAAATTCTCATCCATCTTTCCCAAATACTATTACCAGTTTATAATTTCAAAAACAGTTATGAGTAGTTTTATGTTATTTTTTCCATGAATTTGAATTTGATGCTTTCTATGTATTCATCTCATCTTTCAGGTAGTTTTTTATTTATTCATTTTTTGTCACTGTATTATATTTAGGGAGATAATATAGGGTACCTAGAGAGGGTATCCAACTGAAATAACAATAGTTAGATAACTATGTATTGTTATGTATGGAGGTCATTTTTAGTAAATAACGTCTATGTAATAGTGTGAACACTAAATATGAAAAGACTTCTAAAATATTCATTATCTAGAATGCTCTTAGGGAATAGGTAATATTGTATAAGGGAGTGTTATCAATGTAATGAACATACTGAAAAATATTGTGAATGTATCAAACATTGCTTGAGGAGTGTTATCCTTCCATAAGGGTTCTTTTTTTTAACCAAAGAAGGAATATATATATATATATATATATATATATATATATATATATATATATATTCAAGGGAAAAAAAGAGGGCGGCACACTTCATATTAAATTCTGAAACTTTCTAAGCATAATTTGCAAAAAACAATTGGATATTCTATTTTCTCTAAAAAAAATGCCCAATTAAAAAAAAAACAGTTGTCCAAAATGGAGTCTGGCAAGTGAAGTTATCGGCATTTTAAAATCAACAAATTTTCAAGGTTTTTCCAAAAACAACCGCGTGATTTGCCACGTGATTTGCAAAGTAAGTTATTTTGATAAGTCCTAGTTTTTGTTGAAGATGTCTTCCAAGCAAGATGTATTTTATTGGCAAAGATGATGGGCCTAATATTGAAGAATATATACAAAATTGCAAGTTATTATGGAAAGAGAGGTGGAAATCTCATCTACACTATGGTTACACAGAAGATGCTCTCATATGGTGGAAATCATTTATTTTTTGTGAGTTGATGGAACTTTCTGATGAAGCACATGAAAAATTAGATTTAGACAAGTGGTTTCATACAAAGTGTAAGGATGAAGGAAACATCAAGGGTTTATTTTCATGTGACAACTATATACTATAGGCCCATGGATGCATTCAATAAGATAAGATTATTGTTTCTATTAACCCTTCTAGTAAGCATTCTCACCTTTATTGTGTTCACAGTAGGCCTTATTTACTAAAAGTGACCTCCATGCATAACAATACATATTAACCTTTATTATTTTTCTCCTTGGGTACCTCCCTATGTACCCCATATTATCCCCCTAGCTACACTACACGCTTAGTCAGTTGATGGAAGGTTTTGTGGAAAACTCTTCTTCTACCAAGTCCACTCCCTTTTACTTTATATTAAAATTGCATAATTTTAACATTATCATATATATTTTCATAATGTTTTTTTAAATAATATTGTAGTTCTATATTTTCATGCGAAACAATTAAAACTATTGAATATTGAAATTTTTTCTAAAAATAATACGAACTTAAAAATCTTAAAATATTTATTCCTCTTTCTTTCTTGAGGTTCATGGTTTCATTTGTTAATTTATAAAACTCTTCCAAATGGATACATATGATATCCCCTTGTTAAATCGGTTCTTGACCTTTTTGGCCTTAGTATTTTGAAAGGGAGCACAAATGTTGGATATCCAAGTCCTTTACATTTCCTAGCATTTTGAAAGGGAAAACAAATGTTGGATATCTAAGTCCTTTACCTTTCCTCACACCATCCACTTATCCTTCGATGTCAGAAAATCTCATTACGATTTTTTCATATTCCTTTTCTAGATCAAGTTCAAGGAAAGGGATTTACTACCTAGAAAGACGTGTTGTAGAGAGTCTCTCTACAAAAATAATAAATTATACTATGTGTTGGGACATGATTTTGGGAACTGCACAGTGCACGCAAAAGAATGAAATACAATTGACGCGCTTTCAGGGATCAATGCACGTAAAGGAAGGAAGATCGTTAGAAGATGTTAGGCATTTTGGGTCCATTGATACGCGCTAAGCCCTGTTGTAATTGTATAAATATGTAAGGGTTTTGGAATAGATTGTAGGAAATGAGATGTAGCAAAGGTATGTAAGGAAATGTATGCAAGGTATGCGAGATAGGTAAGAGTGAAGAGCGACAGAGAGAGATAAAGGGATAGGAGAACAAAAAGGGCATAATGTATGAGCGCAGTGCGCATATTTTGTAATGGATATCTTAAATAATATAATAAGAAGTTGGTCATTGTGGACGTATCCCATCTTGGGTGAACCACGTTAAATCACAATGTTTATATGTTATGATGTGAGTGTTCTGTTTATTGCGCATATGATATATGTTATGTTGCTATGAATATAGGTTATTATGTTTTTGCGCACTTGAAAACATATATAATGAACAAATGATAAGTATAATGGTTACGAGGGCTGCCTCTCGTCCCTTCATCACTGCGAAAACTTGGTTCCTGCAGTTTCCTTAGATACCTCGGGTGAGACTTCACCTGCTTGCGGGTGATGTCGAAAGGGACAGTATCTGAGGGTTTTGTTGGTGAATTCATGTTGAACCATGGGTCTGCCCATTGCGTGCCAACAAATGGTTATGTTGATGGGACCATGATCTGCGACCGAGGGGAATGTGGAGGCTAACTAAGGAAGAGATCAGACAATGGTTAGAGGAAAATGAGCGTGATTTTTCCAAATATCATAATAAGAACTCATAGATCAACTCATAGCAGTGGCTACAGAGGTATGTATCTATAGACTTACATGAGATTTTCTTTACTGATTTCTCGATAGTTTTGGATGAGTGGTTAGAAAGGTTAGATGAAAAGAACAAAACATTTCACATTGATGTTCTGAGGACTTGGACTCTTGAGTTGATTCAATAAGTCAATACCATAAGTGATCAAATCTCATGTGTAGTTGATTTTTGGTTGAATAGTGTATTGGGGGGTTATATTACCGAGTTTGCTATAGATTGTACCCAGTCATATAGTACTGTTGAAAGAGAGTTCTTTAAAGGTCCACACAAAAGATATTTGAAATCACTGTCTACTTGGGTCAAGATGCTACTGTGTGATAAGGGGGTTATGAATATGAAATCTGATCACCCTAGTAGCTAGGTGCCTTCACGCACATAGGGGGATTGGAGGATGACCAAGGGATTGTCTAAGTGTATGGAAGAGAGGGATGCATGAAAAAATAGATAAGGAAAAAATGTACTGAGAATATCGGGAAAGGAAGAAGGTGCAACAGAATAAGAGATTAGAGTGTTGCGCAGTGGAAAAAGATTTCGGTACAGTAGGAAAAGGACTGTGGCTGATAGAAAAGGGCATCATAGTGAGAATGATGAAAGAGACAACGACGTAGTGCTCCAGATCCAAGAAATACCACACACAGAGGAAAAGGGAAAAGACCGTCAGCTCTATCTAGTGGAAGGAGATCCATTACATCCCATTAGCTCCACTCATGCTAGTCTCTATGTCGAACCCATGACCCCTTGTGCGTCTTTGAGGTTTGAGGTAAGAACTGAAACTTTGTCATGTGTAGTTAGTGAAGGAAGTAAAGATAGCAGTAAAGGTATTCAAAGTAGTGGAAGTAGTATGAAAACCTAGATTCAGTTAGGGACATCGAGGAATAATATTGCGCAATACATAATGGCGGCGGTAGACCACACTTTGAGAATCCCTGTCTTCCATGGAGCAGGAACAAAAGATCCAGAACAACACTTATTTGTATGTGAATAAATATGGACCGTGAAGCAGGTCTAGGATGACGATACACAAATTGCGCAGTTAGTGACAACATTCAAAGACTGTGAGTTACTCTGGTATATGGAGTATTAGTCCACTGTGCCTACAGGATGAGCCAAAACGTTAGAAGACATCAGAAAGCGCTATTAAAATAGTTCCAGAAATCGAAGTCTGAGTCACAGTGTATTACAGAACTAAAAGACATCAAGCAATTGCAAAATGAATCAGTATGTGATTTTGATCAAAGATTCAAGATATTAATGGATCGATTGACCTTCCAGATTCCAGATGAGCATCATATGGAATGGTTCATTGCGGGATTGTTACCACATATACGATGCCCATTGACGCATCAGAAGATTACGTCGCAATCATAAGCACTAAATATTGCCATGAATTTGGAAGAATCCCCTATATGAGAGAATGGTGCAGCGATGGCTCAGGTTCAGTTGCAGTTAGCAACATTGACAATTTAGTTGTAGGATCTTTCTAAAGGGAATGAAAAGTGCAAAGAAGTATGATGTGTTACATGTAGAAAGGAAGGTCATCATAAGAATGAGTGCTCAACCTTTAAATATTATTTGGCTAAAGGAGCCCCGAATCCCTTGGCCTCAGAAGGAGGGGCATGGTGTAAAATATGCAGAACGATGGGTCATCATCCAACCACTTGTCCTTTGATGCAGAAGTATCAAAGCACTGCCAAAAGCCTATTTTGTAATTTTTGTAAGTCCGTGGGACATGAATAAAATGATTGTTGCACACTCGATTGAATGAGGGAACACACCATGGATGCATACAAAGTTCAAGGGGAAGACAGATTGGAAGAAAGGGTACCACAATATAATACTCCAAGGGGATACAATCAAAGAGGAAGAGGAGGATTCATAGGTTAGGGAAGAGGAGGATTCGACAGAGGAAGATGACCGATTATTTTCTATAACTGTAACTAGCCTGGGAATTTGGCACGAGACATTCATAATCCTTGTTTGATGTGCACATATTGCAGATGGTTGGATCATGCAACGAAATATTGTCCGCAGCTGATCATAAAGTGGCAGGAGAAAAGGAACCAGAATGTGCAGATGATAGCAACAAAAGAGTGCGACGATCGACCAAGGGTAGCAGCAATTACGCGCGGAGGAGCAAGAACATGAGATGATGCGACGTAACAAGGAATTTAGAATGACCAGTGGGTCAGGAAAGCAACATAAACCCCTCCAAAGTTCGACCCTTGGAAGGAGAGAGACACATATAAGCAATCAAGGAAGGAACTACTAGAAATATAATGGAGAGCATTGACTTCGCAACTTGCGTATGACATGCCTTCAACCTATGACCACTCGATCACAAAAAGGCGAATTGAAAAGGTAAGTACTCTGAAAAGTTTATTAAATAATTGTTTAGAACTAATGAAGGATGAAATTGCATTACACGCGCTACGCGGGATGATCCACTAGTGCGAGCAAGATAAAGAAGCATGTGTTTCACCATGAGCAATTAACCAGGTACAACACAGGAAAAGGATGAACAAGAAATTCTGACTTAATGTGCAAATAAGAGACTACGATACGGATAATATCATCTTGGATCTGGGATCTGATGTGAACATCATTCTCAAGCAGACATAGGAGATGATGGGAAAACCAAAGTTGATCTGGTCACCAATTCAATTGAGGCTAGTGAATCAACACAAGATTGTTCTGATTGGAAGACTAAAAAAGGGTGAATATTAATATCAATGGGGTGTGCAACACAACATATTTGAAGTAATCGAGATAGTGGATGGTAGTAAACCTTATCCAATGTTACTTGGACTCGGTTGGGTGTTTGATAATCTGATCATTATTGATATGAAAAAGAGACAAACGATATTTGAAGTAGGAGACTTGAGAGTTTATGCACCATTGGACCCCATAGAAGGAAGACTATATGTAAAACCAACAAGGGGAAAAGAAATCGATAACCTTTACAATGTGATGGTGCAGATAGATGACTATGTTAAATATCCTACCACTGAGGGTGCACTCAGTTGGCGAAGTATCAGTTCTTGCGTGTCGGATTCAGAAGAAGCCCTGGAACATTGGCAACAGAGGTTACATGAAGTATCTACAAGGCGATGTGCTCATATTACCCGCACATTTCATTGGATTGGAGCTGAGGTACGTGATCCCCTGAAGTATGATGGACTAAAATATATAGATTCTTTTGTAAAAGAATTTGAATTGCAGATATCAGAACAACAAAGATTGCTAGGCTTAGATATTGCACTGAAAGTGACTCCTGCAAGGTGGTGGGATGTGCATAAGGATAGAATAGATAATTGGTAGTAATGCAGAAGGTTGTTACAAGTAAGGTTTGGAATAGAAACTGAATACACTGCATAGAAGTATATTGGGTTGAGTTTTCCTACAAATCATATTACATAGTGCACCGAAACATGGACTCCAGTACCCAAGCAGGAATGGATGCACTTTTTTGTACACACTTTGGCTATGGTCCCGAAGAAATAGTATGTAGAATTGGAAGTACGTAGAGGAACAATAGACTGGGAAGATTTGAATTTCAACTTCAAGGTAACTTTAAATTTTGAAGATGATGCCCCTTTGGTCGACATAGCTCTACATATTATCAAGAACAAGATCTTTACATCAAAATACTTGACGAGACTAGTACCCTTATGTAGTGCGCCTAGATCTTTTGCGACTGTCAAAGAGGTTGTAGAATGCTATAACGTTGTTGGAGAATACCAAGATGATGAAGACCCGAGAAATTTGAAAGTACCAAAATCTAAAGGAGAGCGCGTTGTAGAGGATCCCGAGCTTGAATATTGGTACAAAGGATAATATTGGTACAAAGGATAATATCAAGTTTGCAAACATTGAAGATTATTGGAATGAAGAATCCGTCGAGAAGATTGTTGACTTATTGCGTGAATACTAGGACCTTTTCCAAACTTTCATTAATGAAAGGGATTGTTGAGGAGCTAGGGGGTATGAGGATCCCTTTGAAGCTAGATGCCAAACCAGTGAAGTAGAGACCATATCGATTGAACCCAGTATATAAGAAGAAAGTGAGAGAAAAATAGATAGGATGTTGGAAGCTAGGATTATTGAACCTATCACACAATCAAAATGGATTAGCTAGATGGTGATTTAGGACAAGAAAACGGGTGGAATAAGAATTTGCATGGATCTATGGAAATTGAATGATGCTTGTTTACATGAACCGTTTCCTACCCCGTTTACAGATGAAGTTTTGGAGAATGTAGGAGGACATGAAGCTTAGTCATTTATTGATGGATTCTCTAGGTATCACCAGATTAATATTGCGCAGGAGGATAGGCATAAGACAACATTTGCGAGGGAATGGGGATGCTATCAATATACAATCATGCATTTTGGATTGAAAAATGCACCAACAATATTTTCCTGAGTTGTTGTCGTGGCTTTTAAAGAATTTATTCATAAACTCATAGAAGTATACATGGATGATTGGACAATGTTCAGTTTGTTGAAGGACCATATTGAAATTTTGCGCTTGATGTTGGATAGATGTAGACAGTTCCATATTTCCTTGAACTTGAAGAAGTGTATTTTTTGCACCTTATTTGGTATCTTGTCGGGTCATGTAGTATGTAAACAAGGAATTTTCGTTGATCCTGCGAAGATTGTTGTTATTGTTGATTTTCCACCACCTACTTCAGTGTGACAGCTACGAGCAACATTGGGTCATACAGGGTACTACAATTTTTTTATTAGGGGATACTCGCAAATCACAACCCCATTGGAAATTTTGCTGAAGAATGAGGTCAAGTTTCAATGGAATGAGGAATGCCAACTAATTTTGGATACTTTGAAGAAGAAATCGGTTACTGCACCAATTTTAGTATTTCCATATTGGAAGAAGTAATTCCATGTCCACGTAGATGCATCATCTATAGTGTTAGGCACAGTTCTAGCTCAGCCATGGGAAGAAGTTTTGGATCATCCCATTGCATCTCCCAACATAAAGTTATCGACTACTGAACATAATTACACTACTATTGAGTGTGAAGGACTAGCAATGGTGTATGCACTACAAAATTTTAGGCATTATCTGTTGGGATCACACTTTAAGATGTACATAGATCATTTTGAACTGATTTAATTAGTCAATAAGCCAATGTTTGGGGGGGGGGGGGGGTTTNATTTGTAGATGGATTTTATTATTTCAGGAGTATGATTTTGAAGTGAATGTGAAAATAGCAAAATTAAATACACGACCCGATCATTTGTCGTGCATATTAGCATGGGAAGATGCAGGAAATGTGGATGAAAATCTACCAAATGCACACTTGTTTGCAGTACAAATGGTCAATGATTACTTTGAAAATATTGTTCAATTCCTGAGCACAAGAGTAGCCCCACCCGAATTTACAATTGCACAGAAGAAACAATTAGTAGTAAAGGCAACAAATTATCATCTTATAGTGGGGAATTTGTATAAGTTAGGCATAGATGGTATTCTTCGACGATGTGTATTGAATCAGGAGAGGCCTATGATACTATCGGAGGCACATGAAGGAATTGTGGGAGACCATAATGCAGGGAAAGCGATGACTAATTTTTTTTTGCACGTAGGACTTTAGTGGCCCACCCTTCATAAGGATGCTAAGGAGTTTTTTCAGACCTGTGATGTCTGTAAACGAGTTGGGAAGCCATCCAAAAGAGACGAGATGCCTTTAATGCCGCAAGTTACATTGCAGGCTTTTGATAAATGGGAAGTTGATTTCATTGGACTGATCAATCCACCAACAAAAAGGTTAGGAGCAAGATATATATTCATTACGATAGATTACTTGACCCAATGGGTTGAAGCAGAGCCCGTCAGAGATTGCATCTCGGAGACTACTGTGTGGTTTCTATTTGAAAAAAATGTCATAAGGTTTGGATGTCCAAGAGTCCTTATGAGTGATCAGGAGACCCATTTTTTGAATAAAATGATTGCTTATTTGATAGAATAATTTCAGATTTATCACCAGAAAATCACACCTTATCACCCTCGGGAAAACGAAACAATGGAAGAATTTAACAAAATCCTAGAGCATGCACTGGCAAAAATATGTAATGTAAATCAAGATGACTGGGACCTGAGGATTCTTGTAGTACTATTGGCATATTGGACTACATGTAAGAAGTTGACAGAACATACACCATTCTGATTAGTATATGGATAGGAAGCAAATATTCCCATGGAGGTCATTGTGTCGAGTCTTTGCATTGTCGCGTTGACAAAGCTCACGGATTCTGGCTTAGTAGAGAAAAGATTGTCGGAGTTAGTGGAACTAGAGGAAGATGATTCATCACAGGATTTCATCAACAAGTTCAGAAAGCGTGTGAAAAGGAATGACATGACATACATATTAAGCAAAAGAAGTTCCATATGAGAGACCTATTTTTTCTCTATGACCACAAATTTTTGCAACACCCTGGAAAGTTCCAAATGCACTGGTTGGGTCTGTATGTGATAAGATCTGTGACAAAGATAGGTGTTGTTCAATTGGAAAAATTGAATGGGGAAATCATGGAAGGACTAGTCAACGATAGTCGGCTAAAACTGTATAGGGACAACCGTGCTTCCACACACTAGCCTAACTGCACAGTACCATAGTATTTGTATTATAGTATCTGTATTATAGAAAAATAAAAGAAAAAAAATAGAAAAAAACAATAAAAGAGCTTGAGGAAAACCACAATAAACACTTGAAGAGACATGAAGCTTGAAGTTTTGAATCAGACATTGTTCAAAGAGTCAAATCAATAGAAAAAGAGATGAGCAAGAAAATGTCACAGAAATGAAGAAAGGAAGAGTAAGGCATGCATGAAGGAGAATCAGATTATATGCAGAAAACATAATTGAATTGCGCACAAAAAGAGATAGGATAAAGGCTTGCACAGATGACGGGAAAAAAATTAAAGAGAAAACATGATGGCGAGAGGACGAAAACACATAGTCATAAATGAAAAGTGGCGACTAGATTTTGACAGGTTGACAAATCTAGACCACGATCCACTAGAAAATATGAAATTAATGTATGATCCAGACAAGAATTGAATGTGAATAAAATCATATGGGACTAAGAATTTGGGTGCGAAGAGGAATGAAACAGCTGGAAACATCCTATAAAAGAAAATGAGGGGAAACATGGAAGGGTTATTGTTGCTCGAACATTTGAAGAGAACAAAGAGCTAGAGGAGAACCAAATCTTACAAGGGAGAGAGCTGTGTGAGTTGTAGACATAGATTAGTTGCATAAATCCATGGCACCACCAAAGGCAGGAGCATCCACATCGCAAACAAAGAAACCGCACACTAAGCAAGCATCAACACCTATACAGGAAGAAACCCCAAGAGTAGAGACATCAGATCCAGTAAACTTTCCAAGGGCATATGTGCCACCCAGGAAGCCAACAACAAAACTAGTTAGACTGCCCAAGGAGCCAAAGTATGATCTTGTTACACCGATGATTCCACCTGGGGTCACTATTGAGGGAGATATGTTGGGTGCAGTAGGAATTCTGTAGTTTTCGGACCACAATATGGAAGACCTGAAGAAATTTCTAGAGTTAGCGCCATAGAACTATCTATGCACATGACTCTGCCCATACTCATTAGTACTCATAGTTGAGCCACAAGAGTGGGAAACAAGACTACAACGAACTTGCATATTGAACTTATTGGAGATCCCACATTTTGGAAGAAGCACATAAATCAACATCTGCGTCAATTTATTGTTGATTTGCGTCCGCATAGAGTTTCTCTGGTTGGACAAGCTGGTGTTGATCGACACACAACTTATAGTGCATATTACAGGATTGTTGACAACAAGGGAAGACCCAGTACCCTTGTTCACCGATAAGGCGCATGAAAAAGAAAAAGTTGAAAGGACGAAGGATAAATATGACACGCACAAAGGAGGCACACATTAAATGTCACGAGCATCAACGATGATCCGTAAATATCTTTTAATGACTGTGGTTGAGTTTTTAATTGCATGTGTTAATTAACCATTTGAGAAGCTTAATGAAAGAATGAGGAAATAAGAGGAATTATGACAGCCATATACACATATGCAGATCTGAAATGAAGTAATAAACAACAAACCATAGCAAGAGATTTGATAACGGAGTTCGACACAACGTTGCCTACGTCTTCGGGCCTTTGTCTCTGTGGGGGAAGCTTCTTTATTTCTGTTCAAAAGCTCAAAAGTACATCGCAACAGTGCCAATTGGCTACAAGACTGATCTGGTCATGTTCTTCCAGATCTCTAGAACCCAACAAAATAAACGACACACAAAACGGATGACCGGAGCTCCCAGAAATGGCCTGCAAGCGTCTGCTCCTCAACAGCTTCCCTGCATAAAAATGGCTTTGGCTTGGCTTCCCTTCAGCATAACTTTGCTTTGACTGTCCTTCTTGGCCTCAAACAGGCCTGGTTTTTATAGATCTGAAGTTGGTTATCCATCCCCAACTTCCTCCCAAAATTTGGCCTCCAAAAATGCCCAATATCTCCCCAAAATGGATAAAATCCACTATTACAGGCATAAAAATCAAATAAAAATCAAAACAATATACAAAAACCCACTTTGCATATTTATTTGGGCCCAACCCCCTTTTGGCGCGCTCCTAGTCATATGGGAGGCGACCATGTGGCCAGGCGCTCCACCTGCTGTGCGCTGGCCCCCCTGTCCGGGCTGGCTCCTGGTTCTGTGGCGCGTGGATAAGGCAATGGGCTAACAACTTAACCCCCGTGCCCAAATTTGGTGGATGGCTCCTGGTCCTGTGGGATCCACCCGAGATCTGAGGGCTAGTGCCTATTGTGACCCTCACACTCTGCTCCCGTCAAGTCATATGGAACGTCAATGCGACCGCGGGTTGGGGCTAAGCCCCAGCCCTTTCCGCCTCCGATCAAACGTTTGATCAAACATAAATAAAATGTTTTCCGTATACATATTAAGTACCACCAGTGGAGTGGGCGGTTAGCCCGGTCCTGCCAGTCCGTAGTGTGGAGGAGGTTTGGGGTTCGACTCCGGTAGAGTCTATAAAATTTTGCATAACCCGAAAGCCAACCATAGGGTGCCACGTGGCAGCCCATGACTGGGCCACGTGGCACCTCTCCATTCGTCGAGAACGATGCCATGTGTCAAACGCCGGTTGGTCCACGTATCTACCATGTACCCTGCCACCTGTCTCCCAGTCATCACCGTACCTGCCTAGTCAGCCTGCTGACATCATCCCATGCCACGTGTCACCCTTACAGTGGTGACACGTGTCACACTTGGACTGGTCCAACTCACCTGGTGTACACCCTGTCACCTACCACGTGTCATCACCAGGAGATGCCACATTAGTTGTACGACCGTACGGCCTGTACAGTTAGCCTGCCATGTGGAACTGTACGGACTGTACGGATTGTACAGTCACCCATTTTTTTTTTTGCCTGTTTGGGTTTTCGAATAGAATGCGATATCTTTTGCATACGAAGCCCGTTTGATGAAGTAAATATATGGCTGGAATCAGGAAGACGAGACAGACGCAATGGAATTAGTTTCATCAGATTCCAAGCACTTTCATTTTTGAGCCTTTTTGAGCCCTGTTAGGGTCCTGGATCCGATTCTGGATAACACCTCCCCAATAAAAGACCTTTTGGTCCCCAAAAAGTTACTGACCAATCAACAAGCTCGGGATAGGCCACCCAGCTTGTCCTCTGTCTCTGAACTCTGTCCTGTGCACCTGTCTCATCAAGATCAACTGTAACACAATCATGACAACTAACAGTATATTGTTAGCCATTTGAGCCTTGTTACATCTTACTGAAGCCACTATCATCCATGTAGACAACATTACTAATGATAGTATCAAAAAGACGACTGCAAATGAGCTGATATACTTGAAATATTTGCACGACATGAGCTTATCTTGAAGCAACTTATGATTGATTTTCCATTCAACAATCATTTATTGTTCTTGCTTAAGATCGATTACTTCATTTGAAACAATTATTGGTTTGTTGCTTGCTTTCACTACCTTCTTTAATTGTTCCATTGTTTGAAGTGTTTTATTTGCTTTAACATGATGAGCATGAACCCCATAATCTTGACCTGCTTTGGTGAATTGATATTGATTCTTTGTTCTGTAGAAGATTGCCTTACAATCATATAAATATGGACTACCTAAGACCATTCCACATTCTCTTAACGACACTACATCACATGCTACTTCATCCATATACTTAGATGAAATTGCAAATTTGATTGTGCACTGCTTTGTTATGTGCATTTGATGATGATTTCTTATCCATTTAAGTGTGTAAGGCTTATGATGAGTTTGTGTTTTTAACCCCAATTTCTTAACCAATTCTTCTGAGATTAGATTAGATTGAGATCCACTGTTGATTAATGTGTCTATCTCAGTGTGTCACATGATTACCCTTATATGAAACAAGTTGCTTCTACAATCAATGCCTTCACCAATTTTACTTGTCATACCAACCAATGAGATCTTTGATTCATCACCTGAATCTGATCCCAGGTCTGAGGGTTTTGTTGTCGTTGCCACTATTTGCATTCCCTTCTTTTCTTTGAACCACTTTGGCCTCTTCTCGAGATGCAACCGGTTGGTCCACGTATCTGCCACGTACCCTGCCACCTGTCTCCCAGTCATCACCGTACCTGCCCAGTCAGCCTGCTGACGTCATCCCATGCCATGTGTCACCCTTACAGTGGTGACATGTGTCATGCTCGGACTGGTCCAACTCACCTAGCGTACACCCTATCACCTGCCACATGTCATCACTAGGATCTTCCACATCAACTGTACGACCATACGGCCTGTACAGTCATCTTGCCACGTGGCACTGTACGGACTGTACAGTCACCCATTTTTTTTCCTGTTTGGGTTTTCGAACATAATGCGATATATTTCGCATACGAAGCCCGTTTGACAAAGTAAATATATGGTCGGAATCAGGAAGATGAGATGGATGCAATGGCGTTGGTTTCGTCGGATTTCGAGCACTTTCATTTTGAGCCTTTTTGAGCCCTGTCAGGGTCCTGGATCCGATTCTGGATCAAATGATCATTCCATCAATTTTGCGACGCAAGTGCTGGCTTGCAAGTTACTTAGGAAATGTCATAGAGATCAGGTGGCAACAAGAGTAATAGTAGCAGTAGATAAGTGCACAACATAAGTGGAGATCAACTGGGCAACATTTTTGATGAACCGATTTTCAACCGATTGTAGGGAAGTGTAGGAGAAAGGAACGAAGTTTCAATATTCATGGTTACCAATTTTGATTGCATTGGTTTCTTGGAGGGAGCTGAAAGAAACCCAATTCCTGGAAGGTATGCAACAATTGTTCCTGACAGTGAGGTATGTTTATTTGTGGCATAATATGCACAAGAACATGCAAATGGACAACAATATCACTTTCTACATCTATAAGGATACAATTCAACAATGTATTGAGGACACATCGTGCATTATACCTCATACAATTGAAGCATATAGAGAAATCACATGATTTAAGGTAGGGTTGCACCACATGTACATACAAGCAAAGAGGGATCCAGATCAACAATGGTTGTGGACTAACTATAGGTTGACATAATAGGATGTCAACTTGATTATAAACGACTGGGAAGTAGAGTGGAAAACCCCAGTTCCAGAATCAACGTAGAAGGAAATAAAACAAAAAGATAAGGATCAAGAATAAGAATAGGAACACTAAGAACAAGGGAATGGTGTAGGCGACACTCAAACAACACCCCACACTAGAGAAAAGAGAAAGGACCATCCTAAGGAGCGCTCAACACATAAAAAAAATAAGAGGAAAGCCTCAAAGGAAGTAGTTGTCGAGGCCTTAACTAAAGATGACTTGGAGAAGATTGGATATCAGGTGAAAGAAGTCACTAAAGAAGCATTTCAGTGAGCTACGCATAAACATGAGGAAATGCACATGAATGTTCATGCGTAGATAGCTACACTGTGCCAAAGTTTGGAATTGATCAAGATAGCGCCAGTTCAAATGATAGAAGAAGAACAAACAAAGAGCACAACACAGACAACAAAGTCACGACTGAAAACATCTCAACCATCAACAACAAAATAGAGCATCAGATCATGAAGATATTAGCAGGAGCCATAGAGTTCCCCACGACAGAAATGTAGGAGCGTGCATAAGCATTAAGTCATATTGACTTAGTGTTATCACAATTACGATTGAATGTGCTGCATAGATTGCAGACAAGTGTTACATAAGAGATCCAGTTGCGTGCAGAATCGACTACTATGGAGTTGGTCAAAGTGACTGCATACAATGATGCACCACACACAAAATACAACAAACTCATACTAGAATGGGACGAGGCTGTGTAGAAAAAAAGAAAGGTTGCGACATGAAATGCAGTAGATACTCCCTTGGAAGAGCAAGTGACAAAGATAAGTGAATCCATTCAAGGCTTCCATGAAAAGATAATTTATTTGGAATCTCGCATAACATCGAGTACCCCACCAAAAGAAAGAGAACAACGAGAGAAGACAACCATGACCACCGTGGAGGGTATTAGGAGTTTGGATGAGGAATGGACATAGTTATATGAAGAAAGTACATAAGTGTGGTATCATTTGATGGAGGATGTAGAGTTACAAGCATTAAAAAAAAGGTTACAGATTGCGTAGGAGAAGGTGCAAAAATTCAAAGAAATAATGAGCACTCTGACACCAACAAAATGAATGACTGCAATAGTTGAGAATAGGCAATTGTATCTCGATATCAACCAGATAAGAGATGAACAATAGAATCTTGTGCAGAATCTTGAGCCACTACATGAGGAAGTGTTTCAGGTGACAGAAGAACATGCGGTTGCACAAGGCATAGTAAAGCAAGCAATGCAAGACAACACAGAGAAACTTAAGACCCTTATTATTGCGTAGACAACATAAAGGATTTTGGAGCAAGAAGCACAATCAAGGGATAAGGTCGCAACCGCCAAGGAAAATTTTCATAAGTTCATTGTGACATGCCAAGAAGCACAGTGGAAGGACTGAGTGGCTCAAGACGAGCCACAAGTGAGTGTTGGGGGCCTGTTGGGACATGATTTTGGGACCAATTTTGGGAATTGTGCAACACACGCAAAAGAAGGAAAGACAATTGGCGCACTTTCAGGTATCAACACATGCAAAGGAAGGAAGATTGTTAGAATCCATTAGGAATTTTGGGTCCATTGATACGGGCTAAGCCCTATTGTGATTGTATAAATATGTAAGGGTTTTGGGATAGATAGTAGGAAATGAGATATAGCGAAGGTATGTAAGGGAATGTATGCAAGGTATGCGACATAGGTAATAGTGAAGAGCGACAGAGAGAGACAGAGAGATAGGAGAATGACAAGGGAATAAACATATTTTGTAATGGATGTCATGAATAATATAATAAGAAGCCGGTCGTTGTGGGCGTAGTCCATCTTGGGTGAACCATGTTAAATCATGGTGTCTATGTGTTATGATGTGATTGTTCTGTTTATTGTGCATATGATATATGTTATGTTGCTATGAATATGTTACATTTTGTTATGTTTATGTGCACTTTATATAAGATATAATGAACAAATTCTAAGTATAATGGTTATGAGGAATGCCTCCTGTCCCTTCATCAGTGCGAAAACCTGGTTCCTGCAGTTCCCGTAGATACTTCGGGTGATACTTCACTTGCTTGTGGGTGATGTCGAAAGGGACACTATCTGAGGGTTTTGTTGGTGAATTCATGTTGAACGATGGGTCTTCCCATTGCACACCAACACTATGGAATGCATTTATTCTTATAAAAAGGTAATATAACACTATGTTTTTGACATTAGAGTAACATTGTTTTTCCTTTGAAAAAAAAAACATAATTTTATTCATTCACTTACATTGTGTATATGTATTTAAACATTTCAAAAAACTCAACAAATAGTGAAATCACAAACTGATGAGGAGCATTTACCTTAATCCATCCTTTTTTCCCTTTCTTTGATTTATGCTCATCCCTCTAATGGAGAACACTTAAGAGATAATTGAAAATCATTGTTACGATTTAGGTCTTGCTCCTTATTTGAATTAGAAGATTCAAATTCATGAGGATTTTTCATTCCTCCAAATGAAGCTTCATTGATAGTTATCTCCCTTGCAACATAAATCACCTGATGCATTACTTTTTCTTGTACCTTTCTGGACATCTATAAATTTTCTTTATGTTTTCCTGATTCACCATTTGTATCCTTCTACATCAATTGTAAACAAATATTATATTATAGGTTCTACTTCATTGTCTGAAATCGAGAGCTCAAATGTTTGTTAGATTTTGAATTTGTGGGGATGACCCTTTTTCCTTTGTGATGGAGCTCTTGAGTGTGGAAAAGAGTCTTGAAGATGTCTAGGTTGTGGCAAATCCTGCATTGAAAAGATGTTTTTTTGCAACCTAATATCTGAGTCCAAATCATTTTACCCTGTTTTAAAATCAACTTATCTAGAATACCTTCCCTAAGATCAATCTCCACACAAAATCGAGCATAAATGAATAGCCCAAGCTCTACCAAATCACTATCTATCTTTAAATATCTTCCTAGATAATTTCCAATACCTTCAAAAAATGATGATGATAAAAATGAAGTGGTAGATTAGGAAGGCAAACCCAAAATGGAATTTTAGAAACAACCATGGTGGATGGATCAAATTCAAGAAAACATGGGGTCATAAAGAGACCTACTCTTTCCCATAACCATTCCCCCCATAATAAATTTATGATAATTTTCCTCATTTGAAAGCTGGACAATAAAAATCCTTTGGAACATAAATGCATGTCACCTATCTTGGTCCACTTCAAAAAAAAAAATTGATACAAATATTCTATGTAATTCCAAAATCCATTGAATTGACATATAATTGTGCATTTATGATAATAAGAATTGTTTTCAATGAATTCTGAATGGGAGACATCGGGTCGACACCTCATCATATTTATCCACTAAATAAGGACTAGGCATTGTTGGAAAATGTCACTTTTTTAAGGGGATGACTTGGATTGGACGACATCTTTGTATTAAAACAACTTGGAAGGAGAAGGCACCTGAGGACCCCCCACTCCACACAAATGTAGACCCAAGAAAATAGTCGAGTATTTGAAAATATTATAATAAAAAAGTTGAGATCAATCCTCTAGTTTTGTATTGTTATCGCACAAACTGCAGGTTGGGAAAAGCCCGACCCAATCCACAAAATAATGATAATTGTGGGAGAGTCTACCCACTGTCACCTTAGATAAACCCTCCCATCACTTTAGTGAAGGATAAATCATACACAAGGGGAGAATCCCCGGTGACCCTAGGGGGAAATGAGATGGAAAGTGAGGTTATGGAAGATGATTCTCCTATAGGTCAAACTTCTAAGTGAAAAAGTGACTTGGAAACAAGTCTCATAGATGGTTAATGATTTCCAAGTGCTTGAGTACCTATGGAAGATAGTTGTACCTACCCGATACACAAGAAGAGACAAGTATACAAGCTCAAAGATTAAGTGGACAAGCAAGTTAAGCTTGTTGTCCCAAACTACAACAGCAAACAAGAGTATATATCAGCAAGAAATAAAGCTAATTACTGCATATTTAACCACTCAAAGCATCAAATATTTATTGAGAAATGAAGCATAAAACAAGTAGATTAGTTCCCAATTCTTTAGCACAAACTTTAGTGGTAATAGAGGGTTGTTATGTGATGTTTTCGGAGCATATTTGTAACATCCAAGTGGCTATAGAAAATATTTTCTACGTCAGAAAGTTTCAACCACTAAAATAAGCAAGTAATCCGAAAAAAGTTCACCAATTAACAATAGAAATATAGTGATGGCTTACTAGCAAATTTCCACGGTTGAAATGCAAGTTAAATTCAAAGATATAGAGTGACTTGTTGCATCCATAATGGTCGTAGTTTTTATCTAATTATAGCTCAAATTATACTAGGCCAATCAAAATACCCTAGAGGTTTTAGAAAGCTTAAAGCATCAAGAAACGATTCCAACTTGAACAATATCAATATCTCTCTAAATTACGTTTACCAATGCAAGTAATTCATTTCTCCAATGCAATAAATGATTAGTGCATTGCCAAATGGGTTATCGAGTATTCTTGTCTTTAAGTTAGGACTACTAAATCTCAAGGGGTATAATCCCTTTTTCTCCCTTGAGATAACAACCCTAACAAGGTAAAGTCTAGGAGGGTGTAAACTCTTTTACTCCTCCTAGCAACCTTTTCTATAGCCTTTTCAACAAACAATAATGATAAAACTTGGTGGATGGTGTATGCCCTTATACTCCTCTAAGGATCTAGATAATAAAAACCATGGAACAAGAAATAAACCTAACAAAGTGCATATTTTCCTTACCAATTCCAAAAAATGCCAAGACAAACCCTAGTTACCAAGCATTCTTTGTCACCAAAGAAAGAGAAAGAACCTTCAAGAGATAACATGCCAATTCATTCCATAATATAAGAGATAAAACATATCACAAGAGAGAGAGAGAGAGAGAGAGAGAGAGAGAGAGAGAGAGAGAGAGAGAGAGAGAATGAATTTTCCCAAGAGGGGCGCAAATTTCAGCCAAGTAGTCTTCTCACAATGGGAGAGCTATGATAAAAATGAGATGAAATGATTCTTATTCATACAAAACTCCTAAAAAGTGTTTTTCCACTTAAGTTAGGGTAAACCACAAAATAAGGGAGACATTTCCCTTTATTTTTCCCCCTTACAATATTAAATTCAAATTTAACTTAAAAATTGCACTTAAGAAACCCTAAAGATGATGTCAACCCTTTCTAGGGTGACATTTTGGCACTTCTATCAAGTCGTTTGAGCTTGGAGGTGAAATGCTGGGCCTCCAAAGGCCTCCCTCTCATGCACTAGGGTCTCCTCCATCAAGCCAAGGATTCTCTCCATAAAAAGATGCAAAGTGTCAGTCAAGTCAACACCACCACCACCAAAACCCTAGGCCTAGGGTGATGTCAAGCCCTACAAAGTGTCGTTTTGACCTCCAAAGGAAAAACATTGGGCTTGTAGGGGCTCCATGGTGTCTTTCAGGCCTCCAAAAGCTATCATTATCATCTGGTGTGCAGGCCATGGTATCCACCCTGTGGGCTTCATGCCCCAAGGAATCCCAAGCTAAGCTTGTTCCTCCAAAACTGTCCACCAAACAAGGTCTTGCAAAGACAATGAATACACCCTCCAAGGATCTCAATTCAAATGCATCATGATAAGTAAATCAAGTCAATAAAAGATTCACCCAAGCATGTGCATCAAAAACCACCTCATCAAATTAAACAAGTGCTCAAAGAACCTATGCAAGTTGCCAAGTTTAGGTATGGGAGGGTTGACAAAGTGACCTATTGGGTGAATCATTCCTAAGTCAAGGAGTGTTTCCCAGGTGGACCCCCTTCTGAGCCATGTGGAGAAGATGAAGTGGATGGGGGAAATACTTTTGGGCATGGGGTTCATGACATATAAGGGATCGTAGTGTCTCATTTATGGGTGCCTTTGTAGAGTGTGTGTTGCACCTTTGTTTCAATGCATCCTTTTTCTAAGCCCATTTAATGCCATTAATTAATTAAGATAAAAAAAATGGGTACTCCCTATGGGGTAACATATAGCTTGGGGGGGAGTACCACGGTGTCACTTGAAGGGAGAGGTACACAGAGTGTCATGGGGGTAAAGTATAGCTTGTAATGCACTTGTGTAGATCCCTCAACAAGTGGGACATTTATATATGTGTTTGATTTTGCAGGTATTTGAATTTTTAGGAGAAACATTTCATTGTTCTCAAGACCTCTTTGGGTGAGCATCTGGAAGGTTATGATTTTGATTTTATCATTTTCTAGCTACATTCCCTCTAGGCCTTCAACCCCTTCTTCCCATGAAATGAGGGACAATCCCTTCTTGGGTTAGTACTCCTGAAAATCCCAAAAGATAAAGAGACAAGGGGATGAAGTGTGGAAAGTGGTAAGTATGATCGTGAATGGCACGATGAATTGTCAAGGGGACCTACCAGTAGCAAACCCATCCCTAAGGGTGATCACTTGCTAGGGTGCAATGTCAACCACCATGGTGAAATAGGGAAAAAATCATAACTTCGAAGCAAACGTTAGATAATCAAAAGCAACTTTAAATGCAACATACTTGAATGCCTCATATATTAAAATGACACTCACCATAATACCTGGCTTGTACCTCATGGAGCAAGACCCAATGTCTTCTGGAAGCAAGCCGATGTGGCGGATACCATCGTGATGAATCTGAGATCTGTGGTGGTGAGATGGGCCTCTATCTGTGCAAGTAGACGATGTCAATGATATGTCCCTCGCTACTCCATGTCTGCAACCTGAGGGTCTTGAGACATCAACTCCTTAGTTATCCCTAAGAATTGGGTATAACATGTACCTTTGAAGAGAAGATTTTGCTAGATAAGTAGAATCTATTGTCTATACTGTAGCTTTCTTTTAATTCATGCCACAAAGTCAATATCATTCACCTACACCAATATACATTTTCCATTGAAGTTTTGACCATGATTTGAAAAGAAGATTTTTGTCTTGTTACACCTCAGATTCACTTCAATGCACCCTACAATTGTTTTGCCAGATGTGACCCATCATATGAGCATATCACATGCCTCATTGTATTGCGATGAGCCAAAAGTGTGGTTATATTTTTACTCATGTATTGTATTGGACCATGCTTAGATGTTCTATGTATTGGTGAGGGGCCTATGTAGTATCACTAGATCCCTTGTGATCGATATGGCCCATCCTTTTAGTCCCCATTTCAAGATAGGCATTACTCTTATGGATCCAGCCGACTACCCCTTGATTTTGGTAACTCTTCATCATGTCGGTCATTTATGATCTGGATAGGTATGCGAGCATCTTGGGGTGGATCTACTAGGACACATGATCTAGGGGACCTACTAGTCTCTCTCACTTCTTTGCATATATGTAAAAGTGTTTCTCTTGTTGTAAAGTTTGTCACACCTATGTATAGTGCATTTATTTTATGCCTAAGCATGGATCCCTATCTTATGTATAGCATGCATGAACATCCTCTACACATGCCATGTTGAAGATTCCATAATTCCCTCTCATTTAATCAATTTTTTAGCATCTCTTCACTTGATTAGAGGGTCGATCCACACAAGTGGACATTATGACCTCCATAGGGTGTTTTTATGAGTTGTTTTGATTTGGAGGGGCACTTTCCCATGCTTTGTGGAGGATATTTTCTTGAGATAAGGATGTGGTCACACCTTGGAGGAATATTTTGAGCACTCATGAGCATATTTAGAGGATCCATCCACTTCTTGGGGTATTATTCACTCTTTCTAGGAGGTAATTCCACATTATGAGACTGTAAGTTGGCTTCTTCCTTGCATAGGATGCTTCTACACCATGATTTGAGGCCTTTACTACATACTTTCAATGGAACACTGAGCTACTTGAGAAATTCAAACCCTCTTCTATGGGATTCCCCCTCTTCTCATGAGGGTTTTATGTACATGTGGCATGTTTTACTTGTATTTGACTTAGCCTCCTTTGTGTGGATGGCAAGTTACCTTTTGCAAGTCTCCTAGGGTAATTTTAGAGAGATAAAAAATAAAAAAGAATGAGAAGGATGTAGAAGTCTCATCTATAAAATAAAGGCTCGCCTCTCATTCCAATTGGTTGTTGTTGTTGGACATTTGAGAATACAATTAATTGAAGATCTATCTATCGAAGGTTTTGGTGTCAATTATTGGATCTCTCTCTTTCTTCTTGTAGGGTATTGGTCCTCATAGTCTATTCTTGATTAGATGATGGATTATTATACCCTAGGGTTATAATCTCTTACCTTAATCCTTAAGATATAAGTGACCAAATTTAAGAGGGCCATACTTCCTGATCCCATAAGCCCTAATTGGAGAAAAGACACTAGTCTTCTCCCAACAACCAACCCAAAACTCTCTCTCTCTCTCTCTCTCTCTCTCTCTCTCTCTCTCTCTATATATATATATATATATATATATATATATATATATATATTGTTTAGAAGTAAATATAATGGTGAAAAATAAAAGAAAAGTCTTTACTTATATTTCTTTCATAGTCTAGTGTAAAGTTAATGGTTCATTTTATTTCCTAAACAAATTTATTCAATGGTTTGTGCTTAATTGTTGATATTTAATCCTAATAAGGAAAAACAACTCTATAAAAAGGAGCTTCAAGGTCTTATCTAACATTTCTTGGGTTGATTTAAGTCACTTCTCAAATTTGGAAATTAAATTGCAGCAATAAAAGTCAGATTTGGTGAAATCCTAAGGCCAGGGTTTGGTGTTTCAAGGTGTATTATTACTCATACATAGCTTCTCTTTCATTCATAGATTGTTTATACAAGTTTATCTTACATATCTAGTGGTGAATTTTATATCTAATGTGCTTATAATTATTTATCATAAGAAAAGACCCAATCTTGTCCTCTCTTAGCATATAATCATTTGGTTATCACAAACACACATTGAACCATTGATTCATGCTAAGTATCTTCACTCTTTGTGCTCTAAAGTCGCTTCAAAGTGGTTCTAATTTCTTTGAAGTTGTTTTGATGAGTGATAGATATAAATGCAAATATGAAGTTTTTAATATTGCTTATCTTACACATTATATTAGACACACACATCCACTAGCTCCTAACCTTCTCTTTTACGTGGATATACTTGTGATTATTGCTATTGTTTCTAGTTGTTTATCTTTAAGCATGTAATCACTTATTGGAATCCTTGTGCATGGTCTTGTTACATAATTGCGGATTCACAAAAGTAAATCATAATCTTGCATGGTTTTAATTATTGTAAAGACCCTCTTGTTTTAAACACCAAAGAGTCAGTAATACAAAAAAAAATAAGTACAAATATATCACATAATTAATCACAATCAAATTGTTAATATAGGTCTCAAATTAATTAGGAGAAACATATTCATCCTTCCTTTCAACCTTAACTAAAACAAGTAAAACTTATAAAAAGTACTATTTACCGACGCAACAACAATCCATTCTTCCAAAATTAAAGATATTCTAACTCAAATTCTAAAATTTCATCTAAACCAAACATAAAGTACAATTAAATTCGTCTTTGTAAATTACCTAAGGTTATTCTTTGTGCACATCATTTTAATTACATGAATCGCAAGTCATAAATTATACTTCAATAGATTAGTTAAATTTAAGTTATGATGCCTATTCATTTGCTTCCTATCTCATTCAAATAAAGGTTTGCATAAGATGTTGTTATAATCATGCTTAATTATTATTAATATCATCAATCATTAAGTCATTAATTAAAAATCTAATCAAGATCATAAAACACAATCATTTCTTACATTACACTTAATCCATAATATTATATAATATGAATATATTAAATATATATAAGACTTACTTTTCATCCTAAATTATTACAACTTGGGTGAGAAAATAGTTGAATATACGTTCCTTTAAGGGTCATAATACTCCTTGTGAGAAACAAAAGTTCCCGAATAATTGACGATTGTCCTATAATCCGATGTGGAGGGAAACAATGAATTTATTTTTAACAAATAATTTATTTTTTATAATTACCAATCATGGTAAAAAGTAACAATTAATGAATAATTATTGAAGTTACCGTAAGTAACCGAATCATAATTGAGAGATCGTTATTCAATTTTTACGCTTGATTAGATCCATAAGAAGAGTATTTAGATGGCTTAAGAAATAAAACTATAAGGATAGAATTTCCAACATTTTCCTTGATTTCTTAACGAAAAATCGATTGCTTCTTTTATAAATTTTCTTAATAATTGGTCTAAAGAAAAAACAAATTTTCTACTGCATCAATTCCAGAAAACAACACAACTTAGATATTGAAAACCAAGCATTATACCAAAATGTTTTGGATGAAATAATGTAATCAATTAAATTGTACTGCATCGAATATTATCAACAACAGATTTGAGTAGTACGTAAATCTTAATCAAGTTCGAAGACTATACTTATACAATGAGATTTTCTTTCAAATCAGAAATCAATAAAGTGCTAAATAATGTAACCAAGGAAATTGATTGATTGTGATGTTGATCTTAATCTTAACTTGAGCAACGTCCACTTCTTCGCTTTTCAATATCAAGACTTCATCGGTACTTCCGAGTCAACGCTAGTGGTACTCGTCTTCGCTCGAGCTGTAAAGGGGTCACACACAAAGTTTCAGATCCGAAAACTAACTCAAGCTTGCCCTCCCAAGGAGAGGCTTCCACCTCTTTCACAAACTTGAAGCCCAAATCACACAAGTAAACTTAGTCAATATAAATTTCAAAAACATTTCATTCGTCCAACAATAGGGTACTTTCCTCTTCATCGCCATTCTTTTTTTAAGAAAATTCACTTTGACAATTGTCCCCTCGTGCACAATTCAGTAATTTTTAATAAATAATTTAAAGATTATTCACCCCTAACACATGTCACCCCTTGTTGCACATGTTAAATCCATTTTTAATTTAAATAATTAAACATTTTCCCTAACACTCCTCAATTAGCTCCTAGAATCGCTTCTAGTTGTCCCCTAGTTCCCCAATTTATCTTTTATTGTGTCCCTTAACTAAATTATAGTTGGAGTCTGATTGAGACTCTTATCTTATTTAGGATTTAGAGGTTTTTTTATCTTAATATATACTCTATGTTGACAACTCATTGTCTCATGAATATATTTTCTCTTAATTAAAAATTTCCTTTTTATTTATTTCATGCACACATTGTGCACATGTCAAGATTTTTATTGTTATTCTCCCTTTACTTAAGTTTGTTTAGTCTAATATTCCTTAGACCCAATCCTACCTTTTCTAGGATTTTATTAAGCCTAACAAATAAACTTATATTTTAATATGTTCTCTTTCAAATTTAACAAAAATCATATAAAGTCATTTCTCTTTTCTATCAGCTCTAATTAATTGTTTTTATTTTCTTACAGGTCTAAGTACTCATTTTATTTTCTAAGGTCTTATAGATTTTTATTGACTCAAAATTTGTTCGTGCAATGTGCCCTTCAAGACACACCTCAATGCTCCAAGGGTGCCACTCGCCATTGACTTAGTTTGAAAGTTTGTCTGATGTTTGGAGTCAATACTCCACTTGTTGACCTTGTGTTAAACTAAGGGATTGTTGAGGAATAAGGAATCCACCTTATTGCATGCCCCTTATAAATCCTCGTGAGCGATTGTCTTAGTCTGCCCTCACAACATCGTGAACCTATCGGAACAACGTAGTCGTTAACCTTTAGTTCAGATCAAGACGAGAGTGCTAGTAGGCTGTGACAAGAATGCTGCCATACCTCCCCCTAATCTATATGATATCTATGTATGACCCATTTACTCCATATGTGAGTCAGATTAGCAAGCGTCACCATGTCTGCATCCACTGACAAAGATAATATCAGTAAATCATATATATGAAATCCATAACTGAAATTATCATTTAACACATGCGTAAAAATAAAGTACTCATAACCAAAGTAAATAGTACACTCTTTGAATCAATCCAAAGTCCAAGGAATTCAGTCGATATCGTCAACATCATCATCATGTCATGTTTCCTGCAGACTCAAGAAAATTCATCATAATACCTGTCAATGCTATACATCAATATAATAACATATCAATTTCCAAAACACAATCATAGGATAAGCATATAAATCAAACTAATAATCATAATGTACCATATTTTATACCGAATCACTTGCTCGCAAGTGTCCTCAAAGAATAAGTCAATGTATGAAATGTGATCAGTCGAAATGGGTGTTACATACACCCCCTCTTGTTTTAAACTTTGTCCATAAGTTTTTTCAATCTAATAATAAAAGAAATAAATATGGCTAATACTAATCTATATATCAAACTATCAAAATAAAGAAGGACATTGTTGACGCATCTCCTATGCGTCCTCCCAAGTAGCAAAATGTGGAATATAACTGTCCCATTGGACCTTGACGTGATCGAATATTCGACACCATATCTGTCGAGTGCGATGGTCTAGTATGCGGATTGAATCCGCTATGAGAGCACCCTCATCTGATACCTGCAATGAACTCATGTCAATAACTTGTGACAGATTTGAATTATAATGACGTAATACTAAAACATGAAACACATCGTGCATACGCCTCGAAGAATCAGGTAAGGCTAGTTAGTAAGCCACATGTCCTTTCCTTTCTACAACCTCTAAAGGTCCCACAAACCGTGGAGAGAGTTTAACACCCTTTCCAAACTTGATCGAACTCTTATGTGACTTCACCCGCAAAAATACTTTATCACCAACCTCATAACTGCAGTGTATATGATGCGCATCCGCGTAATGTATTTGTCGGTCTTGCACTTATTTAATCCTTTTCCATATGGATTGCATCTGATCTTCCATTTATTGGATCACTTCTGGTCCCACCGGGACCCTATCCTCTAGTCGATCCCAACTCAAAGGTGTCCTACATAGTCGTTTGTAGAGAAACTCAAAAGGTGCTATCTTTATTGTACTTTGATAACTGTTGTTGTACGCAAATTATACCAATGGTAAAAATTCTTCCCATCGTTTTTGTTGATCCATCACGTACATTTGAAGCATATCCTCTAGAATTTGATTCGTTATTTTGTTTGTTCATCTAGTTCGGGGCGGTTTGTTGTACTAAAATTCAATTGCATTCCTAAATCCTCTTGGAAACTAGTCCAAAAACTTCCAATGAATAACGATCCTCTATCAGATATTATCTTCCTTGGTACACCATGCAATCTTACAATTTCGTTAACAAAACTTCTAGCTATGTCTGGTGCTTGATACGTCGTATGAACTGGAATAAAATATGTAGTCTTCATCAAAGTGTCGACAACTACAAAAATATAATCGTGTCTCCTTGTCGTTAATGGAAATCCAACAATAAAATCCATCGATATGATTTCCCATTTTGATTCGGGAATTGCATGTGGTTGTAATAATCTCGCTGGATGTCTTTGTTCAACCTTCACTTGCTGACATTCTAGACATCTCGCCACACAGTTAACTATATTTGTTTTCATTCCCTTCTAAAATAATAAAGGTTTAAGGTCTACCTCCATCTTAGTGATTCTAGGATGAGCCATATACATTGCTCGATGAGCTTTGTTCAAAATTAACCTTCTCAATTCGTCATTTGGTGATACGTAAATTCTTCCATTATACCTTAGTAGCCCATCAATGTGCAAAACATATCCCTCATATCTAGGTATCATCATTGTATCTTGTCCGATATAGTCTCTTACTTCCTTGTACTAGTCATCATCAATCTGTAACGCTAAAATAGTTTCTCGAATATTCATCTTTAGTGGTATTACTGAGAAAATGTGAGGTCTCCGACTCAACGCATCTGCTACTCTATTAATTGTTCCTTTAATATATGTGATCTCAAAATCGTATTCACTTAAAAGTTCTGACCAGTGTCTTTGTCACGGGTTCAAGTCACTCTAAGTAAAAATGTGTTGTAATCCACTGTGATCAGTTTTCAGTTCGTCGTGCTCTTCTTTCATCCGAGAGTAATTCAATATATCATCAATAAATACCTGTATGAACTTGTCCAAGTATACGCGGAATACCCAATTCATTAAAATCATAAATACACCCAGGTCATTTGTCAATCCAAATGGTAAAACAATAAATTCGTAATGTCCAAATCTTGTCTTAAACTTCATTTAAAGAATATATTCCTCTTTGATTCGTAACTGGTGATACCCCGATCTCAAATCAATCTTTCAAAATACTGTTACTCCATTCATTTGACCAAATAAGTCATCAATTCTCGGTAACGAGTACTGGTTCTTAACCATGGATTTGTTTAATTGACGATAGTCAATACAAAGCCTCCACAATCCATCCTTCTTTCTTACAAAAATCACTGGTGCAACCCATGGTGATACACTTGGACGTATAAGTCCCAAATCTAATAAATATTTTAATTGCATATTTAACTCTTGTAATTCAGGTGTCGACATCTGATATGACGTTCTTGCAATCAGTTCTATTCCATGTTTTAAATCTATAGTAAATTCCAATTCTCTTTTTGGTGGTAAACCTGGTAATTCCTTAGGAAAAATATCTGCAAACTCCAATACTACTGGAAAGTCTTCCAGTCTTTCAACGTCACCTTTTTCATTAAGTGCTAAAATGGCGTACAACTTACATCCTTTGTCCATGCTTTTCTGTAATTGTAGGGAAGAAATAAATCTTAGCGATACTCCTTTGGTTTCTTCCTATAATTACTCTACTATGTCCCAAATCATCCATTAAGCTTAATCTCTTTGTCTTGCAGTTAAGTATCGCATCATGTGATTCTAACTAATCCATTCCAATCACAATGTCGTAGGATCCCAAGATGGTGACATAGAGGTTTCCATTTGCGACAAAATCACCCAAGTTATTGTTCAAATCCTTAACCTTTCCTCCAACCTTTTTCTTGGCACCAGATGCCATTTTTACATACCTAAACTCATCTTGTTCGACTTCCTTTACCTTAATTATTTTAAGCGCAACACTAGATATAAAACTCTCAGTAGCTCCTAGATCTATCAAAACACTAAATTGTTGATCTTCTATCATACCTGAAGTCTTGAGCACTGTAGACTGATGCCCGACCTGATGGTTATTAACAGTTTCATGAATCCTATGGGCCTTTCCCAAATCTCCCACTATCATCTGTCATGTTGATCTGACAACTCTTTCCTTCTCAATAGGACAAGTCCAACATTTGGTCTTATGGTTTGTGCTCCTAGTTTTATTGGAAGAATCTTCTAGTCTAGGGTTCTGAGGCCCCGATCTGTTCTGCGAACCAGATCTATACTTTTGTTGCTACTGAGGATGATGTTGTTGTTGCTGCGGTGGTTCTCTATATAGAGTCCTCTGACTAGTATTCGGTCTACGTGGTGTAGAAAATATAGGTCCTCTAGGTGTATCACGGTGCCCAGAAGTCTGTCTAACATATGTGTGTTGTTGTGGCGCTTGATGCGGTGTCTGTCATGTCTCCTTGGAAGGAGTCCTACCCTGACCCCCATTACTCAACTCTTCTTCAACGATGAAATCCTTCTGTACTGCATCGTGCAAGTTCTGAGGCATCAAGGTCCCCACCTTAGCAAGAATGTTGAAGTTGAGACTAAAAACAAACTTATTAACCTTTAATTTCTCAGTGTTCAGATGCAGAGCATATCAGAGAAACTCCATAAACCTAGCCTCATACTCAGGTATTGTACGACTTCCATGTCGTAAATCGTTGAATTCATTATGTTGGTGCTCAATGAACTCATCATATAGGTACCTCTCTCGGAATCGTTCCTCGAACAATTCCCATGACACATATTCAATGGCCATGTTCAGTTGTGGTAAGAGTGTCTTCCACCAAAGAAGCACACTCCCTTTTAGTTGAAAGACTTCCATGAAAACCTTCATGTTGGAGGTATAATCACGCAATGAAAAACACATTGCCATATTCTCCAACCAAGCTTTGGCGGAAAAACCATCCGTAGAACCCATGAACTAGGGAAATTTTACCTTCTCGACTTCTCTATGAAAACTACCACTCACTACAGGAGGGAACTATGAACCCTCATTGGGTATAGACTCCTTTCCCTCATCATGATCAAGGTGATTTATCAGCGCCTCTGACATCCTCTGAAAATACCTCATCATTCCCATGACATCGCCTACTACAAATTGCTATTGTTCAGTAGTTTGTTCTTCTCCCCATGGAGCAGATCCCTCGGATGTTGATGTACTTGGAGCAGGAATTCCTCTTCCTCCCACAGCCTGACGTCTACTCATTCTTGGTCCTCTAACCATGATACCTGTCATGAAAAAAATTCAAATTATATTAGTTTTACATCTTCAATTAAACATAAGCATTGGAAGTCATAACGATTCTGGTGTCGTAGATTGGAATTTGCTCTGATACCATATGCAAATATCATCTTGTTTTAAACACCAAAGAGTCAATAATACAAAAAAAATAAGTGCAAAAATATTACTTAATTAATCACCATCAAATTTTTAATATAGGTCTCAAATTAATTAGGAGAAACAGATTCACCCTTCCTTTCAACATTAACTAAAACAAGTGAAATGTATAAAAAGTATTATTTACCGACGCAAGAACAATCCATTCTTCAAGCACTAAATATATTCTAACTCAAATTCTATAATTTCATCTAAAGCAACCATAAGGTACAATTAAATTCTTCTTTCTAAATTACCTAAGGTTATTCTTTGTGCACATCAATTTAATTACATCGATCACAACTCATAAATTATACTTCAATAGATTCGTTGAATTTAAGTTATGATGCCAATTCATTTGCTTCCTATCTCATTCAAATAAAGGTTTGCATAAGATGTTGTTAAAATCACGGTTGATGATTATTAATATCGTCAATCATTAAGTCATTAATTAGAAACCTAATCAATATCATAAAACACAATCTTTTCTTACATTACACTTAATCCATAATATATATATATATATATATATATATATATATATATATATATATATATATATGACTTACTTTTCATCCTAAATTATTACAACCTTACTATATTTTGTCACTGTGAGAAAATAGTTGAATATATGTTTCTTTAAGAATCATAATACTCCTTATGAGAAACGAAAGTTCCCTAATAATGACGATTGTCCTATAATCCAATGTGGAGGGAAACAATGAATTTATTTTTAAAAAATAATTTAAAATGTTTGTATAAAACACTCTTCTTTCTTTAAATATGAGGAAAAATATTGGAAAGGCATAACCAACAGTTAGATTCTCGCTTATATATAAACTTATTAAGAACATATTCCAATATAATTGTTCAGTAGGGTTACTACTAGACAAAAGATTTTTCCAACTCATTGATAGATGCAAATAGATCTTTCTTTGCAACTCCAATCAACCAACGTTAGATTGGAACGATCACACAAGTTACGCTACAGAATTGTGATAGGTCAACAGATGTAGATTCGACACACTTTAATATAGGACACTACGCCTAAGTCCTAGCATAGGCCAACATAAAAATTGAAGAAGGATATGTTAAGGCTAACATAAAATTTTGAAGAAAACAATAGATGTTGCGTTGAGAGTGAATACATACGATGAGATAGGTTAAAGGGAAAAACCTAAGAGTAAAATCTATAGTAGTATTCTTGCGAATTTCCCCGTTCATATTACCAGGGTATCTTATAATTGAAAACAAAGTTAGGTTGAAGGCGCATGGAGAGCCTGCTCCATGGTCTGCGTTAACTATGGAGATTCATTTATTATCGATTTTTCTTCTAGTGATCAGAGTTCGAAACCAACTATTAGTTTTTTTATAATTACCAATCATTGTAAAAAGCAACAATTATTGGATAGTTACTGAAGTTAACGTAAGTAACCGAATCACAAATTTGGATTGTAATAAAAATATTACAACGTTTTTGAGAACAATAAGGCTTCCATGTCAACCATAAAATATTATGGTTGTACTTCGAGATGAGTAGTAGTATTCTCGTTTAATATCTCTTTTCTATCCCTTTGTTCAACAATTTATTAGGCTCAACATTCTTGTTGGCATAGTTTCATATCTGAAAACTAGCTCAAGCTTGCCCTCGCAAGGAGAGGCTTTTATCTCTTTCACAAACTTAAATCTCAAGTCACACAAGTAAACTTAGTTAATCGAAATTTCAACAACATTTTATTTGTCCAATAATAAGGTAATTTCCTCTTCCTCACCATTTTTTTTATAAGAAAATTCATTTTGACACTTGTCCCCTCATGCACATTTAACTAATTTTTAATAAATAATTTAAAGATTATTCACCCCTAACACATGTCATCCCTTCCTCAAGTTGCACATGTTAAATCCATTTTTAATTTAAATAATTAAAAATTTTCTCTCACTCTCCTCAATTAGTTCCTAGAATTGCTCCTAGTTGTCCCTAGTTCCCCAATTTCTCTTTTATTGTGTCCCTTAACTAAATTACAGTTGGATTCTGATTGGGACTCTTATCTTAGTTATGATTTAGAGGTTGTTTATCTTAATACAATACTCTATGTTGACAACTCATTCTCTCATGAATATATTTTCTCTTAATTAAAAATTTCTTTTTTATTTATTTCATGCACACATTGTGCACATGTCTAGATTTTTATTGTTATTCTCCCTTTACTTAAGTATATTTAGACACTTAGGAGTTAGTTAAGATCTACTTGGTCTAATATGTCGTTAGGTAAAAGTGTGTTTCTTAGTGTGTTTCTTTAGTATGCATTTGTAGTTAGGAAATCTGACGGTCACAATATGTTCCTGACATAGAGTGATCCGACGGTTCATACTCTCCTCGATATTAACGACCATTGATCTATGGCTTAACACCTGATTGGTCCATGATCTCTATTTAAAGAGCATGTAGGGTCATTTTCCGATGATCGATTGTGAGAAACTCTCTTGTAAAATCTCTTTGAAAATATTTTTTTTTGCATTAATAAACTGCTCCAAGTGGCCGCGTTGGTTGGGGCCGTGGATGTTTCCCTGTAGGGGTTTTACCACGTGAAAACATCGGTGTGTTGATCTTTGATCTGGTTATGTGAGTGGTTACTGAAGGTGTTCATCCTCTGTTGGAATACCTATGTTGTCGAACATGGTATCAGAGCCTGCTTGAATACCCGCTCCTGTTGTAGATCGAGATCGTGAAGCCGAGTTTCCTCATATCCATTTTCTGGCATTTTCATACATTTTTGGGTTGAGAGGACTATTCCATTGCGTCTGGAGCACTCATTTCATTCATGAACACTTTTCGTTTCACTCGAAAAGGTTTCCGTTTTCCCAAGATACGACCATTACAGTCAGATCCGGAGGTATAAAGCTTGAATACACATTTTTTAAATTTCTGTAAAGTTTTATTTTGATTTTATTTTGGTTTGTATTTTTTATTTCTGGGTTGCTACTCTTTTAGATCTGTGTATACTCTTTTGCCCGCGCGCTGCGTGATCTCGGAAAATCAGAAGCAGATGAGAACATGTGTATCTTCAGGGTAAGCTAACCGAGATCTAACCCTTGTTGTCATCGAGAAGCGAAATTTTTTTCTTGTGTGAAAAGAGTTTTTTTTAGCATGCTCTCCAAGGCCGTCTTCCACAACAACAACAACACCCCCAATCCTCCTTCTGAACATTACAATATGTTTTGCTAGACCATTTGGTTAAAACTTGCCTTATTAAGTAAGAGGTCTTGATTTCAAGTCTTTCTTTTGTTACTTTTTTTTGAAAAAGTTCATGCTAAAAATTGTAAAGTGCATTTCACTTCAAGTATAAAAGTGAATCACTATAAGTAGCTTTATATTTTATTTTAGAGTTATTTATTTTGCATGCAACTTTTATGTTATAAGGTAACTTCATTGTAAAAGTGATCCCCACTTCTCTTTATAAAAGTGGGTCACTTCATAAAGTAGCTTACACTATCACGTGGTTATTTGGTTACCGTTTATGCATTTTTTAAAAAGGGCATAACTCTCACATTGGAAGTCCGTTTTCAGTGCTGTTTTTTTTTAAACCGCACAACTTTTCGAGATCTTTCCATCCAAATCATTAGTTTCAGTTTTTAAATTCGCATTATCTGCATATTTAATATGGCTTCTATAAGTAATGTCTTGCTTACTAGCAACAACTACTTCCAATGGAAATCCCATATGGAAGATTTATTAAGAAGTAAAGGCTTGTACCAGATTACCTTGGGAAATGAAACAACACCCATTGATGATGATAAAAAAACCAAATGGGATAATATGAATGATGAAGCATGTGGACTAATTGAAATGTCCATCTCTCCTGATTTAGGGTACCACCTTCAAGGAATTGATGACCCCAAAGAAGCTTGGAACACGATTGAATCTGTGTTTGGTAAACTCAATATTATTCGAGCACAACAGTTAGGAAATCAAATACTGAACTTGAGTCCAAGTGATTTTTCTTGCCTTGGAGACTATCTATCTAAGTTTAAAACACTCAGAATTTTATGTGAAGAATGTAAGATAAAAATGAAGGAAGAGCGTTGCATATATCTTATTCTTTCTAACCTAGGTAGTGCATATTCTATGTTTGTGTCTACCTTTTATGCCATGAAAGAGGCTCTAGGGAAAGCTTATGTAAAACCCACTCTTGAGTCTTTTTGTGCTTCTTTGATTAGAGAGGAAGATAAGCTTGTACAACTTGGAGTGATCAACACTGTAGGTACCTCCAACAAAGCCTTAGTTGCCTAGCAGAAAGATAAACCCTAGTATCCCAAGAAACAACATCCTCGCTACAACAACAAACAACCTAAGGGTCCCAAACCCGCTCAGATAGCTTCAGCTCCTAATGGTGACAAAGGAGCAAAATATAAAAGTAAGAATACTAACAGACATTGCAACTTTTGTGATAAAGATGGTCATGATGAGTCCAAATGTTTCAAGAAGATGGCAGCCTTAGAAGCAGCGATGAAGAAGCACAACATCAATATTAATTCTTCTTCTTCTCATGGACATGCGCTTTCTGCTTCTGGTTTTTCCTTCAATACACCTTCTACTACTACTTCTTCTTCTGATGAGTGGCTTATTGATTCAGGAGCATCTTATCATATGACTAAGGATAAAGCCATATTTTCTGCTCTAAATGAATGTAACACCAAGAA
>ML799571.1:108881-122763 GCA_009831015.1 Picea engelmannii
TCATCACAGCACTAGGCTGGCACATCACAGTACTACACTAGCTCAATGTCACAGCGGTTAAGTTGGTAGCTCAGTGTCAGTCACATCTTGCTTTACATCTAACAACTAGGTCAGAAGCAAGTAATATCATCATCTCGCTTTACATCTAACAATTGGGTTAGAAGCGAGGAATCATAGCGTCATGCTTTACGTCTAACAACTGGGTCAGAAGCATGAATCATCTTGCTTTACATCTAACAATGAGGTCAAAAGCAAGGAACACATCAACATCTCTCTTTACGTCTAACAACGAGGTCAGAAGCGAGGAATCATCTTGCTTTACGTCTAACAACTAGGTCAGAAGCAAGGAATCAACGACGTTATGATTTACGTCTAACAACTAGGTTAGAAGCATAACTCATCTTGCTTTACGTCTAACAATGAGGTCAGAAGCAAGGATCACACAACGTCATGCTTTACGTCTAACAACGAGATCAGAAGCATGACTCATCTTGCTTTACATCTAATAGTGAGGTCAGAAGCAAGGATCACACAACGTCATGCTTTACGTCTAACAACGAGGTCAGAAGCAAGGAATACATCTACTCCCCCTTTTAGGGAAGGTCCTTTCAGACAATACCAAGCTTATCTCAAAAGTGTTCAAACTTTACATGAGATAGAGGCTTAGTCATCACATCAACAACCTGTTCATCTGTGCTAATGTACTGGAGCTTCAAGGCTCCTCTCTGTACCATGTCGCGGATGAAATGATAGCGGATCTCTATCTGCTTCGACCTGTCATGGAACACATGATTCTCTGTCATTTTAATACAGCTTTGATTTTCACATAGAATCGCGGTTGCTCTCATCTCCAAATCAAATAGGCTTGTCAGCAACTTTCGAAGCCATATATCTTCGCAGTTAGCAGAACATGCGGTAATGTACTTTGCTTCCATTGTGCTGAGAGAAATACTGGATTGCTTCCTACTCTGCCACGAGATCATAGCTGATCCCAAACTGAAACAACATCCGAAAGTACTTTTTCTGTCAGCAACGCTTCCTGCCCAATCTGCATCAGTATATCCACTCAGTGTGAAGTCATGATCTCCATCATAGCTGAGACCATAATCCACTGTACCTTTAAGGTACCTCATCACATGTTTTGCAGCCATTAGGTGAACACATCTGGGCTCTACCAGAAACTGACTCAAGGTGTTCACTGCAAAACATATGTCTGGTCTGGTGTTCGTCAGGTACATCAACGATCCAATAATTTGTCTGTACAGAGTGGAATCTATCAAATCTGACGAAGTATCGACCAACAGCTTCAGCTTTGCTTCCATGGGAGTATTCATGGACTTGCATTCTAGCATGTCGAATCTCTTTAAGATTTCGACCGTGTACTTCCCTTGGTTAAGGAAGATTCTTTTTGGACTTTGCCATACCTCAAGACCTAAGAAGTAATGCATTAGGCCAAGGTCTTTCATTTCAAATTCTGCGGCAAGTCTCTGTTTACATTCAGCGATGAGTTTTTCTTCTCCAGTTAAGAATAATTCATCCACATACAATAATCGTATTACTGGTTCATTATCCATGATCTTGAGGTAGAGATTTGAATCTTCTTTACTCTTGGTAAAGCCCAAGCTCATCAAGAAACTGTCTATACGGCCATACCAAGCTCTAGGAGCTTGCTTCAATCCGTATAAGGCTTGCTTCAATCGACAGACATGAGACTTTCTGTCTTCAACCTAAAATCCTTGGGGTTGCTCTATATACACTTCCTCTTCAATGACACCATTCAGAAAAGCTGTCTTCACATCCATTTGGTGCAACTTCCATTTCATCTTGGCAGCAAGAGCTATAATGGTTCTGATCGAAGTGTATCTGGCCACAGGAGCGAATGTCTCTTCATAGTCGATTCCTTCCTTCTGGAAAAAGCCACGAGCAACAAATCTTGCTTTATATTTCTCAATACTTCCATCAACAACATGTTTTATCTTGAAGAACCATTTTGATGATACCACATCCTTACTTTTTGGTCTGGGAACAATTTCCCATACATCATTCTTTATTATGGATTGGTATTCCTCTGTCATGGCATCTTCCCATTCCTTCTTCTAGATGGCCTCTTCAAAACATGTGGGTTCTTCATCAAGTAGATTGCACATCAAAGCCGTGTAACTGGAGAATGGATTTAGTCTCTTCACCTGTCTTGTGGTTCCTTATGGAACACCATACTTCTCTCCATCTTGAATAAGCTCTCTTTCCCAAGTAGGCTTTCTTTTATGGGAGAAGGTCATTTGAGGAGGTTCTTGAACTTCTATTATATCATGATCTTCAGGAGTCTCCTCATCAGGGGAAGCTATGAATTCCCTTACAGGTTCTGCAGCTATGGGAACTTCCCTCACAGATTCTTTCGTCCTGGGATTTACAAGTTCCTCTTCATATACCTCTTCAAGCTGACATCTTCTCGATTTCTTAAGTGCAACTTCTTCATCAAAGGTCACGTCCTTGCTTATCTCAATATGGCAGTGACCAGGTATGTAGATTCTGAAGGCCTTGGATACCTCACAGTATCCCACAGATATTCCCTTCTTTCTAGAGGGCTCCAACTTGTTTCTTTTCTCTTTTGGTATATGGATAAACACTGGACAGCCAAATATTTTGAGATGGCTTACCTCTAGCTTCTTTCCGGTGAACATTTCTTCTGGGGTCTTGAACCCAAGTGCACTATGGGATAGTCTGTTCTGCACATAAACAACTGCCATAGCTTCTTCTGCCCATAAGCACATAGGAAGATCTTGATCGTGAATTATGGTCTTCACAGCTTCCACAAAGTTCTCCAGAAATGTCCCACAAACTTAGTGTCTCAGTCTAAAACTATGCTCCTTGGTAAGCCGTGAAGTCTGACAACTTCTTTGAAAAGCAGATTCACAATGTGAGTTGCATCACTAGATTTCTGACATGGTATAAAATGTGCCATCTTTGAAAATCTGTCTACCACCACAAAGATTGAATCAAACCCTCTCTGCATTCTTGGAAACCCTAACACAAAATCCATGCTCACTTCATCACATGGCCTTTCTGGTATGGGAAATGGTTGATATAAGCCTGCGTTATGTCTTTTCCCTTTTGTGTGTTGACAAATCCTACATCTGTCCACAAATCTTTTGACATTGGTCCTCATCCCTGGCCAAAAATATGAATTGTTCAATTTTGAAAATGTTTTTTCATGACCGAAATGTCTGTCCAATCCTCCACTGTGTTTTTCCTTCAACAGATTCTCCCTCATGGAGCATTTTGGAATGCATAGTTGATTACCTTTAAATAATAATCCCTCCTGGATCATGTATTCAATCCATTGACTTTTGTCCCTGAGAATTGGATTCTCAGATGTCTCATACGTCTCTTTGAAATTTGGATCATCTTTGTACATCTCCTTGAGATCATCAAAACCCAATGTTTTGACTCTGAATTCTTGCATAATTAAACATTTCCTGCTCAAGGCATCAACAACCTTGTTAGCAGTTCCAGAAATATGTTTAATTACAAAAGTAAAATTTTGCATATATTCAACTCATTTGACATGTCTTTGGTTCAACTTTTCATGTTGAGATACAAATTGCAAAGCATGATTGTCACTGTATAAGACAAATTCCTTAGGAACCAAATAGTGCCTCCACTTTTTCAGTGCCTGTATGACTGCATAAAATTCCTTGTCATATGTGGAGTACTTCACCTTCACTTCATTTAGTTTCTCACTGAAGTATGCGATCAGCCTGTCTTATTGACTCAAGACTGCCCCTATTTCAAATCCACTTGCATCACATTTAACTTGAAATGTCTTCTTGAAATATGGCAATACCAGAATTGGTTGTTCCGTAATTTTCCTTTTCAGTAAATTAAAAATTTTCTCTGCTTCTTCTGTCCAGTGAAAAGACTTGTGTCTTTTCTTCACCGTGTCCATCATTGGTGCACTAATTCCACTAAAATTTCTGATAAATTTCCGGTAGAAACTAACCAATCCATGAAAACTTCGAACTTCAAAGATACTCTTCGACGATGGCCAATTTTTAATCACCTCCACTTTATCTGGATCCATCCTCAACTTATTTTCTTAAATAACAAACCCCAAATAAATGAGTTCTATCTTCATGAATGAGGATTTCTTCATGTTTATCAACAACTTTTCTTGCTGTAACCTCTTCATCACTGTAGCCAAATGCTTCAAGTGCTCTGTTTCTGTCCTGCTGAAAATCAATATATCATCAATATATATGATGAAAAATTTCCCGATGAACTCCTTCAAGACTTCATTCATCAGCCTCATGAAAGTACTTGGTGCGTTTGTTAAGCCAAATGGCATAACAAGCCATTCATACAGTCCCTCATTTGTCTTGAACACTGTCTTCCACTCATCACCTTCTCTCATACGAATTTGATGATAACCGCTTTTTAAATCAATCTTTGAAAAAAAATTTGCTCCACTCAAGCAATCCATCAAATCATCCATCCTTGGCAATGGAAATCTATACCTGATTGTAATCTTGTTGATCATCCTTGATTCTGTACACATCCTCTAGCCTCCATCTTTCTTTGGGCTAAGCACTGTCGGAACAACACATGGACTCAATCTTTCTCTAACCAACCCCTTGTCCATTAAGTCCTGGACCTGTCTTTTGACCTCTTCATTCTCTTGCGGCGTCAATCTATACGCTGCTTTATTTGGTAAACTAGCTCCAGGTATGAGATCAATATGATGACTCACGTGACTTCTGATCGGTGGCAACGAACAAGGTAGTTCGTCCACTACTATGTCGGAAAACTCCTCCAGTAACTTCTGGATCTCTTCTGGTAAATCATCCACCCTTGTACTGGATAAAACAATCTAAGGTTTCATCACCATGACGAATTGTGTTTCTTCCTTCTTCTTAACCTCTGTAAGAAGTTCCTTCCCACTCATGAGAAGTACAGTGTTGCTTACTTCAGGTTTTACTTCTTTGTCCTTAATCGAAAACAACATGTGAGTTCTCCCATTCTTCTCCAGGGTGTATGTGTTCTTTCTCCCATCATGAATCACATTCCTGTCATATTGCCACGGTCTACCCAGCAATAGATGAAAAACATCCATGGGAATGACATCGCACAATATTTCATCTTTATATCCACCTATTTTAAATTCAAATAACATTGTTTAGTGACATTTACCTGATGTCCTTTTTGTAACCATGAAACTCTGTATGGGCTTGGATGTTCAATAGTCTCCAGCTCCAGCTTTTCTACCATCTTCGTAGAAATGAGATTGTTTGTGCTGCCACTGTCCACAATGACTTTGCATGCCCAGTCTTTGGTCTGACAAGTAGTCCGAAAAAGTTTGTTCCTTTGGACTGGATTGTCTGCTTCCTTCTCTGGTGTTAAGAGAACCTTTCTCATCATCAATGATCTTCTGCCTTCAACATCCTCTGCCTCAACATTCTGCCTTTGTGCTTGGGCAATGCAAGTCTCACCTCCTTCTTTCTTCTTATCTAGACATTCATAAGACTTATGCCCATTTTTTCCACATGTAAAGCATTTTATTTCACCGCCTTTGCCTCTTCCTCTTCCTCTGGTTCGAGGAAAAGTATTTATGTCTTCATACTGTCCTCTTTGTGAAATTCCCCCTCTCTCGATATGAGTCTAAGGTTTCTTCCATTCCTCCTTAGGTTTTTGATTCCTGTCCTGGGAAACTGTTTTCCTCTGGCTTGACTTCTGCCTCGGCCTCTCTGACCCTGCTTGCGGCTCAACTTCTCTTTAGCTTTCAGAGCCATCTGATAAGAATCCTCCACACTTCGAAGGCTCATCATGCTCATCTCATCTTGAATGTCGTACTGTACACCATTCATGTATCTAGTAACTTTTTCATCGTCATTTTCCCGATGGCATGCTCTGATGTTTATTTTATAGAACTCCTCAGTGTATTCCTTCACAGAATTCAACTTCTGTCTCAAATTCTGCATTCTTTGGAACAGAGTAATTTGGTAATATTTGGGTATGAATTTCGCCTTCATCTTCATGACCATTCTATCCCAACTCTTGATTTTCTACTTGCCTTTGCAGCGTCTGTCAGCTTGTAGTTCATCCCACCACAATGTTGCATGTCCTTTAAGTCTTGTGACAACATGTTTGACCTTTTTGTCTTCCTCGACATCTTCATAGTCAAAATACGTGTCTAGAGCTCTAATCCAATATAGAAGCTCTTTAACATCTAGATTTCCTTCATATACTGGAATGTCCATTTTTTCTCTAGCACCCATCCTTGCAACAACCTTGAGTAGGCATTCATTTGCTGCATCCTCTGCTGCAACTTCTTCTCCTTCATGTCCAACTTCATTTTCACTTTAAGAATCACTGAGATCTCCAGCACCGACTGCGCACCTCTGTGTTGTCTCCATGGCATCAATCCTGACACATAAGTCACGCATCTCTCTTGCCCTTGGTGGATTAGGTAGTTGTCTGCCCCTTCTTCTTAGCATTTCCCTTTCCTCAGGTGGATCGGGTGTTTGTCTATCACTTATTCTCGACGGCATGGCTGTAAATCCTTCTTTCTCCTTCTATTTGCAATCTACAAACAGAGAAGGGATCTGATACCACAACTGGCGCAGACCCCCAGACCCGCAGGTCAAAATCTGCACAGGATCTTTTCCTTTCGGCCCGAGAGCTCGACTGGCTCTTCGATTTCCCTTTCGGAAAATCAACCCACAACAAACCTTGAGGAATTTCCCCTTCTATTTTGGGATACTAGATTTCACGATTTCACAAATCCCGTGGTCGAGCATCTTACCTCTTCGACCCCTGAAACCTCGAAATACCAACACTTGACCTTTCCTGATGTCAATTTCGGCTTTTCTCCTTTCGTGATTTCGGGAGTTGCGATGTCGTGCAACTCTTCCCCTCGGCTCCCGGAGTCACGAAATCCCAATTCCTGATTTACCAAAATACAAATGTTCTGGTCTTTCCCTTCTCGTCGCGATTCCTAAGTTTCAAACACCAAAATGCACTTTCACTATGTCCTCGGGGCTCCCGAACCTTCGAACCCCGAAATGCCGAAATGACGTCTTCTGAAATCCTTTCAGACTTTCGCGTACTGGCTTCTCCTCTATGCTATGTTTGTTCTCTTGTCAACAGAACTCCCGGTATGATGAATTCCGAAGTACCGAAACTCCAAATGTTTCTCTTCTAAGAAGTCAACGGTTGTGATCTCTCCGTTGATCCAACTGTTAGCGTGATTTTGCATACCGAGAGTTCAAGATGCTAGATCTTGAACCCTCTGTCTTCTCCACCTTCCATAGCCCGAAGTCCCGAAATGTCGAGATGACTTTGTTTTCTTCCAATATTTCTCAAACCTTGACGAAGGATTTTCTAACCTTCCACGTGTCTCCTCAGACTGTACCTTCCTCCTGACGTGGACTTCTGCCATCTGTCGCCTCCTCTGGCTTTCGAAGATTTAACCGTCCTTCAACAGTTCTTCCCTGTTTCGAGTTTTCGGGTACCCGGAGTTTAAACCTCTCGGTCCTAAAAGCTTATGTCAACACAACCCCCAAATTCCCGAATCTCGATTTGTCGAAATTCCCAATCACTTCTTCACGCCTTCCTTCGCGTTTCACGATTTCAGAAATCTCGATGGGGAGTGTTCTACTCCTTGTCGACAGGAATGCCAAATTCCCGAACTCTGATATGACGAAAAATCTCTTTGTCGCAAATTCCACTTCCAGACTTTCCTTCCTTCAGTCTACTGTCCTCGTGGTTTCGGAATTTCGGATACCGGGAGTCTAAGACTCTCAAACCCAAAACACTGTCCTCTCAGGTCCCCGAACTCTGAAATGTCGGATTTCCGAAACGCCCCTTCAGACTATTTCACATTTCACAACTTCGAGAGTTCTCATGTGAAGAACCCAAATGCTTGTCAATGGGAATGCCGAAATCCCGAATGTCGAAGTTTCGAAAACTTAAACTTGCTTCCCTTCGCTTCACCACATGAAAACCTCCTTTCCGCATTTCGGGGATTTGATCAGCCAAAGATTTTGGCTTACACTTCAGACTTTTGAACCCCAAAATGCCAAAATGATCTGACTTTCCAATAAGCCAAGATCAACGACCCTTATCCACCTTGCAACTCTTGCAGATCCTATGGCTCTCACTATTTCAGGAATTCTCCTCGAAGAATTCTGACTGTCCAATCCCTTCTTTTCAAAGGATCTCTGATTCTAAACTTGGCCTCTGCATGATGACCAAAACTCCTCTTCTGCTCTTCACTCCTTGAAGACGCTAACTTTCCTGAGCTTCCTTTCACAACCTCAAATCTCTTGTGAGATTTCTGCACACACTCCTTGTGGCACTTCTTCAAATACTCCTAAGTATTTGAACTCTTCGACTCTGCGCAACTCTCTGCAACAATAGTCTTTCACCTTAGTCTAGGGATTCTGAAATTCCACCCAGCCTGCGCACACCTTGCATGGATTCCGTGCCTTCTTGAACTTCTACAGAAAATGAGAACAACGTTCTTCCTCCTGAGCTTTCAGAGCTAAACTCTGAACCCGTCAACGCACTCCTTGCGGATGCTCCACTGCACTCCTTGCAGGAACTCTTACTCAGGAAGTGAGAAACAATTGATACTCATTCCTTACTCTCCCTCTCTCAGATTTCAGACATTTAACAAGAAATCATTCATGCACAGCATAAAAGAAAATGTACAACAAAAAGAGTGAACAACCATAAGCATAATATTCAGCATGTACTCACAGAAAGCATTATAACACCATGAATCTGAATTCAAGGCTTCATATATTAAATTCATAACTTTTGTACATGGGTTCTTCTACATAGCTCTCTTCTATAGCTCTTTCTCTTCTATTCTCTATGATACAATACCATACAATACTAAAGATACAAGACGAGGGTGCCTATAATAAGTTTTCCCTCCAACTCTCCAAACTGTCAAATCTAGAAATTTTAAAACTACCTACTTACATTAATTATGCATAAATGCCTTTATCTACTACAGATGAGAGTGGATTGCTCAAGATTTGTTTACAATTTGGAAGTACGCCCCTTCTTAACTATTTCATTTATGTTTGGTGCATCAAACTTCAAAACATTTCAAACAAATTCGTCATGTGCCAAAATGCATTGGTGCTACCCCACGCTCGCTTGCTGTTGACGATGCTCCTGCATCACACAACAATATTGTTAACTTTTCATATCAATTAAACGATCTATATGGCTGCCTAACTAGGGTCATGAATTTTTTATCACTCTTCATGAGTAATTTCCGAAACGACAGTTGTTAGTTGTCGCTTTTCCCTATTGTTTATTCATGCTTCATTTTCATGACTGAAAGCATGAACAATGAAAACTTGTGATTGTGATTACCATTCTGTCTGAAAAATTATTAAAGGCAAATTGTTCCTACAGTTTATTAATGAAACTTTTTTCCTTGCCATGAAGAAATATTCTCATTGTTTCAATTCCTTCAATACCAAGCATGCTTAGAGATTGATGGTTATATAAACAAAGGACCCCCACGATTTGATTTTTGGTATGGTTTTTTTTTATTCTTGGCTATACATTTCTTTTGCTAAGCCTTTGATTTTTGATTTTCAACTTACCCAAACCTTGTGATCAAACCCACGATGCGTGCACTTATTTTCATTTTTAATGCTTTGGTCCTAGCTTGTACTAATTGAAAAGGTGGCAATACGATTTGCAGTCAGCCATCATTTCCAAGGATGGCCTTGGGCTTTGCAAACCCTCTTTGCATGCTTTTCAATTAAATGCTCATCTTATTGAGTTTTCTGTTCATACACCATTCACTATTGGAACTTATCGATTTCAGGGGTATGGCTCTGGTCTGTCTCACAGAACCCTCCCTGCACGTTGTGTTTGATTGATACCCTTTCATCCAATATGGCTCCTGTCGTTAGAGTCGAACCAAATGGCATTCAAACTCTGCTCTTATATGATGATACCAGAGAAGATCTGGAGAGAAGTGGTTGGCTCGTTTTCGTTAAAAAAATTCAGAGTTTCAATTTACAAACTGCCCAGGAGTTCACTTTCTCCTTCGACGGGTGTAGAGCTAAAGTGGGCGATGTCTAGCTTGAGGTTACATAGGATTTCTTGAGTCAAGCTACAAAACTCCCTGCAAGTGGTCAATGATGGTTCAAAAATGAAAAGGTGGAAGAAGTTCCTTGGACTCTTCTCTTTACATCTCGGAAGATAAAAGGATGTGATAAAGGTATGCCCATTTCCTCCCTGAAAGCTCGGTGGCACGATTTGCTTGCTGTGTTAAAACAGTTTGTTACCCGTGAGGGATGTTTCGGTTTTGTGTTTTTGTACCACCTGTGTCTGCTTATGGGTTTTATGGAGTTTCCCTTGAACATGTCGTATTACTTATTGAGGAGTCTTTATAAAATGGGTAAAAGGTATAGAAAGCAGTGAGTAGACTCTAGCCTCTTCCATCACGGCCTAATTAAAATCTTGCTTATGCATCAATTAGAATTGCAGAGTGATAATTGGGACTCATTTTTAATGAGAAATGGTTTCTCTAATCCAAATGTTGATGAGATCGATAAACTCATGGTTGAAGAAACCCTAACCTACCCTACAATGCCCCTCTCACCCATCCAGGCTTGTGTCTCAACCTCCTACAACAAACCCTTAATCGATCCAAAGGTTTTTGAACAGGCCCACGAACAAGTTATACATCCTAATGACTGTGTTAAAAATTTAAAGAAACCTATAGGGAAAGCATCTAAAAGCAGTGTTGATATAAATTTTAAGAACAAGATGTTGGCAAATGTTTAACAGGTAGCGTATGCTTGTCATTGATGGAAAGTACAACAATGATGATGGCTTGAGTACATGAAGAATGTAATAGACGGGCATCAGATGTAGTTTGGGAAGACGCTGCAGAGCAAGCTCGATAAGATCAGAAGAGATAGTGCAGAGGATGGTTGGCATGCTTTATAGGCAGTATGCGCTTATCATTGATGGCAGGATCAGAGTGTGCATCGATGGAAAAATAGGAACAAAGTAAGCTCAGGAGGAATTAACACAGAGTCGAATGCAGTGCGTAGGTGTGCACCATGGATGAGGTTAACTCATGGCTAAAGCTTAAGAGAGATAACGTCAAGTGGATCAAAGGTCGAGGCCCTTGACACTTAGAAATTATTCCAAGAAAGGAGGATGTGTAAGCTCTGGAGGATAAGCGTCGTTGATCGTTGGATCCCATCCAAAATTCCCGACAGCATGAGGGCCGTTAGATCTAAATATAGACAAGAAGAGCATGCTGAAGAGGAGGATAGATCTCAGGCGCTAGATCTAAGTGCAGGGTCCAACCACCGTTGGATCGAGGAAAACTTACACGATCTTTAAAGTGCAAGGAGTAGAGGGCTCACAAAATCCCGAAAGTAGGAGGACCGTCCATCTCATGGGGTTATGTGGACCATTGATCCGACTCCCTGTCGGAGTTTCGGGGATCGAGAGTTGGAGATGACAAGTAATATCATCCACAGAAATCCCGATTTCGCAATATGCAAAATCGCGACGTAATCTGAGCCATCAAATCAACATCACATATGGATCGTCGATCCGACTCACGTTAGCAAACCACGTCAGCTAGGAACACGTGGCACAACCAGGTAATGACAAGCGTCAGACTGATTCAACATGCCAAGCACATGTAAGTCACGAATCAGGGTGACACATGGCAGTTATTTAACACATGTGACGTCAGCAGACTTACACCATGTCGAAGTTTCAAGGATCGCGTGTTGGAGATGTCAAAGAAACAATGCAACAAGAATCCCGATTTTGCGATATGCAAAATCGCGACTTAAATCGCAGCCATTGAATCAAGATCAAATCTAGACTGTTGATTCCAGTCCATGTCGGAGTTTCAAGGATCACGTGTTGGAGATGTCAAAGAAACAATGCAATAGAAATCTCGATTTCACGATATGCAAAATCGCGACTTAATCACAACCATTGAATCAAGATAGAATCTGGACCGTTGATCCAAGTCCCTTTTGGGGTTTCAAGGATCGAGTGTTGAAGTTGTCAAAGAACATTCACCACAGGAATCCCGATTTCGCGATATGTAAAATCGCGACTTAATTGTGGACTGTTGGATCAAGAGGAGGCGTGGCGAAAGATCAGAGCACCATAAAGCTCCTTTTCGAATTTTCGCCTATCATGACTTGGAGTGACAAGAACCTCCACCTAAGGAACAACGAGATGCGAGATCATGAAAGCGCCTTATGCATAAGGTTGTGGTCACATCCCTTGGTCACGAGAAGGGAAGGAGTCAGTCTAGATAAGCTCCATTTTGGGGTTTCGGAGATCGCAACTTGGAGAGTCGAGATGCCTCATCTACAGATTCACGAAATGCAAATTCGCAAAAATCACTTTAAGCATAAGTGCTTGGTCATGGCCATGGTCATATAGAGGAAGGAGCTAGCGTAGAAAGGCTCTGTATCGAAGCTTCGGAGATTGCGACATGAAGTGTCAAGACACTTGGGCATAGGAATGCCAAAATGCCGAAACACGATTTAAAGGTAAGATTAATAAAGTTCATCCAACGATGCAGATAAACCTGAAGGAGATCGGAGGGCTACTGATGCACAACGCAGTGAAACTTCCAAAAACCATTGATGGAATCTACTAGAGAATTCGAAGAGACCTCTGTGTGATTGCCAGAGGAGACGAAGAGTCTCCAAGCTTCGTCCAGTGAAGGAAGACTATTCTTAGAAGGGATTGACAGATGGATGAGTGTTGAAGCCTGTAACTGAAATAGAGAAGATGAGCTCGACTATCACAGAGAAGACGAAGAGTCTCAACTGCCAGAGAGGTTGAGGAATATCAACATAACACCCAGTGATGCTGAACACATGGGAAAACCGCTAGAGAAGCTGAAGAGTTACCATGATGATCAGGTAGAGCACTCGAGAGGTGGAGGATATCGACACAGTGTGAGTATGCAGAGGTATTGCGCACATTGCATGCACAAGGTGCATAGAATCTATAAGTACACGGTACAGAGTAGAGATGGGGTTGTTGTTGCTGTTGGAGTTGCTGTGGTCGTTGTGTAGAAGGATTGAAGTGTGAGAAAGGAGGCAGAGCGCAAGAGTAGAAATACACAGTAGAGGAAGGTTGCACTGAAGGGACATGGTGCAGAGAGTATAAATGGAAGAAGAACAGACAACGCAAGTCATGTGTGCAGGAAGGCAGTGAGGTAGACAGAGCAACAAAATGCAGCAGGACAGTGATGAGTCTGGTAAGCCATTGTTGAACATTATATCACTGTAATAAGTTTTAGTAGAAAATATTTATATTTCAGGGTGGAAGGGAGGTGCTAGGGAGGACTGTTGTCCTCATAGGTTCAAGTGGGTGCTTGAACACAGGGAGTTGTAGCTTCCATCTGGTTGCAGCTAGAGAAACCAGGGTGGCAGGGTGGTGCAAGGGAGAAATCTTGTTCTCTGTTATACAGGTTGGTGCCTGTATGATTGGAAGTTGGTGCTTCCATCTAGTTGGTGCTGGAAACACTCAGGGAGTTGGTGCTTCCTTCTAGTTGGTGCTAGAGAAACCAGGGAGTTGGTGCTTCCTTCTAGTGGGTGCTAGAGAAAACAGAGAGTTGGTGCTCTCAACAAGTTGCATCTTGCAAAACAAAGGTTGTAGCCTCACTATGAGTTGGTGCTCATATGTATGATAATGTAAAGAATGTAACTATTACTTATCATATAAAGAAAAAGAGGTTTTACCCTGTATGGGTTTCCTCGGGAAATATCTGTCTCTGTGTTTCTCATATATGTGAATGATGCTGAAAGTGCCATTGTTTATTTCCCTGCATTATTGTGATCATCATTCAGTG
>ML799571.1:129300-159920 GCA_009831015.1 Picea engelmannii
GGTTTCCTCGGGAAATATCTGTCTCTGTGTTTCTCATATATGTGAATGATGCTGAAAGTGCCATTGTTTATTTCCCTGCATTATTGTGATCATCATTCAGTGTTTCTGCAAAGAGTTTAAAAGAAGCATAATTGTTTAAGCACAGTAACAACTGATTCACTCCCCCCTCTCATTTGTCCAACACAAGAGAGCCAGGAGACCGATTTCAAAGAGTCTCCGTAACAAGTTGAACTCTCATGCGAGTTCGATCAGCATGATCGAAGTCCATGAGAGTTCGGACTCTGAAATCGATAAATTCCTCGTTGAAGAAGACCCTCATCTGTTCGAGCCACACCTTGATTAGGCCTATAACTTTGTTAACAATTTACCTCCCTGTTTGAAAAACAATCCAGAGTTTCCTGGTGTCAAATTGGGTTATGAATCTACTATCCGCATGGAAGATGCTCCAGTTCACAATCTTGTTTGTTCCCATGCAACTGCCACACAGTCAAAGTGTGAAGTCTATCTATCATGGATTGATAGATATTATACTGATATCCCTATCCTGCAGTCATGGGTTAAGGATTTAAAGGATCAGATCGATGTTTTAACAAGCGAAAACCATAGGCTCGAATCCGTTATTCAAGGGAAATAAAAACGTATCAAGACAACAGGCAATGTCGTATTTAAAAACGTTGAGGCTGCAACAACCATTGTTAATTCCAAGGTTGCCTGATACGATTCGATTTCATAGTTGAAGGTATGATTATTTATCTTAAAATAGAATTATTTGTTAAAACTAGGTTGTTTTGTTTTTACAATAAATTGGATTTCATTTACTAAAATAACTAGCTATAGAGTCACAAGATTCTGTAGCCAGTTATGTTAATTCGAATTGTTTAAATTAATGGTTGAAAATATATTTGAAATCTTTCTATTTTCCTTTTCTTTCAGGATATTCAGGAATCCATGATTACGTATTGGTCTGAGGCACTCTTGAGACCTTCCAGTCATATCTTTGATGCATTTTGAATGAACAGAAATGAACTTTTGTTAGCTTTTGAGGATTTAGTATAATATGGGTGGTTGCATCCCCCTTTTATTCTTGTAATTAATATTTGATCTCAGAAGGGGAAACGGTTATCTTTTCTGAGGCTTTTATAAACCCATTATTTTTTTGTAATCAGAGCATCTTGGCCTGGGACTAGTTGTGAACAATTTATACTCGAATTTGGACATAACAAATATTTATTTTATGCTTTAGTCATCTATGAATGTTGTTATTGTCTATAATTTGTTTATGTTGATAATTTGATGATTGTGGTAGCTTTTGTCTTCGCAGATTATTTTATTGTCAAGATATTTTTTCCTTCATAGTTCACGATTTTATGTTTCAATTTTATGAAAAAGAGAATGATCATTCAATTCATATTATGAGGTTTACCTTAAACATGTTGATTGATTAAATGCAAGTTGTAATTGTAGGATATACCTTATGTGTTATTTCTTGTAGTCTATTATATCACTGTAATCATTTTGTGTTATATTGTTTTATCAATTAAATACACCAGTCAATGCACAGTTTAGCATTTGTCTCATACAGTGTGAAGATACACAACAAATTTCTCTCGTGGATGGACTGATGTACGATTTACGCAAACAGTTGGATGCATACTCTTCAAAGTGATTGATAGGTTAGTCTGTTCTTCTTTTTTATTATTTGCTTGTCTATAATCGAAATCATTATATGTAGTATAATTTTGATTGCCTACTTTTTTTTGTTTAAATAGTAGTTTGATATTTGATCTTAGAGGTGTATATAAATTAAAAGATATTAGAAAAACCAAAAAGAAATAGTACCTTTTGCTTTCTATTTTTACTTTCATCAAAAAAACCATTTCTACATTTGATTTTTTATGATTTCAGATTAAAACTCATAATCTGTATATTTTGTATATATAAATTAGTTAAAATAAACCTAGCATATAAATATTGTTTAAACTGCATATATATTTAGATGTACATATATACATTAGTTATTAGTAATTAGTGACTTATTTCGTTTCTTTTATTTATTTTTCGTTTCCTTTAGGACCTTAGATTGGCCAACGGAGCCATTAAACCTGTCAGAGTGGGTCAATCCAAACGGCTTGGGTTAATTAGACAACCCTGGACCAGATTCACTCTTCCAGTTGGCGAGTGGTCAATTTCTCCCGTCAACACTCTCCCACCCTCTCACACTCTCAAACAATCCATCTCTACCCCATTCTATATTTACCTCTTGCATCTAATCCTCTCTCTCTTTCTCCCTGTATCCCCCTCCCTCTCTCTCCCCCACTCTCCCCACCTAGCTCTCTTTCCTTCTATCTAACCCCCCTTCCCTCTCTCTCCTCCCTTCCTCTCAATCTCTCTCACTCTACCCACCCTCTTTGTCTCCATGTCCTTCACTCTCACACACTCTCTTTTTCTTCCCCTCTTAAAATCTCTTTCTAACTCTCTCTCCAAACCCCCCTCTATATATCGCAAGGAAAGAAATGGCCTTGACCTATACATGTCAATAAATAGACCTAGACATAGACATAGTAATACCTAGACATGGAAATACCTATACCTAGGCATATCAATACCTAGACATGGAAATACCTAGACCATGACCTTGACCTATATGATAACCATGGTGTAGACCATGACGTATACCATGACATAGAACTAGATCTAGACTTGGACCATGACCGAGACCACAACATAGAGATAGATCTAGACTTAGACCATGACCTAGACTTATACCATGACCATTATCTAAACCATGACCTATATCTTGACCTAGACCATGACCTAGACCCCCCTAGCTCCATATAATCCTAGGAATAACCTAGACTCAACCCTTAACCCCCTCCACACTTGATCCCTAAGTGAACTATGCATATACCTCTTGTTAAAGGCCCCACAACCCTTGCACCCACATCATGGTGCTATAACCATTTCTCTATGCTTCAAAACACTTTCAATCTTAAGCCCTTAGATCCTAGTTGTCCCTAAACCCCTATACATATTTATTCATAAATATTTTTGATCTATAATAAATGTTATGTCCATTGAATTAAGAGTGTGCATGCACTCTTGTGACTTGAAATCCTTGTGATTGTCGCTAATACATGCCTAGAAGGAACATGTGTGTGTTTCTAGAACACGCATGTGCTTTAGTGCGCATGTGTTTCAGAAATGCAATTGCATTATGTTAGCGATAAAAAATGCATTGGTATTTTTTATGAGTATTTCCATCACTCTTCAAATGATTTATTGTTTTCTTCAGTTTCTTTCTAGTATCTTAAAATCCATAGTGTTCATCAAGATCCTGCTTGATTACTTTGCTAAAAAATCCTTTGTTTTATGCCTCTGAACCTACAATACAAGATACAAATAACAAAATGTCATTCCATTGCTTTTATGTCTTTTATACTTTGATCAATATCCCTAAAGCAAAAGTGATGTGTCCGTTAAAGTGACTTAACCCTAGGTTATGATATATACTATCCTAAGTCCAATCCTACTATTAAATCTAGCGCATGGACTAAAGTCTAAGGTTGAGGTCACATTAGAGTCCAAACTCTAAATGTTAAATCACAATATACAACACAAATATTAGTGCTCCTAGCTATGAATCTAGCCACATCACTCGTCAAATTTCAAGTTACATGTTCACTAGCCCAGACTTCATGTCCACATGTCAATTTATATGACCAAGGCCATGAGTCAGTAACAAGTCATACCACACAACGCACAGGTCCAAGCCACAGATTCACCTTTAGTCTCAAATCACAGGCATAAACCAAGAGTCAAACTTCAACTCAGTTTCATATCGACACATACAAACCAAGCGCAAGTGTCTGTTTCTACTCTCTCATCAAATGATTTATCCAGCAGTCAAACCCGTGCACTGAGTGTGTTGTCACATGTGAAGACTGCCCCTAAATATTCAACAAATTGATAGCAGCGTTTTCATTAGGATTTCTAGATGATAGAAGGATGATTTTGCTTATGGTGAGGATAGCTAGGTGTTTGAAACATTTGACAGGTTGAAGGCATTGTGCCGCATTGAAGAAGGGCCACAAGAAGAAATGAACCACGCATTAGAGATTGCAAATGCCACACGATTTTGCAGAGGTTTTAAACCCTTGTTCTCTTGATTATTCACAAGATGCAAAGCCAAAACAATTAGCGTTCCTTTCAGCTATGGGCATTACCTTGGGTATTTTCTTCATTTGTGTTACAACAGTGATACTATAGCTGAGTTTGGTGATGCCTGTTGCGCATCTTGGTGAATTCATTTATGATAGGGCTCTTTTTTCTTTGAGTTCAACTGCGAATCTTCAGGACAAAGGGCCGAGGCTTTATAATCCAGGGCTCAATTAACATATTGGGAATTTATTGTTTCCCAACATTCAGTAGCACCTGAGGGAGTAATGGACATCATACAAGAAATTCCTCATGATGCTCATTCAATGGGTATGCTTTTCCAGATGCCAATCCAGCATTGAGGGGACAGGAACTTTACAATTTAATTCGAGACAAGCAAATTGCATGTGTCATTTAATTTGTGCAGATCTGTTCATCTGGCTCATGCTTGCTGTGATAAAGGTAGAGATTTTATGGACAGAAGAATTCTCTGCATCTTTTGATAAATGATTGATATCATAGAGTGCACAAAGGTGTTGAATTTCCAAAGAGATCAAGCTCTAGCAGATATGGAAAGGCATATGCAATGAGTATGGTATGAATCAGGCAGATCTTCAAGGAATTCATACTATTCAAAGGGCATTGCACAATCAATATGATCAGAAGTGATGAGAGTTATTTATCCTTTCAAAAATTGGATTACAAAGATCTAGATTGTTGTAGATGTCAAAGGAAAAAGAAGATTGTGTTGTTTTCCAAAGTCATGGCGATCAATGGCATCATAGCCAGATCTAACCTCATCGCAGATTGAAAATTTGAATATCCAAGTTTTGAAGGCGACATTGCTGATCATTATTATCATGGCATGATCTTTGTTGAATCTGTTTCTCTTGTCGAGCTGATAGCCTATAAATGGAAATCATCTTATGTAGCTGCTAGTTTGATGTCATCATGGCACAAAATCAATACCCTCTGGCATACAAGTGGTATAATGCAGAAGAAAAGATTCTTGGAAAGAAAATGAAGGATTGGTTGAGATTTAGTATTGCTTACTGGTACACATTCTGTGGGAGTGGCACTGACCCCTTTGGAGCTCCAACAAAGAGTTGGTCATGGAAAGATAACACTAACTCGTTGGCCATGACTCTACGTAGGATGAGAGCAAATTTTGAGTCTTTGAATAAATTAAGAGTTGAGAGGTGATGCTTTTATGACTATAATATTGCTCCTGATGAAAAAATACTTGCAGAATCAAATGTCAATCTAAATGTTGTTGTTGCTCGTGCGAAATTGTTTCAGAAGGGAACTGAAATTCGTCCTTTGTAGGGAAATTCCAGTTGTCTACACATCCCTGCTATATGCATGGAGCTGCTACTAGTCCAGATATGCATGTCTATGCATGCGCTACAACTCAAGTCAAGAAAGCTATAGAGGTTTCTATAGTTGGTAGTCAATTAGAAGAAGACTATAGGTTTTAATGGAACTCTTCTAATTGAACTCAAACTACAAGAAGTCACTATAAAGCAGCCTTGAAGTTTTAGAGGCTAAGACAAAGCAGATTTTGAAATTTTACAGCTATCTAAAGACAGAGCTTGCACCAGCGCAAAAGGCAAAATTATAACCAGTTAGCTGATGAAAATCAGAGATTTCACCAGCTAACTAGCAGATCGTAAGGCAAAATAGATGGTGAAACCTAAGATGGCCAGAGAAAGAGTATTTTTGCCCAGATCGAAGTTTTACTCAGCCAAATATCTTAAAAACTCTTTTTAAAGATAGATATTGAATTATAATGTCCAATCTAAGATCCACTTTTGATGCAAAGGAGTTAGAGGAGGTGTTCAAGCTGATTTGGCACCTATTTTGGGGGCAAATGAATTAGGTTTTATTTCCAAACTTGGCAAATTCAAATTTCATCTTCCTCGAGAGATATCAAACAACCTTGGAAGGCTTATCTGCACAACACAGAGGTTCTACATGATCTGAAGACCATAGAATGATGAATTGACCTCATTTTGAGGATCTCTCCCTCTCTTTTTGTAATTTTTTTTTGACTTTCTATCTTTAGCATATCTGATCCATTCTTCTAGGATCTAAACTTTTATTGTAAAGCTACAAAGCTGAAGATAGGAGATGAACTAGGGGGGGTTCAATCCTAGATGCATTTTTCTATTGTACTAAGACTCTTATCTTGATAATAGAATCACAGTCTTCTTTTGTTGTCAATGTCAGATTTGTTCATGTACTTCATTATTCTGTAATTTATTTCAGTTTAGCTCAGCTTCTAAGAACTGTTATCTTCTTATTAAGCTCATGAACTTGAATTAGAGGAATTCTTACTATCTTGTATGACCCTACACATTGTTGTACTTGGTTATCTAGACTAGTATTCTTCATACGTTATTCCAATTACTTTGTCTGATTATTGATTTCTAAAAGCATTGTCTTATTCGAACGCATGATAAGTTGTTCTTCTCATTAGCCATTGAGTTATTCCATTGATGCAAGTATATCTAATTATCAAATTCTTAAGTTACCAAGCATATTTATTCTACAACCCTAAAGAGTTTCTTGTAGTGATAACAAATTGGTGTCGTTTCCGGGGAGAGGAGATTGAAGCTCAGCTTCCCTAGGAGACGACATTAGATCCATCTTTGATGATAGACAAAGACTGGGCACATTGGTTGTAATCATCTATCTGGCGACTCCATGAAGGATGAATTCAGTGGCGACTCCATTGTTCATAAATCTGTTGGTGACTCCACTGGTATGACATGAACCAGATCTTTGCTAAGAGGTATGCATTCTGTGATTTTTCAAAAATTGTTGGTTTCCCTAATCTAGTGCCTAGTAGATATGAATGGGAAAATAATATTCCCATATTTCGAGGAGAAGAGTGGGAAGTGCCAGTTGAACACTTGCTAGATTTTAATGACTTTATTCATCGGCTTGAAATTATACGTGAGGATGTTCAAATCAAGATTTCCATATGTTCATTGAAGGGAGCAACCCTTGATTGGTGTAGATCTCTTCCAACTTCAAGCATATACTCATTGGAAAGTTTTCATTATGTTTTCCATTTGTTTTGTAAAGATAAATTTTCAGCTGAAAGTCTCTTTGAATATTGTTGTGATGAATAAGAGAAGCAAGTTCAACAAGAAGTAGTCTTTTCTTCTGTTTGTCAAAATGAAAATTATGTTGTTAAGGAAAATATTCAAGATACAAATGATTATTATGAGAATTTCATAGCTATAGATGCATCAGATCTTATCTCTGTCACACCTGTTGCCTTTGATTTGAATGAAGGATCAATTATATAAGAGCATTGCTCTCAAATTTTTAAAGAGGTTTCTTATGGTGTATTTGCACCTAAAAGAAAAGAGAAAGATCGGAAGATTGTTCATCTTCCTGTGCAAAACAAGGGAGTGTTGGACTCACCTGTCCTTGATGAAGAACAATACTATGAAAAAATCAGTCATCCGGAAACTCCCATAATAGATATTGAAACTCCTATAGCTGACATTGAAAAGTCATCTACAGAAATCAGCAGGTTTGCATGCACCGTACTTGAACATAGATCTGTAGACAACAAAAAACATTTCATCATCAAGAATGAAGTTAGTTTGCAGCCCTGTTCAGATTTGCACGCAGTTGAAGGTGGCATCTATTCTCAGAAGGAGGGTATGCAGAGATATTCTGATGTTTAGCTGAAACAACATGAAGAAGTGTTTTCTTACAGTGTCATTGATCCTTTTGCTGATTATTTGGAGTATTCGAGCAGCATAAATGACAAATTGCTCTTGTCAAATGAAGGTTGGTTATGCTGCACTTTCGAATTGTATATCAGTATTCTATGGTTTCCTGCATTCATCATTTCCAGATCAGAAGTTTTACCAATTATTTAGATACTTGTATGGCTTCATTGGAAGCATGATTTTACCTAATCTTGAAGCAGTACAGTGGTTAGAGTAGGAGTAGATAAGAAGAATAAGCTCTTCATCTGAGCAAGTAGATTGTTTTAGTTATTGGTTGTTGAATAAACAGGCAAGCAACAGGTTTGCAGGGGATCAATCATAAAGGATAGATGACTCCATGCCCAATGCTAAAGGCTACCGAAACTACTAGGTTCTTGGAAACCTCGCAGGGGGGTCTCCATCCCAGTTAGAGCTAGTTGTTAGTGATAAAAAAACACAATGGTATTTTTGATGAGTATTTCCATCACTCTTGAAATGATTTATCATTTTCTTCAGTTTCTTTCCAATATCTTAACCTCCATAGTGTTCATCAAGCTCCTGCTTGATTACTTTGCTAAAAAATCCTTTGTTTTATGCCTCTAGACCTGCAATACAAGATACAAATAACAAAATGTCATTCCATTGCTTTTATGTCTTTTATACTTTCATAAATTTCCCTAAAGCAAAAGTGATGTGTCCATTAAAGTGACTTAACCCTAGGTTATGATATATACTATCCTAAGTCCAATCCTACTATTAAATCTAGTGCATGGACTAAAGTCTAAGGTTGAGGTCACATTAGATTCCAGGCTCTAAATGTTAAATCACAATATACAACACACAGATTAGTGCTCCTAGCTATGAATCTAGCCACATCACTCGTCAAATTTCAAGTTACATGTTCACTAGCCAAGACTTCATGTCCACATGTCAATCACAAACCACATGTCAATCAAAAACCACATGTCAATTTATATAACCAAGGCCATGAGTCAGTAACAAGTCATACCACACAACGCACAGGCCCAAGCCACGGATTCACCTTTAGTCTCAAATCGCAGGCATAAACCACGAGTCAAACTTCAACTCAGTTTCATATCAACACATCCAAACCAAGCGCAAGTGTCTGTTTCTACTCTCTCATCAAACGATTTATCCAACAGTCAAACCCATGTACTGAGTGTGTTGTCAGATGTGAAAACTGCCCCTGAATATTCAACAAATCGATAGCAATGTTTTCATTAGGATTTCTAGATGATAGAAGGATGATTTTGTTTATGATGAGGATGGCTGGGTGTTTGAAACATTTGACAGGTTGAAGGCATTGGGCCGCATGGAATAAGGGCCACAAAAAGAAATGAACCACGCATTAGAGATTGCAGATGCCACATGATTTTGCAGAGGTTTTAAACCCTTGTTCTCTTGGTTATTCACAAGATGTAGAGCCAAAACAATTAACGTTCCTTTCATCTCTGGGCATTACCTTGGGTATTTTCTTCATTTGTGTTACAACAGTGATATTGTAGCTGAGTTTGGTGATGCCTGTTGCGCATCTTGGTGAATTCATTTCTGACAGGGCTCTTTTTGCTTTGAGTTCAACTGCGAATCTTCAGGACAAAGGGTCGAGGCTTTATAATCCAAGGCTCAATTAGCATATTGGGAATTTATTGTTTCCCAACATTTAGTAGCATCTGAGGGAGTAATGGACATCATACAAGAAATGCCTCATAATGCTCATTCGATGGGTATACTTTTCCATATGTCAATCCAACATTGAGGGGACAAGATCTTTACAATTTAATTCGAGACAAGAAGATTGCATGTGTCATTGAATTTGCGGAGATCTGTTCATCTGGCTCATGCTTGCTACGATAAAGGTAGAGATTTTATGGACAGAAGAATTCTCTGCATATTTTGATAAATGATTGATATCACAGAGTGCACAATGGTGTTGAATTGACAAAGAGATCAGGCTCTAGTAGATCTGGAAAGGTATACACAATGAGTATGGTATGAATCAAGCAGATCTTCAGGGAATTCATTCTATTCAAAGGGCATTGCACAATCATCGTGATCAGAAGTGATGAGAGTTATTTATCCTTTCAAAAATTGGATTACGAAGATCTAGATTGTTGCAGATGTCAAAGGAAAAAGAAGATTGTGTTGTTTGCCAAAGTCATGGCGATCAATGGCATCATAGCCAGATCTAACCTCATCGCAGATTGAAAACTTGAATACCCAAGTTTTGAAGGCGACATTGCTGATCATTATTATCATGGCATGATCTTTGCTGAATCTGTTTCTCTTGTCGAGCTGATAGCCTATAAATGACAATCATCTTATGTAGCTGCTAGTTTGATGTCATCATGGCACAAAATCAATACCCTCTGGCATACAAGTGGTATAATGCAGAAGAAAAGATTCTTTGAAAGAAAATGAATGATTGGTTGAGATTTAGTATTGCTTACTGGTACACATTATGTGGGAGTGGCACTGACCCCTTTGGAGCTTTAAAAAAGAGTTGGTCATGGGAAGATAACACTAACTCGTTGGCCATGACTCTACGCAGGATGAGAGCAAATTTTGAGTCTCTGAATAAATTAAGAGTTGAAAGGTGATGTTTTTATGACTGGAATATTGCTCTTGATGAAAAAATACTTGCAGAATCAAATGCCAATCTAAATGTTGTTGTTGCTCTTGCGAAATTGTTTCAGAAGGGAACTGAAATTTGTCCTTTGTAGGGAACTGCCAGTTGTCTACACATCCCTGCTATATACATGGAGCTGCTACTAGTCCAGATTTGCATGTTTATGCATGCGTTACAGCTCAAGTCAAGAAAGATATAAAGGTTTCTACAATTGGCAGTCAATTAGAAGAAGACTATAGGTTTTAATGGAACTCTTCTAATTGAACTCAAACTACAAGAAGTCACTGTAAAGAATCCTTGAAGTTTTAGAGGCTAAGACAAACCACATTTTCAAAATTTTATAGCTATCTAAAGACAGAGCTTTCACTAGCGCAAAAGGTGAAATTATAACCAGACAGCTGATGAAAAGCAGAGCTTTCACCAGCTAACTAGCGGATCGTAAGGCGAAATAACTGGTGAAACCTGAGATGGCAAGAGAAAGAGTATTTTTGCCCGGATCGAAGTTTTACTCAGCCAAATCTCTTAAAAACTCTTTCTAAAGATAGATATTGAATTATAATGTCCAATCTAAGATCCACTTTTGATGCAAAGGAGTTAGAGGAGGTGTTCAAGTTGATTTGGCACCTATTTTGGGGGCAAATGAATTAGTTTTTATTTCCAAACTTGGCAAATTCAAATTTCATCTTCCTCAAGAGATATCAAACAACCTTGGAAGGCTTATCTGCACAGCACAAAGGTTCTACATGATCTGAAGACCATAGAATGAGGAAATGACCTCATTTTGAGGATCTCTCCCTCTCTTTTTGTAAAATTGTTTTGACTTTCTATCTTTAGCATATCTGATCCATTCTTCTAGGATATAAACTTTTATTGTAAAGATATAAATCTTAAGATAGGAGATGAACTAGGGGGGTTCAATCCTGGATACATTTTGCTATTGTACTAAGACTCTTATCTTGATAATAGAATCACAGTCTTCTTTTGCTGTCAATGTCAGATTTGTTCATGTACTTAATTATTCTATACTTTATTTCAGTTTAGCTCAGCTTCTAAGAAATGTTATCTTCTTATTAAGCTCATGAACTTGAATTAAAGGAATTCTCACTATCTTGTATGACCCTACACATTGTTGTACTTGGTTATCTAGACTAGTATTCTTCATACCTTATTCCAATTACTTTGTCTGATTATTGATTTCTAGAAGCATTGTCTTATTCGAACGCATGATAAGTTGTTCTTCTCATTAGCCATTGAGTTATTCCATTGATGCAAGTATATCTAATTATCAAATTCTTAAGTTACCAAGCATATTTATTCTACAACCCTAAAGAGTTTCTTGGAGTGATAACAAATTGGTGCCATTGCCGGGGAGAGGAGATTGAAGCTCAGCTTCCTTGGGAGACGACATTAGATCCAACTTTGATGATAGACAAAGACTGGGCACATTGGTTGTAATCATCTATCTGGCGACTCCATGAAGGATGAATTCAGTGGCAACTCCATTGTTCAGAAATCTGTTGGTGACTCCATTGGTATGACATGAACCAGTTCTTTGCTAAGAGGTATGTGTTCTATGATTTTTCAAAAATTGTTGGTTTCCCTAATCCAGTGCCTTGTAGAGATGAATGGGAAAATAGTCTTCCCATATTTCGAGGAGAAGAGTGGGAAGTGCCAGCTGAATACTTGCTAGATTTTCATGACTTTATTCATCGGCTTGAAATTATACATGAGGATGTTCAAATCAATATTTTCAGATGTTCATTGAAGGGAGCAGCCCTTGATTGGTGCAGATCTCTTCCAGCTTCAAGAATATACTCATTGGCAAGTTTTCATTATGTTTTCCATTTGCTTTGTAAAGATAAATTTCCAGCAGAAAGTCTCTTTGAATATTGTTGTGATGAATTCGAGAAGCAATTTCAACAAGAAGTAGTCTTTTCTTCTATTTGTCAAAATGAAAATTATGTTGTTAAGGAAAATATTCAGGATACAAATGATTATTATGAGAATTTCATAGCTGTAGATGCATTAGATCTTATCTCTGTCACACCTACTGCCTTTGATTTGCATGAAGGATCAGTTATAGAAGAGCATTGCTCTCAAATTTTTAAAGAGGTTTCTCATGGTGTATTTGCATCTGAAAGAAAAGAGGAAGATCGAGAGATTGTTCATCTTCCTGTGCAAAACAAGGGAGTGTTGGACTCACCTGTCCTTGATGAATATCTTGATGAAGAACAATACTGCGAAAAAATCAGTCATTCGGAAACTCCCGCAGTAGATATTGAAACTCCTATAGCTGACATTGAAAAGTCATCTACAGAAATCAACAGGTTTGCATGCACCGTAATTGAACATAGATCTGCAGACAACAACAAACAGTTCATCATCAAAAATGAATTTAGTTTGCAGCCCTGTTTAGATTTGCACACAGTTGAAGGTGGAAGATATTCTCAGAAGGAGGGTATGCATAGATCTTCTGATGTTCAGTTGAAGCAGTAGGAAGAAGTGTTTTCTTACAGTGTCATTGATCCTTTTGTTGATTATTTGGAGTATTCGAGCAACATAAATGACAAATTTCTCTTGTCAAATGAAGGTTGGTTATGCTGCACTTTCGAATTGTATATCAGTATTCTATGGTTTCCTGCATTGATCATTTCCAGATCAGAAGTTTTACCAGTTATTCAGATAATTGTATGGCTTCATTGGAAGCATGATTTTACTTGATCTTGAAGTAGTACAGTGGTTAGAGTAGGAGTAGATAAGAAGAATAAGTTCTTCATCTGAGCAAATAGACTCTTTTAGTTATTGGTTGTTGAATAAACAAGCAGGCTTCAGGCAGGTAATAGGCAGGCAACAGGTTTGCAGGGGATCAGTCGTAAAGGCTAGATGACTCCATGCCCAATTCTAAAGGCTACTGGAACTACTAGGTTCTTGGAAATCTCGCAGGGAGGTCTCCATCCCAGTCAGAGCCTGTTCTTAGCGATAAAAAACACACTGGTATTTTTGATGACTATTTCCATCACTCTTCAAATGATTTATCATTTTCTTCAGTTTCTTTCCAGTATCTTAACCTCCATAGTGTTCATCAAGCTCCTGCTTGATTACTTTACTCAAAAATCCTTTGTTTTATGCCTCTGGACCTACAATACAAGATACAAATAACAAAATGTCATTCCATTGCTTTTATGTCTTTTATACTTTCATAAATTTCCCTAAAGCAAAAGTGGTGTGTCCGTTAAAGTGACTTAACCCTAGGTTATGATATATACTATCCTAAGTCCAATCCTACTATTAAATCTAGCGCATGGACTAAAGTCTAAGGTTGAGGTCACATTAGATTCCAAGCTCTAAATGTTAAATCACAATATACAACACAAAGATTAGTGCTCCTAGCTATTAATCTAGCCACATCACTCGTCAAATTTCAAGTTACATGTTCACTAGCCAAGACTTCATGTCCACATGTCAATCACAAACCACATGTCAATTTATATGACCAAGGCCATGAGTCAGTAACAAGTCATACCACACAATGCACAGGCCCAAGCCACGGATTCACCTTTAGTCTCAAATCGCAGGCATAAACCATGAATCAAACTTCAACTTAGTTTCATATCGACACATCCAAACCAAGCGCAAGTGTCTGTTTCTACTCTCTCATCAAACGATTTATCTAGTAGTCAAATCCGTGTACTGAATGTGTTGTCACATGTGAAGAATGCCCCTGAATATTCAGCAAATCGATAGCAGTGTTTTCATTAGGATTTCTAGATGATAGAAGGATGATTTTGTTTATGATGAGGATGGCTGGGTGTTTGAAATGTTTGACAGGTTGAAGGCATTGGGCCGCATGGAAGAAGGGCCACAAGAACAAATGAACCACGCATTAGAGATTATAGATGCCACACGATTTTGCAGAGGTTTTAAACCCTTGTTCTCTTGGTTATTCACAAGATGCAGAGCCAAAACAATTAGCATTCCTTTCAACTCTGGGCATTACCTTGGGTATTTTCTTCATTTGTGTTACAACAATGATACTGTAGCTAATTTTGGTGATGCCTGTTGTACATCTTGGTGAATTCATTTATGACAGGGCTCTTTTTTCTTTGAGTTCAACTGCAAATCTTCAGGACAAAGGGTCGAGGCTTTATAATCCAAGGCTCAATTAGCATATTGGGAATTTATTGTTTCCCAACATTTAGTAGCACCTGAGGGAGTAATGGACATCATACAAGAAATGCCTCATGATGCTCATTTGATGGGTATGATTTTCCAGATGCCAATCCAACATTGAGGGGACACGATCTTTACAATTTAATTCGAGACAAGCAGATTGCATGTGTCATTTAATTTGCGCAGATCTGTTCATTTGGCTCATGCTTGTTGTGATAAAGGTAGAGATTTTATGGACAGAAGAATTCTCTGCATATTTTGATAAATGATTGATATCACAGAGTGAAAAATGGTGTTGAATTGCCAAAGAGATCAGGCTCTAGCAGATCTGGAAAGGCATACGCAATGAGTATGGTATGAATCAGGCAGATCTTCAAGGGATTCATACTATTCAAAGGGCATTGCACAATCATCGTGATCAGAAGTGATGAGAGTTATTTATCCTTTCAAAAATTTGATTACGAAGATCTAGATTGTTGCAGATGTCAAACGAAAAAGAAGATTGTGTTGTTTGCCAAAGTCATGGTGATCAATGGAATCATAGCCAAATCTAATCTCATCGCAGATTGAAAATTTGAATATCCAAGTTTTGAAGGTGACATTGCTGATCATTATTATCATGGCATGATCTTTGTTGAATCTGTTTCTCTTGTCGAGTTGATAGCCTGTAAATGGAAATCATCTTATGTAGTTGCTAGTTTGATGTCATCATGGCACAAAATCAATGCCCTCTGGCATACAAGTGGTATAATGCAGAAGAAAAGATTCTGGGAAAGAAAATGAAGGATTGGTTGAGATTTAGTATTTCTTACCGGTACACATTATGTGGGAGTGGCACTGACCCCTTTGGAGCTCCAACAAAGAGTTGGTCATGGGAAGATAACACTAACTTGTTGGCCATGACTCTACGCAGGATGAGAGAAAATTTTGAGTCTCTGAATAAATTAAGAGTTGAGAGGTGATGCTTTTATGACTAGAATATTGCTCCTGATGAAAAAATACTTGCAGAATCAAATGCCAATCTAAATGTTGTTGTTGCTCTTGCAAAATTGTTTCAAAAGGGAACTGAAATTCATCCTTTGTAGGGAACTGCTAGTTGTCTATACATCCCTTCTATATGCACGGAGCTGCTACTAGTCCAGATATGCATGTCTATGCATGCTCTACAACTCAAGTCAAGAAAGCTATAGAGGTTTCTACAGTTGGCAGTCAATTAGAAGAAGACTATATGTTTTAATGGAACTCTTCTAATTGAACTCAAACTACAAGAAGTCACTGTAAAGCAGCCTTGAAGTTTTAGAGGCTAAGACAAAGCACATTTTCGAAATTTTAGAGCTATCTAAAGACACAACTTTCACCAATGCAAAAGGCAAAATTATAACCAGATAGCTGATGAAAAGCAGAGCTTTCACCAGCTAACTAGAAGATCATAAGGCGAAATAGCTGGTGAAACCTGAGATGGCCAGAGAAAGAGTATTTTTTCCCAGATCGAAGTTTTACTCAGCCAAATCTCTTAAAAACTCTTTCTAAAGATAGATATCGAATTATAATGTACAATCTAAGATCCACTTTTGATGCAAAGGAGTTAGAGGAGGTGTTCAAGTTGTTTTGGCACCTATTTTGGGGGCAAATGAATTAGGTTTTATTTCCAAACTTGGCAAATTCGAATTTCATATTCCTCAAGAGATATCAAACAGCCTTGGAAGACTTATCTGCACACCACAGAGGTTCTACATGATCTGAAGACCATAGAATGAGGAATTGACCTCATTTTGAGGATCTCTCCCTCTCTTTTTGTAAAATTGTTTTGACTTTCTATCTTTAGCATATATGATCCATTCTTCTAGGATATAAAATTTTATTGTAAAGCTATAAAGTTGAAGATAGGAGATGAACTAGGGGGGTTCAATCCTGGATACATTTTGCTATTGTACTAAGTCTCTTATCTTGATAATAGAATCACAGTCTTCTTTTGATGTCAATGTCATATTTGTTCATGTACTTCATTATTCTGTACTTTATTTCAGTTTAGCTCAGCTTCTAAGAATTGTTATCTTCTTATTAAGCTCATGAACTCGAATTAAAGGAATTCTTACTATCTTGTATGACTCTACACACTGTTGTACTTGGTTATCTAGACTAGTATTCTTCATACCTTATGCCAATTACTCTATCTGATTATTGATTTATAAAAGCACTGTCTTATTCGAACGCATGATAAGTTGTTGCTTCTAATTAGCCATTGATTTATTCCATTGATCCAAGTATATCTAATTATCAAATTCTTAAATTACCAAGCATCTTTAGTCTACAACCCTAAAGAGTTTCTTGGAGTGATAACACATTCTTGATGGGAATTTTGTGTGCAAATCACATTCCTCTACCTCATTTATCTCAAGCCCGACATCTACAACAAAATAGCACACACAAACATGTTTTTGTTATTTTAGTCTTGTTGTTTAATTCACAAAACTTTGTGTACTATTGCAAGACAATTGTGGGAAGAATTGGAAGACAATTTTTTCCAAGTGGAATTGGAATTGTTGTTTGTGTCTTCTTGGAATTGAAGACAATTTGTCCAATTGGAATTGTTAGTTGTGTCTTATTTTGTAATACCAAGACAAAATTTTCCAATTGGATTTGTTAGTTGTGTCTTCTTGTGTAATACCAAGACAAATTTGTCCAATTGGAATTGGAATTATTAGTTGTGTCTTCTTGTGTAATACCAAGAAAAATTTGTCCAATTGGAATTGGAATTATTAGTTGTGTCTTCTTTTGTAATATGATGACAAATTTGTCCACTTGGAATTGGAATTATTAGTTGTGTCTTCTTTTGTAATATGAAAACAAATTTGTCCACTTGGAATTGGAATTATTAGTTGTTCCTTCTTGTGTAATACCAAGAAAAAATTGTTGTGGGGTGCTTGAAATCTATTTTTTTCTCTTTAAACATGCAGAACTGATGGATTCGATAAATAAAGTCCTTGAGGAAAGAGAAATAGATCGAAAAAGTAGAAGAAGAAAGACAAAACATAAAGTTACGTATGTCAAAGTGTAGGCTTCCAGAAGAGGGAAATCCAATGTCTAGCGGAATAGATGTCGTTTTTGTTTCTCCTCCATCACCACAAGTAAAATGGAAGAGTTTAGTAGAGATCAATCTATGCAGTATCTCATCAAGACAAATTGTTTTGGATGACCAGATGATGGAGGATTTTCTTGGAGTTGATTATACAAGGGATGAAATTAGAGAGGAAACTAGGGCACAACATTGTGGTGAAAAAGTTCCTACGGTGCAACCTCTTTTTGGATAGTCAGACGTTCCAGAAAATAGTCAATCCCATGTCCATTGTCCTCCAAGATTCAATCCGCAAGTGATTTAGGGGGGCAATAATTGCAACATTGTTAACTCCATAGTAGGGAGTTCAAGAGTGCCAAAATAGGGGCTCATCATCCCTACCTATATTGAGCAGTGTGCAGCGAAGAAATCCTAAACGCATTCAGGTTGATGAAATTTCTCTAGCATCACTTGAAGGTAAGCTACCTATCATACTATTCATTATCATTATTAAAAAATAATAAAAGAATATTTTGAACCAAAATATAATGTTGTTAAATGTCAATTATTTTTGTATTTGTTAAAATATAGAAGTTTGATTATTGTTAGGAGAATTTTAGGCATTAAAACTGTCAAAAGTTTAGAAACAAGTCATCATATTGTTAGAACCTTGTAGATTATTTTCAAAGAATTGGTAAGAGATCTCATTCTAAGGACCGTAATGCATCTTGATGTGTCTTGTCACAATCAATTGTTAACAAGATCACAAGAAAACATCATTTTCTACAAAAAACCTCTCATCTCATGAAATGCAATATTCAAACCATTAGAAATTATTCTCATAGATGAGATAGCCTTGACACAGGTGTCCCAACAGATTTGAGGGCCTTCACTAGTTGGCTACCTTGTTCTAACATGAAGCTAATTGGAGTAGTTAAGGGACTAGTACAAGACCTCTCGCTTGAGAACACTAGGCCTTCTTGCAAAAACAAATATGTACTAAAATTAAGAAGGGGATCTAGGGACCATCAACCCCATATTAACCACTTTTTCGGCATTAGAAAAACAAAATTGTATGAGAGATTCATGATAGTACATAGTGCACTTAACTTGGGCCAAAGATCTTTCCATAAATGCAATCCTTCACATGTTTGAATAAACACAATTTGTAACACATGTTGTTGTAGATATCACATTGAGTATGGTTATTATTATGACACACACACACACACACACACACACACACACACACACACACACATATCGTGTTTTTCATAACACCCTTTTGCATAAATGCTCAGTTATATTGTTGTCATCGTCATCTAGAGACTTTATTCACAACATCGTGTGTATAAGGCAAGAGGGTTGTACATTTGATCAAAAATATTGTTTAGATGGGACATGCCCCAGGTGCGATGGAACAACATTACTGATCAAGTGCATCCATGTAAGCGATGAGTATGAATTGGGGAGGGAGGTTTCCTTGCAAAGATTTAAATATGTCACATATGATATTGATGGAGGGTAGGAAAGAAAAAATATACAATTGGTGACTTCCCAAGTACGAGTATGTGACTTCATGAAGGACTTCATTGAAAATACATGAAAATATGTTCAGCATGTGCATGTGGATAAATGGAAGGATGAGAATTTTATAATATGTAGAGATACATTCCCCATTGGTACTATGTTATCAGTGGTTGATTTTTCCAAGAACTACACCCTTTAACCACAAAATGAGATTCAAAGCCAATATTATCACTCAAAGTAGGTCAACATAATGGCCCATATCACATACAAGCATGGGTCAGAAAGTAACGAAGAAAACATATTTATATTGAAGGAGTATCACTTCTACATAAGTGATGATCGGTGTCATGGCTTAGCCTACGTACAAAATTGTTTTTAGTTGTTTTACAATCACCTTAAGGAGAATAACATACATATGGACCAACATTGGATTTGTTCAAAATGGTTGTGCAGGACAATTAAAAAATGCTCGTGTATTTCAATGGTTGTGTATGTTGCACAAATAAATCAAGGTACCACAAATTTGGAACAATTTTGAGTTTGACCATGGGAAAGGGGAGCATTATGGAGTAGTTGCATGCATAAAAAGAGTGTTATGCAGAAAATAAATAAATTTCACAACTACTTCCCTCATTTGATATGTGAAATCCATTGTTGAATGGTGTTCTTTAATAATGCGAGAGGTAACAGGAACCCATGAAGACCAATCACACAGGAAAGGAAATGTACATAGATATTTTTGGGAGGTGGTCGATGTAAATTTATAACAGTGGTATAAATAAAAAACAATATAGGGAAATCGTGGATTCCATTTAGTTAGAACATCAGACAATGCAATAGTTGAAATATGGATGAGAAAACTCTCTTTCTTTTGTGGTCCATGTATTAGTAATGAATGGGGTGATTGTGAATCGATAGGCTGGGTTGATATATGGGATCGTGTATCACTCCCCATTGGTCAACGTATAAATATGGAATTATCCCAGTTGGAGGAGGACCAATCAAGTATTTCAACAAATTATGATCATGTCTTAGATCTCGTATTGACAGGTTCATTGAAACCTTCTATTAAATTTTGAATAACTAGCATCAATGTTTTATGCTTTGGTAATTTATTGGAATCATGTGTTGGCACTCCATTTCTTCCAGGGAACATATACGTTGTGGTTACCCCAAGAGGTAATGAATGGGGCATTGATTGTTGGCTGCTACGTTGCTTAGAGGGAAAGCATACCCTCATGCGGTCAGTTATAGATTCTAAAGGCATTGAATTTATGATTGGGTTGATGGTTATTAAATGAGAATATCTGACACAAGATGAAATAACACAAAATAAAGGTGGTTATTTATTTCAAGATTATATACCAGGTGAAGTTGTATACCACATTATGAACTTGGTTTTTGGTACAAACATTCAACTAAAAATGATGTCAAGTTAGAAATCATCAAAGTTATGATACTTATTGCCTTACTTTGAGCACAAGAAGTTAATGGAGACCATTAGTACTAGAAGTGATCTCGATGGTATACTTGAATGACCATAGGTATCTATAAGGAATAATTGAAAAATTATTTCATATTTATGAATTATTGAGATTTTGGCTTCATTTTATGGTTGTTATGGTATTATTTTATTTATATTCCTTGCCTTTCTTTTTCATTCCATGCCTTGTCATGCCTTACATTGTCTTTTATTTCCATGTCATGTCTTTCCTTTCCATGCCATGCTATGTCATGCCTTGCCTTTCCATGAAATGCATTGCATTGCCTTTCCATGACATGCATTGCCTTGCCTTCACTTGTCATGCCATGCCATGCATTTTCTTGCCTTCCCTTTCCATTCCATGCCATGTCATGCATTTCCTTGGCATGTCATGACATTCCATTCCTTACATTGCCTTCACTTATCATGCCATGCCTTGACTTTCCTTTCCATCCCATGCCTTACATTTCCTTCACTTGTCATGTCATGCCTTGTCTTTCCATGCCATGCATTTTCTTGCCTTCACTTTCCAAGCTATGCCATGCCTTCTCTTTCCATGACATGTCATGTTTTTCCATGCCTTTCCTTTCCTTTCCATGCCTTGCCTTTCCATGTCTTGCCATGCCATGCCATGCCTTTCCTTGCCATGCCATGTCATTCATTTCCTTGACATGCAATGCCTTTCCTTTCCATCCCATGTCTTGCCTTTCCTTCACTTGCCTTACCTTGCCATACCATGATTTTCCATGCCTTGTCATACAATGCTTTGCCATACCATGCTTTGCCTTTCCATACCATGACTTTCCATGCCTTTCCAAACCAATAAATGATATTAACTTAGTTCAAACAAGTCAATGGGAAGTCCCAAACACCACAAATCAATAAGAAAACTATAGTTGTTATAAAACTTGTGATTAAGGTGTTTAACTTCAGCAATATGACAAGTTACAATAGAACAAATATAACATCCCTTAAAAAAAGTAATCATAAAATGAAAGGGGGATGAAAATGCAAGCCTAAACTAGGGTTTAGATAACAAATACTTGTTGAAATGGAAGATGGCACATAACAACCCTAGAATATTCAATACATCAAGCCCTAAGGGATTAAAATTATGACAGAAATGTAATAAAATGTGTCAAGGTATATTCTAAGGGTGAAATATGACAATTAAACCCTTGACATCAAGCTAAGAAGGATGTAAATTGAGGGTAAGTCCTAATCTAACCACGAAATTGAAGGTTTCAAGACAAGGTTAATTCAAGAAGAATATAAGATAACATGCAATATCACCACTTTGATAAAACATTTATTTAATACATTCAAGAAATAACCAACAATGACTTAGAAAGAACACTTTATAGGTAAATCAATGATCATCCATGAATTCCTAACCATAAAATCATCCACAAAACTTGAAATCTGGATCTAAGGTATCTTCATAGCTGTGAAACATGGATTACCATAATTAATAGGATTTACATAGAATGGGGTGTCACTAAATATGTTTATGTTCCATCCTTATGGTGTAGTCTCACTATACTATTGATCCATAATTTCTTTTGTATTACATGGAAAACAACATAACTTCAAGGCCTTATTGATCCATGCCTTGCCTTGCCTTTCCATGCCATGTCATGCCATGCCTTGCCATGTCATGCCTTTCCAATCCTTTCCATGCCATGCGTTGCCTTGCCATGACATGCCTTGCATTACCTTTCCATGCCATGCCTTTCATTTCCAATCCATGTCTTGACTTTCCATTCCATGCCATGCATTTCTTTGCCTTTCCATGCCATTTCATGCCTCGTTGAGAAAAACCCTAGTGTTAGAGATCCTCCAACAAATAGTTTTCCAGTCAACTGAATGACAGTGGAGGGGGCCTACTAGTTTAAACCCGATGCCCTAGAACCAATGCAACCAACGGTTTGTCCATATGAGTCTTGGTTTGATTTTTATCGCGAGTTTCAACTTGCCTCCTCAAGTCATTCAGGTACGTGTCGACAATTTGGTCTAGGGGCATAAAATCCAAACCAAGCAACATAACAAAGTTTTGTAATATCCCACAAGTTTGTTTGGCCAAGGCCCACACGACCATGCTACCCTTAGTTGCCCAACACAATGTTCTTGAAAATTGACCTCTTGTTTAAAAATTGCACTATGCCTCATTGAGAAAAACTCTAATGTTGGAGATCCTCCAAAAAACAGTTTTTCGATCAATCAAATTACATTGGAGGGGCCCCACTAGCTGAAACTCAATGCCCTAGATCTAATGCAACTGATGGTTCATCCATTCAAGTCTTGATTTGAGTTTTATCACAAGTTGTAAATCGCCTCCTCAATCCATTTTGGGACATGTTGGCAATTTGGTCCAGGGGAATAAAATCCTAACCGAGCATCATAACAAAGTTTTTTAAGCTCTCACACATATGTTTGGCCAAGACCCATGCAACCATGCTACCCACAATTTCCCAGCACAGTGTTCTTGAAAATCGACCTCTTGTTCAAAAATTGCAGTATGCCTCATTGAGAAAAACCCTAGTGTCGGAGATCCTCAAACAAATGGTTTTATGATCAATGGAATGACAATGGAGGGGCCCCACTAGCTGAAAATCGATGCCCTGGATCCAATGCAATCAATGGTTCATCCATCCGAATCCAAGTTTTATATTTATCACAAGTTGCAACTCACCTTCTCAAGTCATTCAGGGACATGTTAGGAATATACCTAGACCTAAACCATGACCATGACATAGACCATGACCTAGACCTATACCACGACATGGACCGTGACCTAGACCGTGACTTAGACCTTGGAAATACAAGGCATGACAAGGAAATGTCTTGGTATAGGTCTAGGTATAGGTATGGAAATGCAAGGAAAGACAAAGCAAGGTAAGACATGACAAGGCTAAGCAAATCTAAACATGGCAAGGCAAGGCAAGGTTTCGGTCTAGGTATAGTTAAATCCTATTAATTATGATAATCCATGTTTCACAACTATGAATATATCTTAGGTATATGAATAAAGAGAGCTTATGTTATAACATTGAAATTCTCATGCAAGTATTTTTATCTAGGATAGATGGGATAACAACTTGTAGAATTACATGCTTAATGAATCCTTTGATTGTAATTTTTATGTATTAAACTTGTTGATTTAGTACAAGAATTATTTTTTTAGGAAAAAAAAGGTTATGATACATGAATGCCATGGCTTTTTTATTAAATTAACATGATAACAAATTCTCTCTAATGATGAAAATAACTATATTTTTACAAACAATTTGTTTTATGAATATTATAAGGAAAGTACCTTTTAGATAATTGTGGTTAGCCAAGGCAAGACATGGCAAGGAAATGCATGGCATGGCATGGAAAGGAAATTCATGGCATGGAATGACAAGGCATGGCATGGAAATTCATGGAAAGGCAAGGCAAGGCATGAAAAGGCATGGCATGGAAAGGCATGGCTTGGCAAGGAATGGCATGGCATGGAAAGACAATGCAAGGCATAACATGGCAAGGGAAGGCCTGGCATGGCATGGCATGGAAACAAAAGGAAATGCATGGCATGGTATGCCATGGCATGGAAAGGAAAGGCATGACATGGCATGGAATGGAATGGCATGGCATGGCAAGGAAAGGCATGGCAAGGAGAGTCATGACAAGGAAGGGCATGATAAGGCAAGGCACGGAAAGGAAATGTATAGGTATAGGTATGACAATGAAAATAAAGGCAAGGCAAGGCAAGGCAAGGAAGCCATGACAAGGCTAATAAAAGATAGAAATGGCAAGGGAAGGAAAGGTCTAGGTCTAGGTCTAGTTTTAGGTCTAGGTGTTATATCTTGTTATAAAAGTTATTGAGTTGAAAGATTAGTTTTTATTTCTTTGATTTTAAATAAGTCTTAGAAGTTATGTTGTTTTTCATGTAATCCAAAAGAAGTTATGGATCAATAGTATAATGAGACTACACCATAAGGATGAAACATAAACCTATTTAGTGACATCCCTTTCTATGTAAATCCCATTAATTATGATAATTTGTGTTTCACAACTATGAACATACCTTAGATCCATGTTTCAAGTTTTATGGTTAGGAATTCATGGATGATCATTGATTTACCTAGTAAGTTCTCTTTCTAAGTTGTTGATGGTTATTTCTTGAATGTATTAAATAAATGTTTTATCAAAGTGTTTACATTGCATGTTATATTGTATTCTTATTGAATTAACCTTGTCTTGAAACCCTCAATTTCGTGGTTATATTAGGACTTACCCTCAATTTATAGCCTTTTTAGCTTGAAGTCTAGGGTTTAATTGTCATATTTAACCCTTGTTATACACCTTGACACCTTTTATTACATTTTTTTCATCATTTTCAGCCCTTTAGGGCTTGATGTCTTGAATATTCTAGGGTTTTTATGTGCCATCTTCCATTTCAGCAAGAATTTGTTATCTAAACCCTAGTTTAGGCTTTCATTTTTAGCCCCCTTTCATTGCATGATTACATGCTTTAAGGGTTGTTATATTTGTCCTATTGTAACTTGTCATATTGTTGAAGTTAAACATCTTAATCACAAGTTATATAACAAATATAGTTTCCTTATTTATGTGTGGTGTTTGGGACTTCCCATTGACTTGTTTGAACTTAGTTAATATCATTTATTGGCTTGGAAAGGCATGGAAATGGCATGCCATGGCATGGATTAGCAAGGAATATAAATGGCATGGCATGGCATGGAATGGAAATGGCATGGAAAGGAAATGCATGCAATGGCATGTCATGGCAAGGAAAGGTATGTCATGGCATGGCTTGGAAAGGTATGTCATGGCATGGCTTCGAAAGGTATGGCATAGCATGTCATGGAAAGGAAAGGCATGGCATGGCATGGAAAAGCAAGGCATGGCTTGGCAAGGAAAGGCAAGGAAAGGAAAGGCAAGGCAAGGAATGGCATGGCAAGGCATGGTATGGCATGGCAAGGCAAAGAAATGCATGGCATGGCAAGGCAAGTGAAGGCAATACAATGCATGGCACGGAAAGACATGGCATGACAAGTGAAGACAAGGCAAGGCGTGGCATGGAATGGAATGGAAAGTAAAGGCATGGCATGGCATAGCAAAGAAAGACGTGGGATGGAAAGGCAAGGAAATGCAAGGCATGGCATGGCATGGCAAGGAAATGCATGGCTTGGAAAGGAAAGGCATGGCTTGGAAAGGCAAGGAATGGCATGGAAAGGTAAGGCAAGGCATGGAATGGGAAGGAAAGGAAAGGCATGGAATGGGAAGCCAAGGCATGGCATGGAATTGCAAGGGAAGACAATGCATGGCAAGGAAAGGAATGGCAAGGCATGGCATGGCATGGAAATGCATGGCATGGTAAGGCATGGTATGGAAAGGAAAGGCATGGAAAGGCATGACATGGCACGGAATTGCAAGGAAAGGCATGGCTTGGCAAGGCAAGGTCTAGGTCTAGGTCTAGGTATATATCTTGTTATAAAAGTTGTTGAGTTAAAAGATTGGTTTTTATTTCTTTGATTTTAAGTAAGGCCTTGAAGTTATGTTGTTTTCTCATGCAATCCAAAATAAATTATGGATAAATAATATAATGAGACTACACCATAAGGATGGAACATAAAACTATTTAGTGACATCCCTTTCTATGTAAATCCTATTAATTATGATAATCCATGTTTCACAACTATGAAGATACCTTAGATCTGTGTTTCAAGTTTGTGGATGATTTTATGGTTAGGAATTCATGGATGATCATTGATTTACCTAGTAAGTGCTCATTCTAAGTCGTTGATGGTTATTTATTGAATGTATTAAATAAATGTTTTATCAAAGTGGTGATATTGCTTGTTATATTGTATTCTTCTTTAATTAACCTTGTCTTGAAACCCTCAATTTCGTGGTTAGATTAGGACTTACCCTCAATTTCCAGCCTTGTAATATTGGTGTCTAGGGTGTAATTGTCATATTTCACCCTTAGAATAGACCTTAACACTTTTTATTACATTTATGTCATATTTTTTATCCCTTTAGGGCTTGATGTCTTGAATATTCTAGGGTTGTTATGTGTCATCTTCCATTTCAGAAAGCATTCATTATCTAAACCCTAATTTAGTATTGCATTTTCAAACCCTTTTCAGTGCATGATTACTTGTTTTAAGGGTTGTTATATTTTTCCTATTGTAACTTGTCATATTGCTAAAGTTAAACATATTAATCACAAGTTTTATAACAACTATAGTTTTCTTATTGATTTTTGGTGTTTGGTGATATGGCATGGCATGTAATGGCATGTCATGGCAAGGAAAGGCATGCCAAGGCATGAAATGGAAATGCAATGGCAAGGCATGGCATGGAAATGGAATGGAAAGGCATGGCATGGAATGACAATGGCATGCCATGGCATGGCTTGGAAATGGCATGGCATGGAATGGAAACGACATGGAAATGAAAGGAATGCAATGGAATCTCATGGCAAGGCAAGGCATGAAATGGCATGGCTTGGAAAGACATGCAATTGCATGGCTTGACATGGCATTGAATGGCATGGAATGACAAGGCAAGGCATGACATGGCATGGAAAGTAAATTCATGTAATGGAATGTCATGGCAAGGCAATGCATGCCATGGCATGGCTTGTCAAGGCATGGTATGGTATGGCATGGAAAGGCAAGGCATGGCATGGAAAGGAAAGGCATGCAATGCCATGTCATGGAAAGACAATGCATTCCATGGCATGGCTTGGGAAGGCATGGAAATGAAAGGCATGGCATGGCATGGAAAGGAAAGGCATGTAATATCATGTCATGGAAAGTCATGGCATGGCTTGTCAGGGCATGGTATGGCATGGCATGGAATTTCATGGAAATACAAGGCAAGGAATGGCATGGCATGGCATGGAAAGGTAAGGCATGGTATGACATGGCATGGAAAGGTAAGGCATGGTATGGCATGGCAAGGAAATACATGGCAAGGCAAGGAATGACATGGCATGGCAAGGCATGGAATGGTAATGTAAGGCATGCAATGACATGTCATGGAAGGGAAAGGCATTCCATGGCATGGCTAGGAAAGGCATAGAATGGCATGTCATGGCAAGGCAAGGCATGGCATGGCAAGGTAAGGCATGGAATGGCATGGCATGGAAAGACAAGGAAAGGCATGGAATGGCATGGAAAGGCATGGCATGGAAAGGAATGGCAAGGTAAGGCATGGTATGGAAAGGAAAGAAATGCAATGGCATGGCATGGAAAGGCATGGGATGGCTTGGAAAGGTAAGGCACGACATGGAAAGGCATGGAATGGAAAATCAAGGCAAGGCAGGGCATGACATGGCTTGGCAACAGTTGGAAAGGCATGCAAACTTTTTCACCTATACTTAAAATGTCATAAACACTTCATTGGATGGAAAGGAACTTTGTGATATAAATTTAAGTCATATGTCCCTAGAAACAATGTTTTTTATTTCTTGGGATGAGAAAAGTTTCTTTTTTTGTTATTCTTGTTTCATTGCAATACACATTTTGATTTGACTTTTTCCTTGCATAATGTTATGGAAAGTTATATTTATTGTTGCGTAGGTTAAAATGGTTAGCTACATGACAAGACATGCAAGGAGGGATTAGTCTATTTTAGATCATAGTGGTGTTCTAGGGATTTGTAAATGTAACAACCTATGTTTTGGCCTTAGAAGGTTAGAACTTTGATTTTTACTTATCTTAGTGATTCATTGTTTATTGTTTGTTGGGTTTAGTTAGAATGATATAGACATTTCATATGTATACATTTGGACCTATTTATGGGTTGTGGGATATAATTTTTATTGTTATATGTTTATGATGATCATAGTTATGTGATTTGTTTAAACATGCCAAATGTGGAACTTTGGAGATACATGCACTACCCATATGTGTGGTATTTCTTTCCTTTAGTATGATTGTTGAAACCACTTTAGGTAAGTCACATTTTTTCCCTCAAAATTTCTTTAGTGTATACTACTAATTAAATGATTTGTTAAATTTTACTAGTTTTGGGTCTTTAAGTCAAGTAACCAGTACTATATATAGAATATTGATATATTTATGGTTCATGAACTTGAGTTTATTTTTCATTTTAAAAGAATCCATTTTTAAAAGATCAAGAATTGTCCCTAATGACTGTAAAGTTTGAAAATTAATATATTTATGATTCATAGACTTGAGCATAAGTTTGTTTGCTTACACATTTTCAATATATATATATATGATGATGATGATGATGATGATGATGATTTAGTAATTTTGAGGCATCCTCTTTTCTATATGATAATTTCCTTGAAATTAGTACTTTAAGGTGGACTCAAGTGTCATCCATCAACTTTGAGTGATTTGGCACCTTGTCCATCGAACATATGCATCCAACAAGTGCATGCAAGTGTGTCTAGTGCGTTGGAAATTAGTTTAACTTTACCAATTTTGAAGGAAATGCATGCCCTATCCATATCAATCCCAACTCACTAAGAGACAGATACATTTCCTTGCTCTTTCCACTCGTCAAATATTAACTAATCTCAATCAACACTATCAAATGTGCTAGCTATTGTTACTTAGGAGTTCTACATAGCTCTAGTTTATAGATTTATTTATATATTTCACACCCTTTAAGAGTTCTTCATTTATAGCCCTAATCTTCAACCAATGAATGAGATTGGTGATGATGTTTGAGATGACATTTACATAAAGTACCATTTCATCGTATAAAGCACTTAAATAGTGTTATATGTTGAAAATTTTCTTGGGCTACATTGTACAACATTTTGGCAAGCTTAATGGAGAATTTGAGGTATATTTTCATTTGATGTGAGGCTTTATTATCCACTCATATTTTCTATGTTGATTTTGTATTAAGAAACCCTTGTAATATGTTGTGATTGACATTATAATGAACCATGCTTCATTTTGTATAGATTAATGTGAGATTTAAACTCTCTTATTTCTATTATGATTATGTTATCCTGCATGATTGTTATTATTGGTTCCTAGAGTCTTAACTAGGATGGGACTTCAACCTTTTTTCAAATTTAGGTAATGAGAACCATTAATTGCTTATGGATTTATCACTTAGCAATATTTTCCACCATAAGATATTTGTTAACATGCAATGCAAGTATTTATAATAACTTTAGAAAAAATCATACATTCATACACATAAAATTCATATACTTTGAAATTCTATATATTCAACATCATATAAATTGTACATTTTTTACAACATGGCACCTCATCTCCCAATACACAAAATCACAGCAAATGCCCTAACATGGAAAAAATCCATATGGTGGCCTACATACAAAATGGCGATAATTGTTCAATCATTGACCACTCCCGCCCTCGCCGCCCTTGGGAGCATCCTGAAAATCTATCTTTCTTCTCTTGCTTGAGGAAGCATCTCAAGTGGTTCTAGGCCTGGGCGTGCTTCATCTCTCTGGAGACTGCACAAAGAAAAAACTGTGTTGTAATTTTGTTTCCTCCATGAATTAAAAGACATACAAAATGATACTTTGTAATTTAACCTAAGAAAAATCACTACATATGTGACCCTAATCTTTCAATGATGCCACCCTGTGTCAATTACAAGGATCAAATCAAGATAATTTAAAAAATGTGTGTAAAATTAAATTCATGATACATAAAAATTATCATCAACACATTATATCACCGTGAATATCTCGGGCCTTGATGGAGAGTATTTGGAAGGTGGAGTGCTCGGTTGTACAATCGGCTTCGAGGAAACCTCTACTATGGAAGCCTTTATGGATGGCACCGATGGAAATGGTGGTGGGGGTGGGTGGCATAC
>ML799572.1:6080-28920 GCA_009831015.1 Picea engelmannii
AATTTAAACATGTGATTTTTAATTTAACTTAAACTAACCCTTACCCTAACCTAAACACTATATAATAAACCCCCCCTCTCACCTTCTACTCATCTATTCATTCTCATATGCTAGCGTTGTGTTCTCTTGCTCTCCTTCCTGCGGCTTCTTAGTATTCTTGTGGGAGCAGCCTCATTTGCTCTGTTGTAGCTGCGGCCTCTTGGGATCTGTTGTAGGGATAGCCGCGGCCTTCCTTGATTTGCTGGTTCTGCCTTTATGCTGCTACTTCCTCCTGCTGTGTATGATGCCGCCTCCTTCAGATGTGTATGAGCTCCAGCCTACCGGTTCTTATGGGTGACCTACCAGTTTTGTCCTCCTCCTTTGGTTGCCGTTTGGAGTATGTGTAGATTCAGCCTCTCATGCATGCGTTGGCAAGGGTTTGAGTTTTCTGTGTGTGTACAGTGATTGACTTTAACCCTTGTGAATACAGCCCTGTTGTGTGGACTAATTCTAAGGTGTTGGTACCCCTCTCCTCTGTCTGTTGTGCGGCCCTCTTGCTAGGGTAGTTTCGTGGGGTACCGTTTGCTGAAGCTTCTTAATAGCTTAGTTTATATCACTGTTGAAATAAGGGTTTACACACAGTCCAGTGTTTTCAGATCTAAAGGTTTCTTGGGTAAGGGTTTTGCTGTGAGGGTTTGGGCCCCTTTTGTTTTGTGTTTTTATCCCTGTGGCCTTTGTGCTTGGTGGCAAGAAAGTTCCTTCAGTCTTTGGCATAGAGATCCACTAGTGATCCATGAACTGAACCTTTGTCTGAGCATACTAAACAGGATTTATACCTATTGTGGTTACCGTGCTATCTTCAGAGGTAAGGTTGTTGTACCAGGTATGTGTCTTACTCATCTGGATTTGATTCTGCTTCAGAACTGTTTAAACTAGTATGCATTTGTGTAGATCGAAAGATATATATATTGTGAAATGATTAGGCAGAATTATTAGATCTGAAATCTGTGTTTAGTCATATAGATCTATTGTTTTATTCAGATCTGTTCATTGCTACATTAGATCAAAGTACTATCTTTAGATCTGAGTTTATATTCATATGTGACTATGTTTTTCTCTTAAGTTGTTGTTGTCTTTCATAGATCTACTTTCTATGTGTTCTATCTCTAATTGAGCTACAGATCTAGTTGTTTTAATCATTGAAATTTAAAAGAGACTATTGTTTTGCAAATTTACCCTAAAACTAACAGTTTTCCCACTATGTAAAATTATATAACAAAAAGTGAGTTAAATTAAACCATAAATACCTTCTTCTCGGCCTTCGTCCACACCCACTGGCGACTACAAAGAATTTTTGCTTGCATTGATAACCAAAGAGCAATCCCAAATTTAGATTTTTTTGTCAGTTGGGTTGGTTGTTGTGTGCAGGCTAAATTGAGAACAAAGACCTTACATCCATTAGAAGGACCAAGAAGAACGAGATCCTTGTGCATTACAAACGAATAGAAGCCTAATAGGCTTCAGAAGATAGAGCTCTTTAGAAAAGACTAAAATACAGACAAAAATTTGAACTTTCTCAAAGGATCCATGTTGGTGAAGCATGTGGGCACAAGTCCCTCGTTTATTGATCAAACAAGGCGATTCATTCGATGCCAAGTTATGTGTCAATTTTTCATCTCTTGGTGTGTGGATGGCTTGCATTCATTTTTGGGTAAGAACTGAATGCTTTGAAGATTCTGAGATTACACTGGCTTTGGGGGCACACACCATTCTCTTTGAAGAGATGGAGCATGTACTTTGATCCACGAAGGTAAAATATGACATTACAATCAATGTGGTTGAAGCTCCTTGTAATGCCACTGGATTTTTGGTCAATGGATGTCTTTTTAAGGCTATTGATAATAGCATTTGCCAATTCCTGGAAGTGGATAACAACTACCAAAAAACCAATACATGTACCATTGCCAACATCTTGGTCATCGTGGATCTAAGGGATTATCTATCAAAGGAAATAGTTATGGAAAAGTAGGACATGCAACATTGTCAAGTATTAGACTATATAAGCATCCCATTCAAATGATGCAATGTGTATGGTTATCTAGCCAGTGAGTGTACAATAAAATTTTCAAAGAAAATTTGGGTTACAAAAACTTTGGAATCTATAAAGGCGAAGAAGGGGAAGGCACCTAAATGGGCCAAGGAAGGATTGAACATAAAGGGTGATTGGGTGGAGACCTTTTCATAGAAGGAAAAAGATTTCACAATATTGAGTGCAAAAAAGACTCAACCAGTGTGAGCTCAATGGGAAGCATATAATCCTTGTGATACCCAAACAAGGGTGCAAAAGACTAATGATGAGAGTATATAGTAGTCTCCACAAAATGCACTATTCGAAGCTCAACCAAATCTTGATTCAAGTATCTCCAACTTCTCCTCCAATTTTAGTAAATTATGGACAATCTTTTTGTTTAGCTCAAAATATATGGCCAAATTTGGGGATTAATAAAATAGCTTTTCTTATGGGAAAAAAAAGAAGGGAACCTAGGAAAAGGGAGTTCTAGCCACCAAACCTCTAGCCACAACCCTACCCTAGAGAAAGTTTGGAGGAAGTTTGAACAGGGAAGTAGGCAAAAACATAGTTTAATAAGGAGAATAAGGGGAGGAGTGAGATCCCATGATCTACCTCATCTAGGGAGAACCCAAAATCCCAAGATAAATCAAGATATCCCTTAAGATCGAGTAATTTTGGACTTGCTAAAGGAAGGAACAAAAGGTGGGGATAGAAATGATGATCCAAAGGAGGATTCAAAATCTAGGAGGGGGACTAAATCCCACTTCTACATAGCCCAAACCAAAGAAAAGAAGGAAATCCAATGCGGAAAGGAAAAGACATTCCATGGGGCCTATAGAGCAAGCCAGACGCTAATGGAGGGTCTCCTATTATTTTTTTGACTTTTAATGATAGGAATTTGGGAAACTCCTAAAAAATCCCTAATGAGATTAGTCGAGATCCACAAACTAAATGTAGTCATCACCCAAGAAACAAGAGGTGATGAGGTTAAGATATCAAGAGAATTGTCAAACATTTTCAAGGATTGGGACTTTAATACGTAGATCATGTATGCAGGTCAGGGGGTTTGATTACTAGATGGAAGAAAAGAACAATGACGCTAACCATGTACTTCTTGATTCAAGTATTGGAGCTATGGGAAATATTTAATGGTGTCATTGTTTAAGAGCCCTATGATGATAGGGTGCCATTTTAAGAAGGTTTATTAGCTCAAGATTTCATGAGAAGAAGTAATGTTATCCTTGGAGGGGATTTGAATTTTACAAGAAGTAGAGAAGAGTATGGGGGGATGCATGAGAAGAAGTAATGTTATCCTTGGAGGGGATTTGAATTTTACAATAAGTAGAGAAGAGTATGGGGGGATGTGACTGGGGCAAACCCTTTCGCTGAATTATTTATAAACAAATTGGAGGAGGGGAGCTTTGTGGATGTATAACCCAAACTAGTTCCTACCTAAAGGAACATGAGGATGTGGGGAGAAAGGTTGACTAAGGGAATAGACCACTTTTTGGTTTTTGCCTCCCTATGAGTGATCACAATAGAGTAAGAACCTAGGTCGATGTTGGAGTTGAATCAAAAAATTTGCTAATTTTTCTCCAAATAACAAGGGAGGAACATAAGCCCCCAAGCCCATTCAAATTTAACTCTACTTAGTTGGAGAATGAAGACTTTGTCAGATTGGTTAGAGCAAATGGATGCCATTTGATGCCTTCCTCAAAGAATCTCATGGGAAAATGACAAGAGAATTAAAAAGGATGAACGAGCATCAATATCACTTGGAACACAAATCACATAAATTTGTGATAAAGAAGATGTCAATCTTATTGATGACAAAAATTAGGCAAATTGAGGGGTTCTAGAACAAAAGAAGAGGAAAGTTCTTGCAAATGCCAAGGCCCTATGGAGACTCAAAAGTAGGGCATTATGGCTAGAGAAGTGCCAAGACAAGAGAAATGAGAGTAAAGAAAATGCTCTAAGACAATTTCAGAAATGCTCCTCCATAGTATATAAATAGGCGATGTAGTAGGAGTGGCACAAAGATACGTACTATTAAAACAAAGAAGCTGCAAGCTATGATTCTAAAGTCAGATCATTCTGAGGGATATGATCGTGCAAACTAGTATCAGATTGGTGTTGATACACATAGGTTTAAGTGTCCATTTGGTGGTGAACTGGATAATGAATTGTTTAACATTAGTTTCATTTCCAGTCTTAATCGTTGGGTTTGGCATCCACTTTCTTTAGACCATAAAAAGGGCTCAGATAACGCTACCCTTGATCACCTTCGCTATTTTTTATAGTAGTTAAAGGGCTCAAGAGTGCTTTCCTAGACGCAACAAGAATGGGATCTACGAAATGTATAAGGTTAGGGATAAATCTTACATAATTGATGGGTCGGCATCTACTTTATTTAGACCATAAAAAGGGCTCAAATAACACTACCCTTGATCACCTTTGCTATTTTTTATAGTAGTTAAAGGGCTTAAGAGAGCTTTCCTAGACACCTCAAGAATGGGATCTACAAAATGTATAAGGTAAGGGAGAACTCTTACATTGACTCATTTACTTATTCAAGAAGAGGTTCTTCTAAATTAGTTGTATATAGTTGGGGAAACTAGTTGTATCTAAGGTCAGCTTTGATACACATAGGTTTGTGTCCATTTAGTGAACTGGAGAAGGAATTGCTTGACATTGGTATCATTTGCAGTCTTAATCGAGGGATTAGCATCTGCTTGATTTAGACCATCAAAAGGGCTCAGACAATGCCACCCTTGATCACCTTTGCTATTTATGATAGTTGCTAAAGGGATCAAGAGTGCTTTCCTAGATGCAAGAAGAATGGGATATTCAAAATGTACAAGGTTAGGTAATACTCTTACATTGACTCATTTACTTATTAGATGCAAGAAGAATGGGATCTATAAAATGTATAAGGTTAGGTAATACTCTTACATTGACTCATTTACTTATTGTGGATGATGTTCTTTTACTCTTTAATGGTTCAAGGAGAGGTTCTTCTAAATTATAAATGTATTGCACAGGTATATGTATGATGGTAAATATGCAAAAATCTTCGATTGCTTTCAATGAAGTGGCAGAGAAACAAATCAAGACAATCCCTCATCTCAAACTTCCAAGTAAGATGCAAATAATCGGGGTTTTATATCAAACCAAATGATCACAAGGTCAATGATTGAAAATGGCTCATAGCCAAAGTTGAAAGGAGAATTAACTTGTAGTGTAATATATGGTTATCTAAAGGAGGACGCATTATTTTGTTTAACTCAATGCTAAAAACAATCCTAGTGTATTGGCACTCGTTGATTTTTATTCCAAAGGGGATTCTAGAAAAAATCAAGAAAAATAGTTTCAGATGTTTGAGGTATGGTTAAAAAGAAAGTGAAGGAATATCTCTAGTGAAATGGCAACCATAGCTAAGCCTAACACCTGGGAGGTTGGGGCCTCAAGAATATTCATCGTTTTCGGAAGGCACTAGCTACAAAGACCTTTGTAGACTCATAACATGGGATGGGCCAGGTCATCACCCATAAATACATTTACCTTGGTACTATAGCATGATGGATCAGAAGACCCTCGAAAAGCATTTGTTTAAATCAATGCTAAAAACCATCCTAGTGTATTGGCACTCATTGGTTTTTGTTCCAAAGGGGATTCTAAAAAAAATCAAGAAAAATAGTTTCAAATGTTTGAGGTATGGTTGGTGCCTCAATAATATTCATCGTGATATTGCAAAAATAGCTAAGCCTAACACCTGGGAGGTTGGTGCCTCAATAATATTCATCGTTTTCGAAAAGCACTAGCTACCAAGACCTTTGTAGACCCATAACAAGGGATGGATACATAACAAGGGATGGGCCAGGTCATCATCCATAAATACATTTACCTTGGTACTATAGCAAGATGGATGAGAAGACCCTTAAAAAGCATTTGAAATGTGTCAATAATATGGAAGGTCGTGGGTTTAGCCTTCCCACTAGTGGGGAATTTGCTAATGTGGAAAGTTGGAAGAGAAAAAGTTAAGGTGGGAATAGATCCATGGGTGGGGAGTGGAGGTTTGTATAAACTTCTTGACAATGTAATCGTAACTCTTCAAAGAAAAGGGATCCTTAACCCAGCTCAAGCAGATCTCCAACATTGTCCACTATCTAGCACCATGAGTCAAAAAATGCAAATCAATTATATTTGGGTGGTCATGAAGGGAAGATGTGGGAGGCATATATAGAAAAATTGAAGGTAATTCATCTTGGAATTGAGGTGGAATATGAATTGGTTTGGTCCAAGAATTCTACTCTAGGGATCTACACTCCAAAACTAAGATACAAAGCCATGTATGGAAGTGATAGGCATGAATATTTTTAATGGTGATAGAAACCACCATGGAAAATCAGGTCTCCATTGAAGGTAAGAATCTTTCTGTAGTTAGCCATAAAGAATAAGGCCCTCACTTGGGAGGCTCTATAGAGGAGGAACAATCACAGTCCTAGTAGGTGTGTCTTATGCAAGGAGTGAGAGGAAATCATATGTCACTTGCTAATTTCATATGCATATGCTAGATAGGTTTGGGAGGAAATGGAATGATTGACAAGAATAGGAGGAGGGTGGCAAGTTTCAATCCAATTGCAATGTGCTTGACTCATAGGCAGAAGAAACAAGAGCTTAAAGAATTTGGAGCCCTCCTTTTTATTGTTGACTAGGATATTTGAATTTTTAGCTTGCGAGGAATGCTAGAATATTTGACAATAAATGCATTCCTACCTTTCAATGTGTATCCCAATGTAGGTCAACTATTGCTAGCTATAAGTTCCCTTCAAAAAGCATGCCTCAAGAGCAACTTAATCATGAGCCAACTGGAAAGTTGAGGGCTTGGGGATATTTTTGATGGTGCCAATTAAGGTGACCCCCCAATTTCAGGCAAGGGGAACCCTCTTCATATCTAATACTCATTAATTTAGGTACAAAGAAAGCCTAGGGGAAGGTTCTAACAACCATGATAACTTCTAAAATTTGTAAAAGGCAACAAAAATATCATGAGAAATAATTAACATAAACTATAATATATTATAAAAATAATAAAAAGATGCAAAAAATCATAAACCCTAAACAAGTGAAGAGGGAGGAAATCAAATGTATTCAAAATGAGAATGATTAGATCTGTTTTACACTAAAAGAGGACTCATTCTCTTCCCCTCTCGCACAAAGATTATTCAACAAGTCCTCCACCTTCCTTTACCTACGATACCTCTAAATTTTAAAAAACACACACCATATAGAAAATGAGATAGACTAAGCCATACAAACCTTCTCCTTAGGCTTTTATTGCACCCAATGTGCATGTGAAATCTGCATTAGCTAGGTTGTTTGGTACTGCCTTGATTTCCCCACCCACTGAACCCAAAAAAACAAAACCAAAAAATCTTATCAAAAATCTTACAATAAATCTTTTAAAGACAAAAAAAAAATCTCATGAAAAACAATAAAAACAGACGGTAATATATTATAAAAATATTGAAGAGAGATCAATTGTATTTGAGATAGGTTTTGCACTAAAAGAGGACTTATTCTCTGCCCCTCTCGCAGAAAGATTATTCAACAACTCCACCTTCCTTTACGTACAATACCTCTAAATTTTAAAAAACACACACTATACAATTAAGTAGTAGAAAATGAGATAGACTAAGCCATGCTTACCTTCTCCTTAGCCTTTTCCAGCGCCCAATGTGCCTGTGAAATCTGCATCAACTAGGTTGTTTGGTACTGCCTTGATTTCCCCACCCACTAAACCCAAAAAAACAAAAGCAAAAAATCTTATCAGAAATCAACTAGGTTGTTTGGTACTGCCTTGTTTTCCCCACCCACTAAACCCAAAAAAACAAAAGCAAAAAATCTTATCAGAAATCTTACGATAAATCTTTTAAAGACAAAAAAAATCTCATGAAAAACAATAAAAACAGATTGTAATATATTATAAAAATATTGAAGAGAGATCAATTGTATTTGAGATAGGTTTTGCACTAAAAGAGGACTCATTCTCTGCCCCTCTCACAGAAAGATTATTCGACAACTCCACCTTCCTTTACGCACAATACCTCTAAATTTTAAAAAACACACACTGTATAATTAAGTAGTAGAAAATGAGATAGACTAAGCCATGCATACCTTCTCCTTAGCCTTTTCCAGCGCCCAATGTGCCTGTGAAATCTGAAATCTGCATCAACTAGGCTATTTGGGACTGCCTTGATTTCCCCACCCACTGAACCCAAAAAAACAAAAGCAAAAAATCTTATGAGAAATCTTAAGAGAAATCTTTAAAAGACAACAAAATTATCATGAAAAACATTAAAAACAGACTAATATATTATAAAAATATTGAAGAGAGATCAATTGTATTTGAGATAGGTTTTAAACTAAAAGAGGACTCGTTCTCTGCCCTGCCCCTCGCACAAAGATTATTCAACAACTCCTCCACCTTCCTTTAGCTACAATACCTCTCAATTTTAAAAAACACATACTATATAATTAAGTAGTAGAAAATGAGATAGACTAAGCCATGTATACCTTCTTCTTAGCCTTTCCCCGAGCCCAATGTGCCTGTGAAATCTGCATCAGCTAGGCTATTGGTGACTGCCTTGATTTCCCCACCCAATGAAAAAAAACACAAAACCAACTAATATTATGAGAAATCTTAAGATAAATCTTTAAAAGACAACAAAATTATCATGAAAACCATTAAAAACAGAGTATAATATATTATAAAAATATTGAAGAGAAATCAATTATATTTGAGATAGGTTTTACACTAAAATATGACTCATTCTCTACCCCTCTTGCACAAAGATTATTCAACAACTCCACCACTTTTCTTTACCTACAATAATTCTAAATTTTAAAAAACACACACTATATAATTAAGCAGTAGAAAATGAGATAGACTAAGCCATACATACATTCTCCTTAACCTTTTCCTGCGCCCAATGTGCAGGTGAAATACCTTTTCCTGTGTCCAATGTGCAAGTGAAATCTGCATCAGCTAGGCTGTTTGGGACTTCCTTGATTTCCCAACCCACTGAACCCAAAAAACCAAACCAAAAAATCTTATGAGAATTCTTAAGATGACAACAAAATTCTCATGAAGAACATTCAAAACAGACTGCAATATATTATAAAAATATTGAAGAGAGATCAAATGCATTTGAGATAGGTTTTACACTTAAAGAGGACTCCTTCTCTACCCCTCTCCCACAAAGATTATTCAACAACTCCTCTACTTTCATTTACCTACAATACTTCTAAATTTTAAAAAACACACTATATAATTAAGTAATTAAGTAGTAGAAAATGAGATAGACTAAGCCATAGAAAATGAGATAGACTAAGCCATACATACCAATGTGCCTGTGAAATCTGCATCAGCTAGGTTGTTTGTTCATTTACCTACAATACTTCTAAATTTTAAAAAACACACTATATAATTAAGTAATTAAGTAGTAGAAAATGAGATAGACTAAGCCATAGAAAATGAGATAGACTAAGCCATACATACCAATGTGGCTGTGAAATCTGCATCAGCTAGGCTGTTTGGAACTGTGTTGTTTCCCAAGAAACTAAACCAAAAATAACAAAAAATCTTATGAGAAATCTTTAAAAGACAACAAAATTCTCATGAAAAACATTAAAAACAAACTGTAATATATTATAAATTACAAAAATATTGAAGAGAGATCAATTGTATTCGATATGAAAATGACCACATGAGCTTTGCACCAAAAAATGACTCGGTCTCTGCCCTGTTTACACATATATTTAACAGCTCCTGCACCTTCATTCATCTCCATTGCCTAAGAAACACACATTATATATCATATAATTATATGAGAGATTCTTAAAAGGCCACAAACTTTTCATGCTAAATATTAAACATGCACTGTGATATATTAAAAAGAGATAAAAAATAAACCCTATGATTACATGGGTTTTGCCCCAAAAGCGGACTCATCCGTTGCCTCTCTCACACCCAGATATTTAATAGCTCATCCATCTTCCTTTCTCTGCGATTTAAAAACCCGCATCCATCTTCCTTTCTCTGCAATTTAAAATCCCGAAAATGAATTAAAATCAAAAATCATGTAACAAATCGAAAATGAATTAAAATCAAATCATGCTGCAGACCTTCTTCTCATGCACCCACTGCTCCTGTGCGAATCTCCACCTTCCTTTCTCTGCAATTTAAAAACCCGCATAATATATTCAGGTAACAAATCGAAAACGAATTAAAATGAAATCATGCTGCATACATTCTTCTCCTTCGCCCATTGCACACTGCACGCCCACTGCACACTGAACCTGTGCGAATCTTCATTCTCCTGCGCCCATTGCACACTGCACGCCCACTGCTTGGTTGAACCTGTGCGAATCTTCATTCTCCTGCGCCCACTGCTTGGGCTGCCTTAATTTCCGAAGCATTAAACCCATTTCCCACCCATTAAACCCAAAAGAAATGGGGAAAAAAAAATTGAACAAAACTAAAATCACACGGAAAATGAACATATAAGAAAGATACACGGAAAATAAAAGATACCAGACCGCATGGCCATGATGAAAATGTAAAGAAAAATAACAACCAGAAAAACACATAGGTCGATTGCAAGTGGCAACAGCAAAAGACAAACCAATAGGTAAAACAACACGTAACCAAACTCTGCCCTGTCTCCATGCCAGACCAATAGGTAAAACAGCACGTAATAAAACTCTGCCCTGCCTCCATGCCAGACCAAGGACACGACCACATCACATCACATCACATCAATTATTCTTTTTCCAGTGCTCCGTCCAACCTGACATCGATGGCAATTACTAAATGCTCCTCTGCCGCCCAACCCTCCGTCCAAGCTCGTGTCAAGGGCAATGAATGAACTAGAGTCGGGTTGATTTCCCCACCCACTGAACCCAAAAAAACAAAACCAAAAAATCTTACCAGAAATCTTATAATAAATCTTTTAAAGACAAAAAAAAATCTAATGAAAAACAATAAAAACAGATGGTAATATATTATAAAAATATTGAAGAGAGATCAATTGTATTTGAGATAGGTTTTGCACTAAAAGAGGACTTATTCTCTGCCCCTCTCGCAAAAAGATTATTCAACAACTCCACCTTCCTTTACGTACAATACCTCTAAATTTAAAAAAACACACACTATACAATTAAGTAGTAGAAAATGAGATAGACTAAGCCATGCTTACCTTCTCCTTAGCCTTTTCCAGCGCCCAATGTGCCTGTGAAATCTGCATCAACTAGGTTGTTTGGTACTGCCTTGATTTCCCCACCCACTAAACCCAAAAAAACAAAAGCGAAAAATCTTATCAGAAATCAACTAGGTTGTTTGGTACTACCTTGATTTCCCCACCCACTAAACCCAAAAAAACAAAAGCAAAAAATCTTATCAGAAATCTTACGATAAATCTTTTAAAGACAAAAAATATCTCATGAAAAACAATAAAAACAGATTGTAATATATTATAAAAATATTGAAGAGAGATCAATTGTATTTGAGATAGGTTTTGCACTAAAAGAGGACTCATTCTCTGCCCCTCTCGCAGAAAGATTATTCGACAACTCTAAATTTTAAAAAACACACACTATATAATTAAGTAGTAGAAAATGAGATAGACTAAGCCATGCATACCTTCTCCTTAGCCTTTTCCAGCGCCCAATGTGCCTGTGAAATCTGAAATCTGCATCAACTAGGCTGTTTGGGACTGCCTTGATTTGCCCACCCACTGAACCCAAAAAAACAAAAGAAAAAAATCTTATGAGAAATCTTAAAATAAATCTTTAAAAGACAACAAAATTATTATGAAAAACATTAAAAACAGACTAATATATTATAAAAATATTGAAGAGAGATCAATTGTATTTGAGATAGGTTTTACACTAAAAGATGACTCGTTCTCTGCCCCTCTCGCACAAAGATTATTCAACAACTCCTCCACCTTCCTTTAGCTACAATACCTCTCAATTTTAAAAAACACATACTATATAATTAAGTAGTAGAAAATGAGATAGACTAAGCCATGTATACCTTCTGCTTAGCCTTTTCCTGAGCCCAATGTGCCCAATGTGCCTGTGAAATCTGCATCAGCTTGGCAATTGGGGACTGCCTTGATTTCCCCTCTCGCACAAAGATTATTCAACAACTCCTCCACCTTCCTTTAGCTACAATACCTCTCAATTTTAAAAAACACATACTATATAATTAAGTAGTAGAAAATGAATAGACTAAGCCATGTATACCTTCTGCTTAGCCTTTTCCTGAGCCCAATGTGCCCAATGTGCCTGTGAAATCTGCATCAGCTAGGCTATTGGGGACTGCATTGATTTCCCCACCCACTGAAAAAAAACACAAAACCAACTAATCTTATGAGAAATCTTAAGATAAATCTTTAAAAGACAACAAAATTATCATGAAAACCATTAAAAACAGAGTATAATATATTATAAAAATACTGAAGAGAGATCAATTGTATATGAGATAGGTTTTAAATTAAAATGGGACTCATTCTCTGCCCCTCTCACACAAAGATTATTCAACAACTCCACCACCTTTCTTTACCTACAATACTTCTAAATTTAAAAAAACACACACTATATAATTAAGTAGTAGAAAATGAGATAGACTAAGCCATACATACGTTCTCCTTAACCTTTTCCTGCGCCCAATGTGTAGGTGAAATACCTTTTCCTGCATCCAATGTGGAGGTGAAATCTGCATCAGCTAGGCTGTTTGGGACTTCCTTGATTTCCCAACCCACTGAACCCAGAAAACCAAACCAAAAAATCTTATAAGAATTCTTAAGATGACAACAAAATTCTCATTAAGAACATTCAAAACAGACTGCAATATATTATAAAAATATTGAAGAGAGATCAAATGTATTTGAGATAGGTTTTACACTTAAAGATGACTCATTCTCTGCCCCTCTCGCACAAAGATTATTCAACAACTCCTCTACTTTCATTTACCTACAATACCTCTAAATTTTAAAAAACACACTATATAATTAAATAATTAAGTAGTAAAAAATGACTCCTCTACTTTCATTTACCTACAATACCTCTAAATTTTAAAAAACACACTATATAATTAAGTAATTAAGTAGTAGAAAATGAAATAGACTAAGTAATAGAAAATGAGATAGACTAAGCCATACATACCAATGTGCCTGTGAAATCTGCATCAGCTAGGCTGTTTGGAACTGTGTTGTTTCCCAAGACACTAAACCAAAAATAACAAAAAATCTTATGAGAAATCTTTAAAAGACAACAAAATTCTCATGAAAAACATTAAAAACAAACTGTAATATATTATAAATTACAAAAATATTGAAGAGAGATCAATTGTATTCGATATGAAAATGACCACATGAGCTTTGCACCAAAAAATGACTCGGTCTCTGCCCTGTTTACACATATATTTAACAGCTCCTGCACCTTCATTCATGTGCATTGCCTAAGAAACACACATTATATATCATATAATTAATTATATGAGAGATTCTTAAAAGGCCACAAACTTTTCAAGCTAAATATTAAACATGCACTGTGATATATTAAAAAGAGATAAAAAATAAACCCTATGATTACATGGGTTTTGCCCCAAAAGCGGACTCATCCTTTGCCTCTCTCACACCCAGATATTTAATAGCTCATCCATCTTCCTTTCTCTGCGATTTAAAAACCCGCATCCATCTTCCTTTCTCTGCAATTTAAAAACCCGAAAATGAATTAAAATCAAAAATCATGTAACAAATCGAAAATGAATTAAAATCAAATCATGCTGCAGACCTTCTTCTCATGCACCCACTGCACCTGTGCGAATCTCCACCTTTCTTTCTCTGCAATTTAAAAACCCGCATAATATATTCAGGTAACAAATCGAAAACGAATTAAAATGAAATCATGCTGCATACATTCTTCTCCTGCGCCCTTGCACACTGCACGCCCACTGCACACTGAACCTGTGCGAATCTTCATTCTCCTGCGCCCACTGCTTGGGCTGCCTTAATTTCCGAAGCATTAAACCCATTTCCCACCCATTAAACCCAAAAGAAATGGGGCAAAAAAAATTGAACAAAACTAAAATCACACGGAAAATGAACATATAAGAAAGATACACGGAAAATAAAAGATACCAGACCGCATGGCCATGCTGAAAATGTAAAGAAAAATAACAACCAGAAAAACACATAGGTCGATTGCAAGTGGCAACAGCAAAAGAGAAACCAATAGGTAAAACAACACGTAACCAAACTCTGCCCTGCCTCCATGCCAGACCAATAGGTAAAACAGCACGTAATAAAACTCTGCCCTGCCTCCATGCCAGACCAAGGACACGACCACATCACATCAATTATTCTATTTCCAGTGCTCCGTCCAAGCTCGTGTCAATGGCAATTACTAAATGCTCCTCTGCCGCCCAACCCTCCGTCCAAGCTCGTGTCAATGGCAATGAATGAACTAGAGTCGGGCGACTTTATATGCTGTGTCTTTTTTCATTATTTTTTTTATTATATGTTTTCATATTTTCAAGAGAGCCGTTACAATACAACCCATCATCCAGATTAAAATTTGAATAAACATATGACCCATCTTCCATTTAGGGCATGTGTAAGATAAATTATTACGCCAAAATAAAAATTAAAAAACACATATGATTTCCGTAGTATTAAATCGTGGTTTAACTTAAATAATGATCTGCTCATGATTTCTTCAAAAACGTGGGTCTTTGACTAGATCAAGAGCTTCAAAAAAAAATTTAAAACGGATCATAAAATTTGTTTAAATCCATTTTGAATCACTTTTATATAACTACATTTAAACATAAATAGTATTAAATTTATAAATTTATTTAGGTTTGAATAACATTTATCCCATTTTTTATATAACTACATTTAAATTATAAATAATATTAAATTTATCTCATAATTTTTAAAATGAAAATTTATTTAGGTTTGAATCATATTTATCCCACTTGTATATAATTACATTAAAACATAAATAGTATTAAATTTATAAATTTATTTAGGTTTGAATCACATTTATCCCACTTTTATATAACTACATATAAATTATAAATAATATTAAATTTATCTTATAATTTTTAAAATGCAAATTTATTTAGGTTTAATCACATTTATCCCACTTGTATATAAGTACACTAAAACATAAATATAAATAGTATTAAATTTATAATTTTATTTAGGTTTGAATCACATTTATCCTACTTTTATAGAACTACATTTAAATTATAAATAGTATTAAATTTATCTCATAATTTTTAAAATGCAAATTTATTTAGGTTTGAATCACTTTTATCCCACTTGTATATCACTACATTATAAATAGTATTAAATTTATCTCATAATTTTTAAAATGAAAATTTATTTAGGAAGTATGTGGAATTCAAATTATATGAAAATTGCTAATATAATTATATGAAAATTTATTTAGGAAGTATGTGGAATTCAAATTATATGAAAGTAAGGTTGTTAAACTTTATTTTAGTTGTTAGAATTTTATGGTACAAAAATTCAAAGTTCCTATTGATTTGGAACTTTTTTTTTTTTTTATGATTTGAATCGATTAGCTTTGGTAATGTTTGTAATTTCTATTGGATTCTTACAAGATTTGTGGCTGAAAATAAGGTCCACTTACCATAAGATTACTTTACTCCTACAAATATTTAGGCAAGCCTTAAACATTAGACTTGCCATAAATGTTTACTGTAGAACCTTGATGTAACGAAAGCATTTATGGCAAGTCTCTTTGGAGCTTAAGGCTTACCTAGAACTTTGTATATTTGCCATTAACTATGCTAGGAGATGGATTACAACAAAAAATATTAGCAAAATTAACCAAGATGTTCACTAATGGGACAAAAACTACCTTCAAGTCATTAAGCTTGTGCATGCTCTAAGTATGGAGAGAGGATGAAGACATATCTTGTGCATATTAAAAAACGAGGTTATTACCACCATAACTTGTGCTCGATGTGGAGGAGAAGAAACTAGAGTTAAATATCACGAGCAGTGTATGGAAAAATGAAAAACTTCACACAATTCAAGTGTAATATCTTTTCTCATATGCACCTAATCAATTACTTAAATGAGACAGTATAGTTGAAGATGTCACTTTAACACTTAAACATGGAGTTATGAGAATCGTATATTAGTTTATGTACCTTGACTCATCCATTACCACTGCAACAATAATAGTTGTTGAAAATAAGAAATAAAAAATGTCTATAAGCATTTTTCCCATGTCTTTAGATGACATGCTAGGCTAGTGCTTGCTTTTATGGTGATGCAAAGAGACGCGTCCATACCCCCGTCGCACTCTCCCGCTCACAAGATCGGTCCAATTCTTCTCTCTCTGAGCCGAAGCGACTTTTTAGATCCCCTGCTAGAATCACTATGCAAATTCCTGACCCAGTCCACAGGTCTTTTCCTCACCTGTCTCGGCTTTTGCACTTAGCCGTAGTTATCTCCGACTCACTATCAGGTTCTCGGGGTTTCGGCGTGTTCGCTGTCACAAACCACCGTCCTTGTGAATTCCCGATCCCCGAATTTCCGATGAGCTCTCGACTCCTATGCGCTAGCCCCCTGGCTAAGCTTCCACCATATGACCACTACTCCCGTGTCTGTGGCCTTACCTCCCTCGCGCCTCGCGACTCGCTATACCAAACTTTTGGTTCTCCAACCTCCAATATTCGAGGTGCCGAAACTCGCGACCTCGCTCCCTCGCAACTTCGCTTCTCACGAGGTCGAATAAATTCTACGTCGACTCCCGAGGTTCGATGTGTCGAGACTCGCGACTTCGCAATTTCCGTGGCCAAGTTCTCGCGCCTTTTTTTCACGAGGTCCCGATGCACGATCCCACGTGCGGATCCAACGGTCCTCCCGTGATTCGGATCCAACGGCTATCCACCTCTCGCGCCTCGCGTCCTTGTGACCTTGAATACCCAAGGCTTGGGCTCTCACCCTGCGAGCTCCCGAGTTCGCGAGATCCTTAGATCTCCGACATGCGTCCTCCTAAATGGACGGTCCCGATCCTCTCGCTCCTTGGCCGCTTCACGTCCTCCCGCGCCTCGCGACTTTGAACACCCAATACTTGGACTTTCACCCTGCGAACTTCCGAGTTCGCGAGATCATCTAGATCGCTGCCACCTGTCCTCCTCGGATGGACGGCTCCTACCTTCTCGCCACTTCATGACCTCGCGCCTCGCGACTTTGAACCCCAATTTCTCAACCCTTCCTCTTACGAGCTTCCGAGATACGAGGTACCACCTGTACGCTTGCCGACTCCCGTGGCCCCATCTCGTTCTCGAGTGTCGATATCCCGAGATGACGTCAACTAGGCCCCACAACACGGAGCTCTCGCCTTCTCGCCACTCGTGAAGTTGAATGAATTCCTCTTCCAACCTCCAGTGCCTGAGTTCCCGATGTGGGTAATCTCGTGACACGCATCCGCTCCCAATGAACGGCCCAGATCCTCATCGTCGTTTCCAACTACTGTGGCTCCTCCTAGATGTAATCTCCTCGACGGTCCAGATCTGCTCTCCTGCCTATCGAACTGCTATCGCTGCTCCTCCTGAGATTCTGCGCTTTCTTCCCTACACTTGGGAGAATTTCACTCTTTCAAAGGTCTCGGCCTTTGCTGTCTTCTTCCTCCGAGAGCTCCTTGAGTTCGAGCCTCGCGCGCGAATGAAACTCTGCCCTTCCTGAGCTTGTTCTTCTCAAATCTTTGGAGGTTTGACCTCTACCTCCTGTAGAGTCTTTGCGCGTATACCACGCTGTCTCTCCTGAGCTTCTTCGAACACTCAGACCCCTTGGGATTTTATCCTTCTTCTCCCTCAGATGGAGAATGAAATGGATGCCCTCCTGGCTATCCTTTTGCTCAAGCTTCTTCTTGAGTACTTCTGGGTATTCAGCAACCCAGTGGAGATCCTTCCTTGGACTCTTCCTTCACAACACATAACTCAAAGAGTTCTCTTCACCTCTGTGCCTATCTACACACTCCCTCGACGCCCTCCTGGCGGAGTATCTTCTCCTGTGCACCATTGTACACACACTCGATGCCCTCCTGACAGAGTTTCTCATAATCTTCAGTGATTCTGGTCTTCTGAACTCATAGCCGGGTTCCTTCCTCTGTGCACTCCTTGCACACACACGCTCAATGCCCACCTGGCAGAGCTTCTCAGAACTCCTCAGAGTTTCTGACTTCTATATTCAAACTCTCAACAGAGTTCTTCCTTCAGCACCTCGTGCTTACGTTCAATGCCCACCTGGCAAAGCTTCTACAGAATCCTCAGTGATTCTGTTTGCAACTGTGTTTCAGCCACACAGCCTTACCTCTTGGGGTATTCAGCAACCTCACAGGTCTTCTTCCTGAGTTGAGGATTCCAGTCCTGTGCCTCAGCACGTCTTTGTATGACTCCTCAAAGTTCAGTAGTGCATCCTCAGTGCACCGGCTCTCAGAACCCTTAGCGTTTTGTCACACCCTCCTGGTATGAAGCCTCAAAGACCTCTCAAACCTGAAATCACACAAACCCCTGTAGAATGCATCCACATAACATACATTCACAACATATATATGGAACACACACATAGACATGCATATAAGACAGAATAATGCAGGAAAAACTGCTCTGTTATATTAACAATGGCAAATGCTTGTATTTTACAATGGTGTTCCTCGAGCTCTCTCTGGCTCTCTCATACAACCATTCTTAGTCAAAATGAGATCTAAAAATCTCTTTTACCTGAGGGCTCATTCCTCCAGGTTCACCTACTCTAATAAATTACATTCAATAGCTGTCTAGTCCAGGATCGGATCTAGATCTCAACCATTCTTGGCATTAAAGCCAATCCTATCTAACACCTGCTCAAAGGCACGACTTTCATGGCTCACCAGCCTAAGACATTTAATTACATTCATTTCAAATTTCAAATGAGGTTGTGCCTCCCTTTTAGCATATGGATGCATGTGCGCTGACGTGGCTAGCTGGCTGCATGGAGAGATGCTTCTGCATCATACTCCACAGCTGCAAAAATCATGAGCTCCTGCTCATGAGCTTTCCCTCTGAGCTGTCGAAAATCCTCCTGGATCCCAAATCAGTCTTTGGAGCTTTCCCTCTGCTCCATTCTGTCGTTCCTGCTGTTGCTGCCTTTTCTCTGCCCAGTTGCTCCTTGCTGGCAGTTTCTGCTGATCTCAACATCAGCCTTTTGATGTCCTCTATCTCTTGGTCCAGTTGCTCCAATGGATGGCTCTGTCATTGTAGTCTCCTCAGCTGCAAAAATTTTTGGCCATTGGGTAGATCACTATGATCTCCCATGCTATCTTCTTCATCTTCTTTTTCATCTGTGGCCTCAAGTTGCCACTCTGCTGCAGACTTCAGCTCTGCAGTCTCCCTTTGACTGACTTGTTGTTCAGTCATCTTCTGTGACAGCTCAAATTCTGCCAGTTCTTTTGCTGGCTCTGGATTGTTCAACCAATCCTCCAACATCTCCAGCTCCATCTCCCATGGAGTGATAACTTTACCTGCCTGCTCCTTGGCTTCTTTTGCTGCTAGCTTCAGTGCTACAACTTCTTTCTTTTCACCCCCCTGGCTGAAACTAATGAGCCATCCCTCAGAATGCTCATCTTCTTCTTCCGCTTCTACTTCTGCTTTTGCTGTTAGCTTTAGTGCTGCAGCTTCCTCAACTTCTTGGCTGAAGTCATTGAACCATTCCTCAGAATGCTCATTCTCTTTCCCTTCATCCACTTGGGCAGTCTTAAATGTCTGCTCCAATTTCCTTTTGACAGTCATCTCCAACTGTGACTGTTCTGCTGTTGCACCATCTGCAACACGAATTTCTGCCTCCTCCTGGGCACATGGTAGGAATACTCCAATTCCCCCAATCATCAAAAGACCATCCTGATCTTCCTCCTCTGTCAGTTGCACCTGCTGATCCGAACTCACCTTTGAGCTCATCTGCTCTGTCAGCTCTCCTGGCTGATTCCAACTCATTTCCGAGTTTATGAGACCCTCAGATAGTCTCATCTGTTCATCCCTGCCCACCTGGAAATATAGGATGTCTCTGCTGCCCTCCTAGCAGACTATGAGATCAATCGATCCCATCTTCATCAGCAATCCTTGCTGAATTGAACTCTTCATGAGACCTTTAGATGGTCTCAATTGTTCATCTCTACCCACCTGGCAGTTCAATACATTTATGCTGCCCACCTGGCAGTCTTCGATGCTTCCGTTGCCCTCCTAGCAGTCTTCGAGATCCCGCAGTGATCTCCCTTCATTGCCCAGCTGGCAATGTGAAATTCTATGGCTGTCCCCATGACAGTCTGTGAGACCCTCAACTGATCTCAACTCGTTGCCCTCATGGCAAACTGGAATTTTTATTCTGCCCTCCTGGCAGTCCTTGAGATCCTCAGATGATCCCAATTTATTCTCTGTTCCCTTGCCCATCTTGCAATATGGAAACTCTCCACTGCTCTCCTGGCAGTCTATGAGATCCTCAGACGATCCCAATTTATCTTCTTCATCATCCCAACCATCGAGACCCTTTCCAGTCTCTGGCCAACAGTGATCAATCATCTCTTCCTCTGTGGCCTTGAGGTTTTCAGCATACCTCAACCATTTTCTCAACAGCCTGCGTTGTCTCATGACCATCAACTACTTGATTGGCCAACTTGCCTTCGGCTTCTGCATGGGCCATTCATAAACCCATCTCTTCTTTTTATCCTGTTGCATCTTCAATTCGAGCTCCTCCATCTCTCGCTTTATGTCAACGAGCTCCTTATCCATTTCTGCCGTGTTCATCAGCTTTGAGCTCTTCCTTTCAGCATGTTTATGGCCTTCCGTAACCATCACGTTGTATCTATCTGCCTCTCTGACAGATCTACTGCTGTCACTCTGCATCCCTGAGTGCTCCAGCTTCATCCTCTCACAGTCCTGCTGACTATCTATGGAATGCTGCCTACCTACAAACAAGTCCTCACAGAGTCCTCAGTAACTCTGTCTTCTTCCTGCCTTCTGTCTGCAATATACAAACAGATTCCTGCTCTGATACCACCTGATGCAAAGAGACACGTCCGTACCCCCGTCGCGCTCTCCCGCTCACAGGATCGGTCCAATTCTTCTCTCTCTGAGCCGAAGCGGCTTTTTAGATCTCCTACTGGAATCACTATGCAAATTCCTGACCCAATCAACAGGTCTTTTCCTCACCTGTCTCGGCTTCTGCACTTAGCCGTAGTTATCTCCGACTCACTATCAGGTTCTCGAAGTTTCGGCGTGTTCACTTTCACAAACCACCGTCCTCGTGAATTCCCGATCCCCAAATTTCCGATGAGCTCTCGACTCCTATGCGCTATCCCCTTGGCTAAGCTTCCACCATATGACCACTACTCCCGTGTCCGTGGCCTTACCTCCCTCGCAGCCTCGCGACTCGCTATACCAAACTTTTGGTTCTCCAACCTCCAATATCCAAGGTGTCGAAACTCGCGACCTCGCTCCCTCGCGACTTCGCTTCTCACAAGGTCGAATAACTTCTACGTCAACTCCCGAGGTCTGAGGTGCCGAGACTCGCGACTTTGCAATTTCCGTGGCCAAGTTCTCGCGCCTTTTTTTCACGAGGTCCCGATGCACGATCCCACGTGTGGATCCAATGGTCCTCCCGCGATTCGGATCCAACGGCTATCCACCTCTCGCGCCTCGCATCCTCATGACCTTGAATACCCAAGGCTTGGGCTCTCACCGTGCGATCTCTCGAGTTCGCGAGATCCTTAGATCTCCGACACGCGTCCTCCTAAATGGACGATCCCGATCCTCTCGCTCCTTGGCCGCTTCGCGTCCTCCCGCGACTCGTGACTTTGAACACCCAATACTTGGACTTTCACCCTGAGAACTTTCGAGTTCGCGAGATCATCTAGATCTCTGCCACCTGTCCTCCTCAGATGGATGGCTCCTGCCTTCTCGCCACTTCGTTGCCTCGCGACCTCGTGCCTCGCGACTTTGAACCCCAATTTCTCAACCCTTCCTCTTACGAGCTTCCGAGATGTGAGGTACCACCTGTCCGCTTGTCGACTCCCGTGGCCCCATCTCATTCTCGAGTGACGATATCCCGAGATGACGTCAACTAGGCCCCACAACACGGAGCTCTCACCTTCTCGCCACTCGTGAAGTTGAATGACTTCCTCTTCCAACCTCCAATGTCCGAGTTCCCGATGTGGGTAATCTCGTGACACGCGTCCGCTCCCAACGAACGGCCCAGATCCTCGTCGTCGTTTCCAACTACTGTGGCTCCTCCTAGACGTAATCTCCTCAACGGTCTAGATCTGCTCTCTTGCCGATCGAACGACTGTCGTTGCTCCTCCTGAGCTTCTGCGCTTTCTTCCCTACACTTGGGAGAATTTCACTCTTTCAAAGGTCTCGGCCTTTGCTGTCTTCTTCCTCCGCAAGCTCCTTGAGTTCGAGCCTTGCGCGCGAATGAAACACTGCCCTTCCTGAGCTTGTTCTTCTCAAATCTTTGGAGGTTTGACCTCTACCTCCTGTAGAGTTTTCGTGCATATACCACGTTGTCTCTCCTGAGCTTCTTCGAACACTCAGACCCCTTGGGATTTTATCCTTCTTCTCCCTCAGATGGAGAATGAAATGGATGCCCTCCTGGCTATCCTTTTGCTCAAGCTTCTTCTTGAGTACTTCTGGGTATTCAGCAACCC
>ML799572.1:37101-82522 GCA_009831015.1 Picea engelmannii
ATACTTACCACTTTTCCTCCTTTTTCCCTCTCATCCATCCCATACATTGGTCCGGGCATTGGGTTTGCCAAGCTAGCAAAGGGTTGTACCTTACCTTGTGGGAAGAAGGGGCTAAAGGCCGAGAGGGTAAAAGTAGTTGGAAAAAGATAAAAGCCAAAATAATGAAACCTTCAGATGCTTCACCCAGAGATCCCCGAGAAAGCAATAAAATGTTTCTCATCAAGAAACAGAGGGACCCATAAAAACAATAAAATCAAGACCTAGTTGGAGGATAGGGGGTCTCATCACGAGGCATCCTTCTTATTTCCGTGAAATGCTTGTGGGTAACATTGTCACCATTGGTCACCATGCCAGGACAGTATCCCCTAACTAGTCTCTTGAAATAAAAAGCAATAAGAATAAAATATAAAAGGCATGAATGGGTTTGGAAACATTTACATCCATGACAAGGTGCAACTCACCCTCTTGAGAGGCACCCACAGGTAAGCCATACATTACCCTATCATCACTGCACCCATTGCCCAGACATCCCTTACCACCTCATCCACTTACATGGCTTGGATTTGTATTCACCCAGAAACAATCCACATCCAATAAGAACTATCCCAGTAGGACATCCTAGCATCCCCTCCAAACCTAGCTTGTAGAATACCATAAAGTATTTGAGCACTTGTCTGGGAAAGGGGGTTTCATGCACATGTTTAAATAACTTGATTATTAGATGTGATTGACATTGCTACGATCCATGTGACTTATGATCCCATAGAATCCGTACTTGTTGTTGTTGCAGGGCCACACCCAATGGACAGGTACACATGGGGAGATGATTAGTTCAGATCTCCATAGGGCTAAAATCCCACCAGATGGATGCTGAGACCCTAGCTAGGGGCAGAGAGAGATCATAGGTTTGCACTAGAGAGAGAGGAGGACTTTCCACCAGAGACATCTTGGCAGGCCTGGACCCAGGGGGGTCTTGCCCTTCTCACCATGATGTAGGCCTTGGAAGGCCCATGATGTCACCCATGTGACCATGACGTCGCCCAATGTTTTGGACACTTTGGAGGCAGTTGTGTTACAAGTGGCACGTGGGGTTTGATCTAGAGGACCAAGGAGGCCTAACATTTTTCTCTTGGAGGCCAACGTTGCCCTAAAAAGGCCTAAAGTCACCCTAAAATTGCATGGCGTCACCTTTTCTGCTTGATTTAGGGTTTTATTATGTCATTTAATGTAAAAACTGGATATTATATGTAACTGACGATGTCGACCTTTTTGACCTATTTCTGGTCATTGAAACTGTATAAATAAGGGTTTTAGCCCTTGTATTTTTGGATCATCTTTCACTCACACTTAGTGAGGTATGAAATTTGTGACCTACTTAGGGTTTATTGGCTGAAATTTTAGGCGCACTTGTTGGAGGAGGCTAATTTTGGACTATTTTGGCAATTTTCTTGGTGGCAGTATTCAGCTAGGGTTTTGCTTGGTGATTCTTGATGAATCTAAGTAAGATTTTTGCAATTCTTCTTAATTGAATGGTTATGGTTATGTTTATCTTGCATTTACATTAAGATTATGAAATTGCTAGTCTAAAGCCCTGGGAGGCCAAGCACATGTTATTGTCCTTGCTTTAAGAGCTTTTACCTACTAGATTTTGCCAAGAAGTCAATTTTTCTTGAAGCTTTTGCTAGAGGCCTTGCCATTGCAACTGATCCGAAAAGATCTTTTAAACGACAATGGTTAAGTTATTTTGCGTGAGAAAAAGTACGATTTAGGAAACTGATGAATAAGGAATAATTAAAGAGGAAACATAGCAGCCAGAAGATAATATACAGATCTGAACATAAGCATGAAGAACAACAAACCATAAAACACCAAAGTGATAACGGAGTTCGACAATCTTGCCTACGTCTCCGGGCCTTTGTATCAGTGGGTGAGGCTTTCTTATTTATGTTCAAAGCTTTAAAATTACATCATAATAGTGCCAAAAAGGTTACAAACTGATTTTGCCTTGTTCTACCAGATCTCAAGAACCCAACAAAACTGACGGCAATGAAATTGGATGAACGGAGCTCCCAGAAATGGCCCGCAAAGGTGCTCTCCTCAATGGCTTCCCTGCATAAAAATGGCTTTGGCTTGGAAAATATTCATCATGTACCTGTTATGAACCTCCTTTCATGGCTTCAAGAACCTCTGGTTTATATAGGCTAGAAGTGGGTAACAACCTCCCAACTTCTCCCCAAGATATGGCCTGAAAAAGGGCCCAATATCCTCCAATATTGGCCAAAATCTCTCAAAACTACTGAATAATATCAATAAAAAATATTAGTACATAGTAATAAAACCCACTTTTTCATATAATCAGAGCGCAACCCCTTATATTTCGCGCTCCTGGTCATGTGGGAGCCTCCAAGTGGTCGAGAGCTAGTGCGCACCTGCTGACCCCCTTCCGAACTTGGCTCTAGTCATATGTGTTTGGCCCACGTGGCCTCGAGCTTATCCTTTCCACGCACCCCCCAACTCAATAGACCCCCGATCAAATGGCCAATGGTTACACCCTTGGTCAGTGTGCTAGCCTGACCGATCGGGGCTAACCACAAATCTCTTCGCTAAACAAAATATCATTTGGGTCATATGTTGTATCACAGGATCAGGGGCTGGTGTAAATGCCATAACTGCACGTGATTTTATGTATGGAGCAGGGTCCTGTGGTGAGGTTGCATGGAGCATCCTCCGGGGGCTGGAGCCTATCCCCACCCCAATTCTCCTCCAACCATACATACCTTGCAACTTAAATATATGTTTTACACCATACATTACAAGGAACATATGTGGGCGGGTTGGTAGCCCGACCCTTGCCAAACCATTCGCCTGGTCGGAGGTTACGCGGTCGACTCCCGTGGAGTCCAACTTTTTCCAAACACTGCAAACCAATAGAGGGATGCCACATGGCAACCCAGAACTGGGCCACGTGGCACCTTCCCATTCACCCAAACATGCCAAGTGTAACACAGTCATTCGACCAAGTCAACAAACAACTGCCCAGTCATCACACCTACCACATGTCATACGTTGTACGACCCTTGCCACGACAACTAGTGCCACGTGTCACCCTTGTAGTGGTGCCATGTGTCACACCCTGATTCGTCCACCTGTACCAACCCACGTCAGTGCCAATGCACCCTGCCACATCAGTTATATGGTCGTACGGCCTATACAATCAGTTGCCATGTCAACACTGTATGGATTGTATGGTCTGTACAGTCAACATCTTTCTTTTTGCCTGTTTCACGAAACAAACAGATCGCGATATCTTGGTCATATGACGTTCATTTGAGACCGTTCAAGCTGCATTGGGTTCGTATCGACGAGGCCTACACACACATCTGTTTTGAAGCCATTCTGAGCACTTTGATTTTTAGGCCTTCCTGGACCCATTTTGGTCCCTAGATCCAATTCTGGATCACACCTCCCCACTAAAGACCTTTTGGTCCTCCAAAAGGTTACTGACCAGTCATGAAGTGCGGGATAGGCCACCCGACTTGTTCGCTTTCTTTAAACTCTGTCCTGTGCACCTGTCTCATCAAGATCAACTGTAAAACAATCATGATAACTGACAACATATTGTTAGCCATTTGTACTTTGTCACATCTTATTGAAGCCACTATCATCCATGTTGACAGCATTATTAATGATAACATCAGAAATATGATTGCAAATGAGCTAATATGTTTGTAATACTTGCACGACATTAGCTTATCTTGAAGCAAAGTGTGATTGATCTTCCATTCTACAATCATCTCATGTTCTTGCTTAAGATCAATTACTTGATTTAAAACAATTATAGGTGTGTTGCTTGCTTGAGCCGCCTTTCTTAATTGTTCCATTGTTTGAAGAGATTGATTTGCTTTAAAATCATAAGCATGAACCACATATTCTTGACTTGCTTTGATTAGGTGATATTGATTCTTTTCCCTTTAGAAGATTGCTTTACGATCATACAAGTAAGGACTACCTAAGACCATTCCACATTCATTGAGTGGCACCACTTCACATGTTACCTCGTCCAAAAATTTAGATGAAATTGCAAACTTTAATGTGCATTGCTTTGTTATGTGCAATTGATGATTGTTGCTTATCCATTTAAGTGTGTAAGGCTTATGGTGCATCTGAGTGTTTAATCCCAATTGTTTAACCAATTCCTCTAAAATAAAGTTAGATTGATATCCACTATCTATCAATGTGTCGACCTTAGTATGCCTCATTATGACCCTTATGTGAAACAATTTATTTCTAGAATCAAATCCATCACCAATTTTACCTGTGAAACCAACCAATGAGACTTTAGATTCATCACCTGAATCTAATCCCAAGTCTGTTGATCGTGATGTTGTTGCAACTGTTTGCCTCCCTTTCTTCTCTTTGAACCACTATGGTCTCTTATCGGAATGTAATTGCCAACAATGGTCCTCATCATGCCCTTCTTTCTTACAATGCTTGCAAGAGGGCTTCTCTTCCTTTCTTGCCACTGAATTTGCCTTCTTGCCATTCCACCTCTTTTTGTCCTCTTTCCTTGAAGACGATTCCCCTGATATACCAACCCCTGTTTTCCTTGCTTCAATGTATGTTTCTTGAACATAAACCTCATCAAGATTAGTAGATCCAAACATGAATACAATGTTTCAAATATGTGCAGGTAAACCTCCTATATACTTCATAAGAGTTTCTTGGGTATGTAAAGGAATATCTAACATCAATGCCATTTTATGAAATCCATCTATATACTCTTGCATTGTTTGTCCTTTTCTTAGTTTAAGACCTTGCCATTCAATTAAAGCTTTCTCTTTATAACCCAAAGGATAGAATTTCTTTCTAAGTGCAAAAATAAAAACTTGCCATGATGGAAATACATTACCCACTTGTTGCGTGCCATTTTGCAACTTGCTTTGCCACCAGATGAGTGTTGTGCCTGCAAGTCTAAGCGATGCCAACTTGATCTGAGTTGCCTCATCTTTGATTTGTTGCACACTGCAATAAACCTCCATTTGTCTGACCCAGTTATCAAGCCTCTCTGCATTGACTTCACCATCATACATAGGTAATTCAAATTTCATATCAAGTTTTAGTAAAGGCATTTCTTGTTTATGTTTATGAACAAGTTTTCTTGTGGCACTTTTAGAAATTGAACTTGAAGAAGAAGAAGTTGATGGAGAAGAAGGAGGTAATGGAGGAATTTGAGGAGGATCCTCTCCTTATTCAATTTTGACCTTTGAATATTCACCCAGATCTGGTGTCTTTCGTTCCAAATAATCCTCATATAGAACCCTCATCATCTCCGGCATGGTGAAGAAAGTTTTTCGAAACTCTTTCTCATCTTGAGAAAGTCCCTCTTCCGATGCCATCTTCTGGCTTTGAGAAGTTATCTTTCTCAATCCAATCAATGGATTCTCTTCAACAAGCTTGCATTCACCACGATTCAACCTTTCCTTAGTTAACATGCAAACTCAAAAACCAACCATCAACTAGCTCTGATACCACTTGATCTGAAAAGATCTTTTAAACGACAATGGTTAAGTTATTTTGCACGATAAAAAGTACCATTTAGAAAACTGATGAACAAGGAAGAATTAAAGAGGAAACATAGCAGCCATAAGATAATATACAGATATGAACATGATCATGAATAACAACAATGTGATAACGAGGTTGGACAATCTCGCCTACGTCTCCGGGCCTTGATCTCAGTGGGTGAGGCTTTCTTATTTCTGGTCAAAGATTTAAAAGTACATCATAACAGTGCCAAAAAGGTTACAAATTGATCTAGTCTTGTTCTACCAGATTTCAAGAACCAAACAAAACTGACGACACTGAAATCAGATGAACAAAGTTCCCAGAAATGGCCCGCAAAGGTGCTCTCCTCAATGGCTTCTCTGCATAAAAATGGATTTGGCTTGGAAAATCTTCAGCATGTACCTGTTTTGAACCTCCTTTCATGGCTTCAATAAACTTTGGTTTATATAGGCTAGAAGTGGGTAACAACCTCCCAACTTCTCCCCAAGATCTGGCCTAAAAAAGGGCCCAATAACCCCCAATATTAGCCAAAATATCTCAAAATTGTTGAATAATATCAATAAAAAATCTTAATACATAGTAATAAAACCCACTTTCGCATATAATCAGGGTGCAACCCCTTATCTTCTGCGCTCCTAGTCATATGGGAGCCTCCAAGTGGCCGAGAGTTGGTGCGCACCTGTTGGCCCCCTTCCGAACCTGGCTCCGGTCATATGTGCTTGGCCCATGTGCCCTCAGGCTTATCCTTTCCACCTGCCCCCAAACTCGATAGACCCCCGATCAAATGGCCTCTAGTTATGCCCTTAGTCGGCGGGCTAGACCGACCAATCGGGGGTAACCACAAATCTCCATGCCAAATGAAATATCATCCGGGTCATATGTTGTATCACGAGATCGGCGGCTGGAGTAAATGCCATAACCACGCCCGAGTTTATGTATGGAGCAGGGTCTCGTGGCGAGGTTACATGGAGCATCTGTCGGGGGTTGGGGCCTAGCCCCAACCCTATTCTCCGCCAACCATACATACCTTGCAACTTAAATATATGTTTTACACCATACATTACAAGGAACATATGCGGGCGGGCTGTTAGTCGACCCTTGCAAAACCATTCGCCCGGTCGGAGGTCACGCAGTCGACTCCTATGGAGTCCAACTTTTTCCAAATACTATGAACCAATAGAGGGGTGCCACGTGGCAGCCCAGGACTGGGCCATGTGGCACCTTCCCATTCACCATAACATGCCAAGTTTCACACAATCATTCGACCACTTCAGCAAACAACTGCCCAGTTGGCACACCTGCCACGTGTCGTACGTTGTATGACCCTTGCCATGTCAGCTAGTGCCATGTGTCACCCTTGCAATGGTACCACATGTCAAACCCTGATTCATCCACCTGTATCTGCACATGTCAATGCCACCGCACCCTGCCACGTTAGTTGTACGGTCGTACAACATGTACAGTCAGGTGCCACGTCAAAACTGTACTGACTGTACTATCAACATCTTTTTTTTTGCCTGTTTGACGAAATGAACAAATCACGACATATTAGTCATATGATGTATATTTGAGCCCGTTCAAGTTGCGTTGGGTTTGTATCGAAGAGGCCTATGCACATGTCCGTTTTGAAGCCATTATGAGCACTTTGATTTTTAGGCCTTCCTAGACCTATTTTGGTCCCTAGATCCAATTCTGGATCAACAACACCCTAGCATTCTTACTTCATCCTAGCCATCATTTGCTTTGTCTTCGAACCAAAGAAGGAGGAAAACTACTAAGGCCTAGGGTTACCTACACCTTAGTAGTTATTTCCCCCCTAAGGTTTGGCAGTTGAAGCCTTGGGTTACCAACACTTCAACTATTAATCTCTCTTGTCTTTGGCTCTCCTACTATCATCCTTTTCAACATTTGTTGCCGCCTAATAGACTCCATTTTCCCTAAAAACACGAATCTAAGACTTCTTATTGAGTGATTGACCAAAACAACCATCAAAACCTACACCTTAAGCCTTCTACTAACCACTTCTAACATTATAATAGCCTAACCTACTAACTTTGTTGTTGTTGTTACTAAAGTAAGCTACAATCACATTTTGCAGCATTAAAAGCATCTAAAAGCAATTGAAAAAGTTGATTAATGCATTGTCATACTTGCTTTGGACAAATGCTAGTATTCTAATGTTGATGATTGATTATTCTTTGTCATTTTGAAGTTGTATTAAGGCACTTGTTGTGAAGTCATTGTCTTATAAATATTGCTGCTATAAATTTCTGTATACTTCACATTTATATCAGCCATTGTTTTTATTGATGAAGTTTGTGGTTTTATGAAGTACTAACAACAAGTTGTACTTGCAAAAGACATATTTTCTTGTTGCTTTGTTCCAGGCAGGTGTAAATTTGTTGAACCTGCACAGAATAGATCTAGCTAAACAATAATACACACATTTGCAAAGAGAATTGGAGAAAGAAGGAGAGAAAGAATGAAATAATTCTCATTAACCGTTGTGAATAATAAATAATTTACACATGATATACTCTGTATAAATCAATGAGTGCACACTGGAGGAGAACCAATGTGCCATAGTGGTGGTCTAGAGTGATCTAGACACACATAAGCAGTTACGGGAGTGAACTGCCACCTAGTCCAGTCTCTCAAGCAGTTATGGGAGTGAACTGCCACCTAGTTGAGTTAACTAGTCAACTAGTCTTCAGTTAACTGACTGAACAGATAGTAGTGAGGAGTTAAATCAGGGAATCGAGGGTAATGCACTAGTCTAGTGATGATCCCAAGGCAAGGTCTAATTAGCATGGTGATGATCCCAATGTTGCATGGTGATAAAACCAATGCAACATCTAAACTCAACTCAACTAGTCAAACTAATGTGTCAACTGAAAGAGAATATTCTCCAGGTGGAATATTCTCCCCTAAAATATAGGAGACTGGATAATGACTAATTATGAATAATAAACAAGGAAAAACTTTAGGAAAAAGAAATCCTAGGTGTGTGTGAAGTAACTCCAACACCCCCCCTGAACATCACTATCGTGAAAATAAAGAATGGGTCTCAGCAACGAGGCCACGTTAGGTACCCAAATACAAAAGATACACTGAAAATGAAGTGAGGAAAGAGGGAAAACCTCATGGGAACCCCCCCCCCCCTCAAGGTAAAATGTATGTAAAAAGAAGAACTACAGTTGCTAGGCAACTGTGTCCTTCACTCCAAGACGACTTCGCAGAGAATGGAACTTCTGCTCAGTGAAGGTCTTGGTGAAGATGTCTACCGTCTGTTCTACCGAAGGGCATAATTGTAAGTCGATGACCCCCTCGTGTACTAAGTTGCGGATGCAGTGCATGTGGATCTTGATGTGCTTCGTCCATTGTCTTTGAACTAGATCTATGTATAACTTCAGAATGCTCTAGTTGTCACACCAGATGACGATCGACCAATGAAACTGAATACCAAACTCAGTGAGAAAATGTTGTAGCCACATTGCCTAAATGGTTATGTTAACTACCCCTCTGTACTCTACCTCGACTAAAGATAGAGAAATGGAAGATTGCTTATTGCTTGAACAACAAATAGGCCCAGAACCAAGACTGAGTGAGTAACCAAATGTGGACTTGCGATCATTGTTATCGCCAACCCAGTCAGAATTAGTACACCCGATGAGATCTAATGTAGATTCTGCTGCATAATGAATCCCAAAGGTGATGGTGCCTTGTATGTATCGAAGGATACGCTTTGCAACCTTCCAATGTAGCTCATGCGACTCCTGCATGAACCTGGAAACTGTGCCAACTGCATATGAGAGGTCCGGTCTTGAGTGTGTGAGATACAACAAGCTCCCCACTAGCTATTTGTACAGTGTGTTGTCAACCAGTGGAGTCTCCCCACCATCCTCAAGTTTGACTCCTGATAGGAAATGAGTCGGAGCAGACTTGCAGTTTGTCATGTGAAATCTCTCAAGGAGATTTCGTGCATACTTGTCTTGAGACAGTTTGATGCCTGGTGCATTTCGACTGATCTTGTGTCCAAGTAAGAAGTGTAGTGGACCCATGTCCATCATCAAAAACCTGTCATGTAGAATCGTCTTGACTGCAACAATCGCCAAAGTCGAGCAACCGATGATCAACAAATCATCAATGTACAAAACTAAAAGTAGAAGTGAATCAGCCGTCCCGAGCATGTATACATTCGGGTTTGATTTACAACCTACAAAGTTTTGTGAGAATAGGTAGGAGTTCATATTGGCATACCATACCCTCAGATCTTGCTTGAGGCCATAAAGGGATTTCTTCAGTTGACAGACCAAAGATGAGTTATGCATAAATCCCTGGGGTTTCTCCATATAGATCTCCTCTGAGAGATTGTCATGAAGAAATGCATTCTTCACGTCCATCTGATGGACTTCCCACCCTTTGGTTTCCACAATGGCAACTGCCAATCGTATGGAATCCATCTTCGGTACTGGAGCGAAGGTCTCATCATAGTCAATACCATGAACCTATTGAAAGCCTTTGGCAACAAGCCTGGATATGTATCTGCTAATCTATCCATCCACTGCGCTCTTGGTCCTATAGACCCATCTGCATCTAACAAGTTTCCTCCCAGAAGGAAGGGGAACCAGATCCCAAGTCTAGTTCTCGAGGAGGGAGTTGTACTCCTCCTGCATAGCGGACTCCCAAAAGGGATTTTCAATAGCCTCGCCATAAGAATGTGGATCTGAAGACTGAACCAATAAAAGATGCATGGAGGGAAATGGTTAAGTGGCAGTGAGTGCAACAAAAGGCTCCTCGAAATCAGATCAAGTCCTCCTAGTATCGACTGGATCACCAACAAGATCCCCTGCATCCTAAAGAGTAGTTTGTGCCCACTTGGGCCTCTGCTCTGTCTCTGCAAATGCATCTAGATGATCTGAATCTGCATCTGACTGTACTGACTCTGAATCTGAATCATCTGAGTCCTTTGAATCAGAACTCTTGTATGAAGAAGAGTTGGCATGTGCATTCTCATCATCTCAGACAGGTGGAAGAGTGAAGGTGTCTGCATGCGACTGTTGAGGTACATGCGAGACACTTTCCTTGAATTGGACACTACGCTCAATGATGAGCCATTCTGAGGAAAGATCAATAAGCCGATATCCCTTCACACCATCGGGGTATCCAACAAAAATTCACTCAGTGCTCTGTGGATCAAGTGCCTTCCTCTTTTCAAAGGGAATACTGGTCCATGCACATGAACCGAAAACGTAAAAGCGGGTCACTTTCGGTTTGAGGAAACTCCAAGCCTTGTAGGGGGTCTTATCCTTAACAAATCTATGAGGAGATCTATTTTGTATGTATGTTGCACAATTAAGTGATTCGACCCATAGTCTCTGTGGTAGTGACTTTGCATGTAGCATGCAAGATGCCATCTCCTTTAGAGATCTGTTTTTCCGCTCAACGACTATGTTTTGCTGTGGAGTGTAGGGAACTGTATGCTGCAACTGAATCCCTGCCTCATGGAAAATATTGTGGATCTCATGATTCACATACTCTCCCCCATTATCAGTTCGGAGGACTTTGATCTTATTTTCGGACTGTGTCTCAACCAAGGCTTTGAAATCTTTGAGGTGTTGAAAGACCTCGGATTTTTGCCTGAGAAAGTAGATCCAAGTAAAACATGAGAAATCATCAACAAAAATGAGAACAAACCTCACTTTGTTGATGGATGGATGCGGAAAAGGACCCATAAGGTCACTGTGGATCAGATCTAAAGGTGTGAAAGCTCTCTGATACTTTCCTTTGTCGAATTTCTCTTGAGGGTGTTTTCCGAGAGCACATCCCTCACATACTCCCTCGGAGAAATGGATGTCTGGTGGACCATCAACCAATATGTGCTGCTAAGATGTTGCATGTATCTGAAATTCAAATGTCCAAACCTTTTGTGCCACATCCTACTACTTTCATCAGCATGAGTAAGAAGTAAAGTAGAATTAGTTTCAATGAATTCACAAAAAGTATACAATCTAGATTGATGATTTACCTCACCGGTAGCAACCCTGGAGTTGGTTTTCATGTCGTATATGTCCACATAATTGGGTGTGAATTCATCATATGATACACGGAGAGAAGGTTGACAAAAAGTTTGGGAACATACAACAAGTTCTCGAAGCTTCTGTTGGTGAGTTCAATCCTTACTTTGTCGGTGACTTCGAGAAAGGAGTTGTCCCCCATAAGAACAGGAGGACCTTTGCACGCATCCAAAGAAGAATATACTGCTTTTGAGGCAGCCATGTGATGTGATGCTCCCGAATCTATGATCCAAGCATCGGGAAAGAAGTTGATGGCAATCAAGGCATGGCTAGAATTGTCTTTCTTGGAATTCAGATCTTTTGGCTTCTTCTTCTTGGCACCCTCGAGGATGCGATCTCCAAGGTTGTTTTGCTGAAGTATTTGAGACATCAGATCTGTTTGTTTTTGCATGCATGCAGATTTCGAATGGAATCCTTTGTGACAGTACATGCATTTCTCCCCTTTTCTTCCCCTTTCCCCTTTGGATCCGGAGGCATCGGTGAAGGGATTTCTATACCCTTCCTTCTTTGGATGTGTAGGAGCTTTCCGTTTATATTTATATTTAGATTTATGATATTTGTGGCTTCCATCTTGCATAGTGAGTGCATGTGCCTTTGGGACTTTGATTGTGCCCATGTTGATGATCTTGGTTTTCTCTTGTGTTAGTGCTTCAATAAAGTCCTTAAGAGAAGGTATCTTCCAGGTGGCTCCAGAGGCGAATCTGACAAAATGGAATGTGGATACAAATACAGAGAATTCAGGACCAAGCTTGGAGAGAATGGTGATAACCATTTGTTTCTCCTCCTTCGATTTATCAACCCCGCAAGCTTTGAGTTGCGACAGTAAATCCTTGAATTTTGTAAAGAAATCTTGGATATTGTCAAAGCTTTTTGGATCCAATGTGAGCAGCTCCACCTCCAACATGTGTCCCCTCATATCATCCTGTTTTCCAAAGAGCCCTTCCAAGGTGGTCCAGGCTTCATTGGGAGTCTTACAAGAAGATATGTGAAAAAGGAGATCGGGAGAAATAACACTGCAAATTGTTCTGAGTGCCTCATCCATGCGATTTAAGTACTTGGATTTTTCTATGGCTGATGTTGGTTATGTATCTGTATTCAAGGTTAACCTCTACAACCCTCTAGTTCAGAGATGTATGGCTATTTTATCCTTCCATGCAAAATATATGTTAGGTGTGAGAATGAATTCTTTTTGGAAATCCATCTTTTCGTTGTCTTCAATATTTTGTACCTGCAAAACATTTTGGTGTAGCTTTTGCTTAACAGTCCATCAGCTCTTATACCATGTAAATTTGTTGAACCTGCACATAATAGATCTAGCTAAACAATAATACACACATTTGCAGAGAGAATTGGAGAAAGAAGAAGAAGGAGAGAAAGAATGAAAGAATTCTCATTAACCGTTGTGAATAATAAATAATTTACACATGATATACTCTGTATAACTCAATGAGTGTGCACTAGAGAAGAACCAATGCATGATAGTGGTGGTCTAGAGTGATCTGGACACACACCAACAGTTACAAGAGTGAACTGCCACCTAGTCTAGTCTCTCAGGCAGTTACGGTAGTGAATTGCCACCTAGTTGAGTTAACTGACTAAACAGAGAGTAGTGAGGATTTAACTCAGGGAATCAAGGGTAATGCATCGGTCTAGTGATGATCCCAAGTCAAGGTCAAATTAGCATGGTGATGATCCCAATGCTGCATGGTGATAAAACCAATGCAACATCTAAACTCAACTCAACTAGTCAAACTGAAGTGTCAACTGAAAGAGAATATTCTCCAGGTGGAATACTCTCCCCTAAAATATACAAGACTGGATAATGACTAATTATGACTAATAAACAAGAAAAAACCTTAGGAAAAAGAAATCCTAGGTGTGTGTGAAGTAACTCCAACAACATGTACATCTTGATATTTTACTACTTCTTTGGCTAAAACCCCGAGACTTTATGATCAATGGTGACTTATGAGAGTGGAGCTTTTAATAGATATCTTGACCTTGCCTTCTCAACCTCCCCAGGTCACTGGGGACGTCTCTCCTGGGCCTTCAACCCTAAATAGAAGGAGGAATCCTATTGAGGTGACAGTGATAGTATAACCTCAAGTTACGCCAATTTTCTCTCCTTTACCCTTTCCTTTGATCAAAGTACAAATTATGTGATAACATGACCAATAGAACCTCATTAGGAAACCTTTAAATGATGGTAAATTAGACCTATGTTGATTGCCTAAAGAGCCTTGAAATTATTCATGGTATCAGAGCCTAAGGGCATAAGAGTGCTAGTATAAATTGCAAACAATGGACATAATTTTAACTCACCTTGACATCATATTTATTTGGTCATTTTACATCAGTGGGTAGCCATGTCAGTTGGAGGGTTGAGGGTGGAGGATATGCTAGCAGGAGTTGGTAATTGGTCTCCCTGGAAGGCTAGGATAGTTTTGATTTTGGAGGAGGGTGAGCTAGGAGACATTGTGGAGAGTCATGTGGTTCCTCCTATAGATGCAATGCTCTTGCCAGATTTTAGGAAGAGAAACATCAAGGCCAAGAGGATTATCCTATATGTAGTCAAAGACCATATAATTCCTCATGTGTCTGGTAAGGACTTTACATTTCAAATGTGCCAATCCTTTTGTATCCTTTACCAGAGCCCAAACCAAAACCAGAAGATGGTGGTGCTCCATGAGAAATTGAGGGGCATTAAGATGACTAAGACAAATACGCTCACCTCATTCCTCACAAGGTTTTCATAGATACATGATGATTTGGTAGTTATGGGGGAGGTAGTGGATCCAGTAGAGTTGTTGAGGACAACCTTAAATGGCTTCTCCAAACCACTAGAGTCCTTTGTACGAGGCATTGTATCCAGAGAGCATATTCCTAGTTGGTAGAGGCTATGGGATTACTTTGTACAGGAGGGGCTTAGGATTGTCTCAGGATCTACTAGTCAACAACGTGGTGGGGATGATGGTGAGGATCTTTCTATTTCTAGAAAGGGCAGTAAGAAGACCAAGAAGGGTCTCAAGGGTAGTGCTAAGCAACAACATAAGGGAGGTGAGCAACAAAGGTATATGAGCAAAGTTAAATGCTTTTCTTGTAACAATATGGGGTAATATTGTAGATTTTAACCTTGTATAATATTTATTGCAAACATATTTTCAGTAAAAGAATATAAAATATACAATGGAAAATACAAACATTAAAACCCAAACTATACAATGGAGATTTTTCCCCTGAAAACCCAAACTGGGAAAACCAACATATTCTATATTCATTCATTGTGATACATTGTTTATAATACAATATACATATAGGAGATAGCGACATCCAAAACCCTAACCCAATGACCTGGATTAGTCAAAAACCCTAATTCCTTAACCAGAAATAGAAAACCATCAACAAAGAAACCATGTGTTGAAAAACCACCTAAATATGTGACATGTTTATCGAGGCAATTTTTTTTTTCTCAAACCCCCCTACGCACCCGACGCAATGAACATACACTACTACTCATGCAAATAATATAACACATACCCAACAACTATGCTAGACAGTGTCCCAACAGGAAGAAGAAGAAGCAGGGTTGTACAACAACATTAGTTGAGGAGGATGAGTTCGCCTCTCAGTTTGAGAGGGAGATTTCCTTGATTGTCAGTATGTCTACAATTGAGACACCATCTAGTGTATGGTACATAAATAATGGAGCATCCAATCATATGTCTGGTGTTATAGAGCACTTTGTTGATCTTATAGAGTCAAGGGTCAATTTAGAGATAGTGCTTGGGAATAACACCATAGTCAAGGCAGTTGGGCATGACACAATTTTTTTTAAGAGGGAGTTGAGGCCACCCATGGTGTTCAAGGATGTCTTGTATGTCCCTAGGCTGAAAAGAAACTGATATCATTTTCCACCATTTAGGATAGGGTATTTGAGGTGTCTTTTCGAGGTTATCAGGTCCTCATTCACCCTAAGGGGTCCAATGTCACATCATCCAGAGTGATTTGGACTCATGATAGGAAAATGTACATACTCATATTTCAACCATTACATGCTTTGGCTAGTAGCAACAACAATAGTCAATTGTGTGAGTTGTGGCATAGGAGGATGGCTCACTTGCATGATGGAGTTTTAAGGGTGTTGAGGGAGATTGTGATAGGATTTCCATAGTTCGACACTAAACATCATGAGGTTTGCAGGGGGTGTGCTCTTGGGAAGTATACCAAGAATGACTTTATGATAAATGATTGTAGATCAATTGGGATACTTGATTTGATACACTATGATGTGTGTGGGCCCATGTCATCAGTTTCCTTTGGTGGATGCGAGTACTATGTGACATTCATTGATTACCACTCCACGAAGACCTGGATCTATTTCTTGGAGACCGATAATAAGGTCTTCAAGAGGTTCCAAGAGTTTAAGGCTTTTATGGAGAACCAAACAAAGAGAAATATCAAGGTCTCAAGGTCAAACAATGGGGGTGAGTATACCTCCGTTGAGCTTGGAGACTTCTGCACCCAGGAGGGTATCATGAGACAATTGATTGTTCCTTACAACCCCCGACATAATAGGGTTGTTGTGAGGGAGAATAGGTCTATTGGTTGTGCAATGAGATCTATGTTGCATGATCAAGGGTTACCATTTTTCTTATGGGTTGAGGCTTGCAGTGTTGCAATGTATCTGTAGAACAAGAGTCCATGTAGAGCTTTGAGGAGTAAGACTCCTAAAGAGGCCTTCACTGGGAGGAGGCCATATTTTGGACACCTTCGCATATTTGGGTGTTTGACTTTCTCTCATGTCCCTTCTGAGAAGAGGACAAATTTGGATCCCACAGTAGACAAGGGGATCCTAATTGGATACAACAAGGTCTCTAGGAATTTCATATCTACATAACAGCACTGAGGAGAGTTGTTGTGAGGATGGAGCCTTCCAGAGATCTTGTGAGTTGAGATACAAAGTTGAGGAGGTCCCACAAGTGTGGGATGATACATCACATGGGACACAACCTTAGGTGTCTAGTACACCGAGTTCAGGGGTGACTGGTCCACCCAGTACAACTATGGGATCACATGTGTCTAGTACACAGACCAAAAATGTAGGTGCTTTGGGATCTTAGACTTCTATGGTGAGATATATGGACAAGACTGAGGGGCATGAGGGTACTACTCCATAGGAGGTTACTTTAGGGAAGAAGAAACTGAGATGCTTTCAAGAGGCCAAGGAGTATGTTGGTGAGTCCCAGAAGTTAATGAGAGACAACAGAGCACCTGATAGTTTTGGTTCTTACTTGGCCATGGTGACTGTTGTAGGAAAATCTGCCTGCGGACAAGTAGATCGACCTCTAGATCTTGACCTTAACCCTAGACAGAAAAATGCTTAACGTGGACACTGACTTCCTTTCCAATCTATCTAAACTAATGCATGAGAAGGGAAGGTAACAGAAGTACCTTCTAATCGACGTTTGTCCCTGCACGCTCCGAGTTGCGCTTCAACCCTTTTCTCCTCGTTGAGGTCTGTGGACAAAACAAGATACGACCACTTCCTACTCTATTGACATTGGCTTGAAAACAGATCTATCAATGAATGACAAGTTCATGTGACATCAGACACAAACTAGAAAGAAACAGGCCAAGCGTGTCATATTAATGAGAATAACGACAACAGTACTTACAATCGTAGATGCGAATGCGACAGCTTCGTCAAGTCCTCTTCGTCTAACCCTTGCCTAAAAGATCCACGACCTAGATGACAGCAGCTTCACTTATCACTCTCCTTTGGCTGGCTATAAGTTTCCTCCAAGATCATAAGTTTCACATATTCAATTATTCCTCTCATCAGCTATGTTCCAACACCACTTATGAGATCATAAGTTTGGTGTAATTCTTCATTTTCCAGTCCTCACTTATGAGATCATAAGTTTGACATTCTCTATTTTGCAGCCCTCTTTCACCATTAGAAAGCTTGCTTATATAGCCTTGGAGAGGCTCAACAATCTTGAGATATCCTTGGGGAAGGTGAGGATTTTCCTCCTTCAGTTGAGGATCTTCCCTAGGATCATGGATTGATTAGGGATTCGAGCTCAACTGCCTTCCAAGAATGAAAAGAAGCTTCCCCCATTCATCTCAACAGCTTAACAACCGCCCAGAATAGGTAGCGCTCCCTCAAAGGGGCCATCAGAGCATTGTAGCACTCCCTAGTAAGCTTTAGGGGGCGCCAGCGCACTCAAAATCTATAACGCTCCCTCAAAAGGGCCAGGGAGCGTTATAACGCTCCCTAACAGTGTATGGGGGAGCGCCGGCGCTCCGAGATAGTGTAAGGGGGAGCGCTCCTCTCCAAAACTCAGTTTTTGAGGTGCTTTCATATGGCAAAAGGTTTGCAAGCTTGTTGACTCATTTCTCCTCTTCCAAATCAGATGTTTGAGGTGTTTTAAGTGTCCTTTTCATGTCGTTATAGGCACGACATAGGCATCATAGCAGCATGCTTTGCTTGACACTTGAGACACTTGTGAGAAATATGCGACGCTTGCGACCTTGTGAGCAAAATGCGACACTTGTGACCTTTGTAATGACGACACTATCAAAGTGAGTAATTTTGATGTGTAACAGTGACTAGCATCACAGATTCTGAGCCCACTAATTTTGAGCAGGCAACAGACCAACATGTTTGGAGATATGCCATACAGGAGGAGTATGATTCCATTATGCGTAATGATGTGTGGGAGGTGGTGCCTAGACTAGAGGGGAAGTCAGTGGCAACTTCCAGGTGGTTGTACAAAATTAAGTATGCTACATATGGAAACATTGAGAAACACAAGGCTCGATTTATGGCGAGAGGATTCTCTCAAGTTGAGGGGATTGATTATGACAAGACATTTGCACCATTTGTGAGATATACTTCCATCAGGAGTATTATGGCCATTGCAACATAGATGGGTTGGAAGATCCATCAGATGGATGTGCAGACAACATTTCTAAATGTCCTTATAGAGGATGAGGTATACATTGATAAGCCACATGGGTTCGAGGTGTTTGGGAGAGATTCCCATGTGTGTCTTTTGAAAAAGGAATTGTATGGTCTGAAGCAAGCTCCATGAGCTTGGTATTCCAGGATTGAATCTTACTTGTTACAGATGGGATATGCGAAGAGTGAGGTGGATCCAAATCTCTATTACATTGTTTGTGGAGAGGATACTCTCATTCTTATCCTATACGTTGATGACTTGTTTATCACTGGAGGGTAGGAGCTCATAGTTGGTTGCAAGAGGGGTCTTGCTTTAGAATTTGAGATGAAGAAAATAGGATTGATGCATTATTTTTTCGAGATGGAAGTTTGGCAGGAGGATGGGCACGTCTTTCTGGGATAGGAGAAGTATGCAATGAATATTCTGAGCAGATTTCAGATGGAGGATTGTAGACCCATGCCGACACCTATGATCACCAACTAGAGGAAGCTTAGTGCTTCAATGTTTAATTTGGTGGATGCCACAAGATATCATCAGTTGATTGGTTCATTGATGTATCTAGTCAACACTAGATCAGATATATGTTTTGTTGTGAACACTCTCAGTTAGTATATGGTGGAGCCTAGGAGAGTGAACTAGATAGAAGAAAAACATGTTTTGAGGTACATAACAAGGTCAATGAAGTATGGTTTGGACTACGTTAGAGGTGATGGGGTCAGGTTGATTGGTTATACAAACTAAAATTGAGCAGGATATGTAGTTGACAGGAAGAGCACTTCAGGCTGTTGTTTCGGGTTGGGATCAACAGTTGTTTCCTGGTTCAACCATAAACATAAGTCAATGGCAATGAGTTCCTCCGAGACAAAGTATATGGCAACTAATTAGGCTAGTTGGAGGATATTTATCTTCGCAAGTTATTGGTTGGTCTATTTGGTCATGAGTTGAGGCCTACAGTTATTCATTGTGATAAGGTCAAAATCATAATGTCCAAGTAGGAGTTTTATAATCAAAATCAACTCAAATACAACATGTTTAAATGCCTCAAATATTAGGGTAATTACCAGCCACAATACCTGACTTGTACCACATGGAGAAAGACCCATGTGTCATCCAAAAGCTAGCTAGTGCAGTGGATATGCTGACAATGGATCCAAATTATGGTGATAGAGCATGCTTCCATATGTGCAAGTGGACATTACTAGTCACGTGGTCTCTCGACACTCGATAAAAGAGTCCCACATGGGTTTGGCCCCAAACATTCCAAACCCCTCTATAATTTTTCTCATAGTAAGTCACTTACCAATGTTTTACATGGGGAACAACCTTAGGGAGTGCAAAGGTGATCTTTTCCCCATTGAAAAAGTTGTGGACAAAGAAATAACCTTCTACAATATTTAACCACTTTTCCAAAGCATCCACATCTATCCGACCTTCAAATATGACAATATCAAAATTAACTCTAACGTTGAAGGGGATGACACCTCCAAAGTGGTCGCTTGACGAAGACGCATATGCTGTTGTCAGTATTTGTCGAAGAATTTGGGACAAATTATTCATCATCTCTTCCCTCTGTCGCACAAGGGTTCCCTCAAGTAAAAGATTAGTAGTATCTCTTGCTCCATCATCTCTCTTTTCTTCCGTTGTGGGAGGTCATTAGGGGTTGACAAGGACGGTCTTTCAGAGGCTCAAGTAGTTCAAGTCCCAACTCCTTATACCCTAACCTCGTTGGGGACATGCATAGAGAAACAAACAAAGAGTGAACCACTCTAATACCACTAATCCGAATTTATGAGGGAACAAATTCAAACACAAATATGACAGAAACACAAAGATACAATAATACTTAATTTCTATTAATGAATGAAATATGCAGGACTTGTCAAAATGCAGAGTGAAATGAACTCGCTAGAATGGTGGCAACTTATCTCTGAGAAAAGATGTGATGACTACGTGCATTTACAAGAAGTGATTACAATAAGGCTAAAAGGCCTTTTAACATAAAGCATCAATGAGAAAACCCTAAATATCCAAAACCCTGTTCCTAGAAAATGAAATGCCAAAACATTTGTGGGCCCTGATGTGGTTAGTTGAAATGTCAACTTCCTGGAGGCATAAATTTTTCATACGATCTTTGTTTGGCGCACTTGGTAGCCCATCAGAAAGTTCTAGCCAAGATTTACACATTTTGATCATCCCAACACATGCCTTTGGCTATTTAGTAGGTGCTTCTATGCCAAAAAAAAATGTCGTCTAGGGACTCAAAATGACCTCGAAAGTTTCGAACCTAGAAAAAACCATAGAAAACTGCCAAGATGGAAACTATGTTTGAGCCAGTGGAATATGTGGGTGGACAACTGATGTCCACCTGGATCATTTAGCCTTCCATAGGCTCGAGCAAGGCTACCCTCTATCCCCATACTTCTTCCTGTTGGTGGAAGAATGACTTGGTAGATTGATTAAGGAGGCTAAGAGACAAAGGCAACTTTCAAGCATTAAGGTGGGAAGGAGTGAACCATTAACACATCTCCTTTTTGTTGATGATGTCCTTTTTTTTTTTTCTGGTAATGATAGTAAAGGCCAAGTTTTCAAGGTTTTTTACAACTCTATTGTGATGTTATTGGTATAGAGATTAACGAGAATAAATCTATTGTGTTCACATCTAGCTTGGATGAGACTCATAATACTATGATGGAAATAACCTTTCCTTTTCAACATCTTGATATTAATCAAGGGGTAAAATACCTTGGTTTCACTCTAAAACCCAACAATTATAGTAAAGTTTATTGGGGATGGACTTTAACAAGGATTAAACATCTTGTTTCTTTTTGGTGCAATAGGTGGCTCTTCGAGGGGACAGGTTAGTTATTGTAAAATTTGTATTAGAGGTAATTCCATTGTCTTGGCACACTTTAGGCCACATCCCGAGGGGGTTTTTGGAATGGATTAAAAAAAATTGTTTTAAATATTTATGGAAAGGAAGTAGTGAGTATAAGGAATATGACTTGGCCAAATGGAAGCTGATAGGTAAACCTAAATCTCAAGGGGGTTGGAGGAGGATCATCATATATAAATACATTACACCAAATTCACTCTTAAAATCAATGATAATGGGGAGGAAAAACAAAAAAAACATGTCAAATCAAATCAAAGTTATGACATTAGCCTTCCCCGTGATTGGTAAGTACTTGGCAATGGGACACGTGTGAGAATATGACTAATGCAATCATGGAATGTGGCCATGAGGTCTTTCTTGTTGAAAAATTGTTCTTAGCTTTGCAAGAGTTTGGGAGGTGCACATTAAATATGGTCGACAATCCAACTAAAACTACCCTATGGTCCCAAGGCTACTTGTCAGCTCGAGAATTAGGGATGAACAATGAGATGAGTCAAGGATGGGAGTCCTTTCGGATTGGACCAAGAAGAGGCCATATAATTTTGAGTGGGGATATCGATTATTTAGTATGCACAATGAATAAGATTGGGGGTGATTACACTACGAAGCTAAGATATCTATATTTGCAATCCCTTAACCATGCTAAGATCAGATGGTGGTTGTCAAATTTGTGCAAGGCTAAGACTCCACCTAAGTGTATGTTGTCCACGTGGTTGATTCTAAATAATAGGGTATTGACTTGGGATATGCTTCGAAAGAGGAACAAGATTGGGCTTGGAAGGTGTTCATTGTGTAAAGAAAATGATGAGACTACCACTCATCTTTTCTTGTCTTGTTTGTTCTCTATGTAGGTCTAGAAGGATTTGAATACTTTGTTGGGTTTTTAGGATTTGTGGCATGAAGAGACCGTGGATATGAATTTCCAATAATGGTTTGTAAGAAGAGAGTTGAATCCTTTTAGGGTAATTCCCTTCTTTTTCACTTGGGGAATATGGCTAATCCACAACTCTAGTTTGTTTAAAGATAAACCAATCCCATATTTTCAAATCTCTTCCCAGGTATTGTCTCTATTATCAGTTCAGAATCCTAATGTGAGTATAAAGGAGCAGAGGGTTGTGGGAGCACTTTCAGTTGATAAGTCTTATGCTTGGAGTTTGATCGAAAGGGCCTGTCAAGGGCTAGGGTAGACATGCAATTTGGGTATGGTTTTAATTCTCTTAGATTCTCATTTCTTCACGACAAAGGCTAATCTGCGAAAAGGAACAAATAATGTTGGGGAATTCAAGGCTTTACTTTTCCTTATGAAATATGCACTTAACAGAGGGATCATCATGCTTCAAATTTTTGGGGATTTATCTCTCACCATAAATTTCATGCAAGATCGACTTCAGGTCCATAGTACTAGTTTATCCCCATTGGCTAAGCATTTCAAAGAGATTTTGAGGCAATTTCGGGAGGTATATTTCAAGCATGTCTAAAGGGAGCTCAATGTTCAAGATGATACCCTTTCTAAATATGGTTTATAGTTGATGGAAAATCAATTCATTGAAAATGAATATCACGAGGGGATTTTAGTTTCATCTAGTCCCACCAATGTTTTTTAGCTTTATCCTTTTCAGTGTTTGTGTTTCAATGTTTTTTACTAGATTTGATTTGGCTCATTGATAGGCGTTTTGATGAAATGTAATGTAAGTCCTTTGGATGTGTCAATTTCATAATTATCTTTCTGATGAGTAGTGGGGTAGAACTATAGGTAGTTTAGAGACATGTATATATAGTAGCACACACTTTGAAAAATATGCATCCTGCACCATGTGGAATGTATTTTTAACTCTCCTTTAATGAAAAATACGTTTTTTGTTTCTTGGAGAAAATATATTAATTTTTATTTAATAACTATAAATAGTGTGTATAATATTTTATAAAATGTGTTTGTATTTTGTTTAAATATGATTGATAATGTTGAACCTCAATAATGTATGAAAATTAGCTACCATGTTAGTGTTAGTGTGGTGGTCAAGTTTGACATGAACATAGAAAGGACATACGATGGTGTGATACTTCTACAAAACTCACATGTAATATATTGTATGCACATTATATCATGCACATGCTTTATTGTGACAAAAAAATAATGTTTGTGTTTTTTCTCCATTTTGTTCAGTTGTTAATAAATAAAGAGTATGTTTTCCTATTCTAACCGTTGGTTAAGAAGGCATTATGAAATATAATACTTATGATGATGATAACTCATAGATTTAGCACTTGAAATCATGTAGATTCAAGACTAGAGTCCAAGTAGGTTTGTCTTTGTGTCTTTTTTTAAATTATTCAGTCAAATTGTTCGTTATTTTAAAATTACATGTATATCAAAACCCTTTTAACCCCAAAATTGAAAATTTGAACATGGATCGACATGGATAGATGAATAACAACATGGATTAATAAAAACACCAATATCCTTCTAAGCTTTAAAACCAACCTAATCCTCCTCCATTTACAAACATGACTATTCATAACAAGATAAAGAGATTGATATGCCTAGTAGACATATTTAAACAATAAATAAATTTAAGTATCATTGGCTAATACCATGGAAACTATGATTCTATCAATTATCCAAGCATAATATCAATGGTAGCTTTGGCTACACAAAGGGAGCAAATCATATGTAATAAGCCAAAGGTATCTCTTGTAAACATATCAAATAGCTAAAGATCTCCAAATCTACTAGATTGAGTCTAGGAACCCTAGAACTACTTAAAATTTCCTATAGGATAAATGCCACATTCATATTGATCAATGCATGACATAATAAGTTTGTACCAATTGGAAGGACATATAATGCATGGTTTTTTACCGCACCCCCCACAGTAATGAGGAGATTATGTTGTGCTTCCTTGGGAAGGTAGATGTAGAGTTCATGTAATTGCAACATTTTGCAAAGTATTTTGACATTCTAGATTTCAACTACTACTTTTGGCCCAAACAATAAAACCAATAACAATGTTGTTTGGATAATTTTATCAAAACGTCGATTCACACACTTCTAAGAGACAATTGGTGACGTTTTTTTATTTTGTACCATGGAGGAAAATGTACATTTTATATGTTTAAAAGTCAAAAAATTACCCTATTTTTAACATCAATTCTTGGAGAACCATTTCCATGATGGATTTAGGATTTCAACATTTAGGAGACTAAATTCTCAAAATTAACAAATTAACACCATGTTTCAATTATTTCATTCTTGAAATTAATAGACTACTAATTTGGGGTATAATTTTCAATAAACAAATAAAGTCGTTAAATATTCACTACTAAGATTTAATGGTTGATAAGGATATAATGATTTAGGATGTTGGGGTCATAGAATGGTCGAACAACAAAGAACTATGGCCTACTTTAGAAAGATGGAGAATTTCACCACATGTGCAAATTTCACAGTATGGCTCAACAACAAAAAGTCTTTACCTAGTTCCATAGATATGTGGGTAGAAACATCGCAACATAGTTGCACCAATAGTTTAGTCACCTAATCATTACACTACAACCCATTCACATTAAAATTCATAGATCTATGGGTAAAAACACATTTAGATAGTTGCACTAGCAACTCAATCATGCAATCATCGCACTATGACCCAATCGCACTAACATTCAACCGCATAATTTTGCACACCATGACACACATTTTTTTAACAATGAGTTATAGTTGGACATTGCAACAACCACGTGTGGTAATATGAAACCATTGAGAAAGTTGGTGTAGTTCAATCAACAAATTGTCTTTGGATTCTTTGTCTCTTCCTCCACCTCCTCCTACATTATTATGATAATAGACAAAAGTTAAGTTGATAGGTGTAAATGCAAAGTGATTTATTTTCCTTGAACTTAACACGAATCATATCCATCTCATTGTATAGTGGTTCACTTATTTGATTTCTAAAATCTATGGATATTTTACAATTCATGTTGTAATGCAATTTAAGTTTTATTCTTGTCCAAACATTGTGCCATTGTGATTTTGTGATTTGTATATGAATGAGTTTGATTGTTGTTGTAATTAAAATAGTTGTATTTTGATTAAAAAAAATTGCAGCCGCAATACACATCATAGTAATACAAACAAAATGGGGCTTATTAAAAGGAAGTGTTTCAAAAAGCGTCATAAATACTAAATTTCTCCCTATAACACAAGTTCTTCAAACATTTCAATATTCCAGATATAATATAGTATGCAAAATATAAATATTTAGCAAGGAATAACACAACAACAACAATATGTCCAGAACAATATCAAAATAATACCATAATAACACCAGAAAGAGAACCTTTATTAATGATAACAATGATCACTTGCCTCTTTGAGGGGAAGCCTCTAGCATAACAGAGATTTATTACAATAATATCCACAACAAAATATCCAATACCTCCTACTCTTATTTATACTAATTCTACCTTCTAAGGAAACTTCTAGAGGAAGATCTCTCTAGAAGCGAAAGCTTCTATTAGGTCTTATTATATTGACACATTCTCCTTTATTTATTAGGCCTTATTAGTTAATGTCATCATTTATTACATAAAAAGCATATCCTACTAACTAACGACCCATGAAGAGGGGTTAGGATCGGATCCTAACATGCCCCCCCCCTTCAAAAGCAACCTTTTCCTCAAGGCTGAACGTGCAGAAACTGATGGAGTATGGTCGTTGGTTCCCAAGTTGCATCCTATGGTGAGGTGTCCTTCCACTTGATCAACACTTCCTTGATAGTTATTCCACATAACTGATGTTCACGATAAGTGAGGACTGCTTCTGGTTGGAGCCAAAGGGAGCCTTCTTTATCTTATTCCGAAAGGAAGGTTTGGAGCCTGCAATTCTGGCCGACCACTTTCTTCAGACAAGAAACATGGAACACCAGATGGATTTTGGAAGTCGCTGGAAGGGTCAATTTGTAGTCCACATAACCAATAAGCTTGATGATCTGGTAGGGTCCATAAAAATTGGGTGCTAGCTTGTGATGGACTTGGGATTTGAGAGATGTTTCTTTGTAAGGTTGGAGCCTGAGAAACACCTGATCACCTTCCTGAAAAACCCTTTCTTAACGATGTTGGTCCGCTCATTGCTTCATGCGATTTTAGGCCATGTGGAGGTTATCCTTTAGAGCCTCTAGGGTGGCTATTCAACCTTGAAACATTGTATCAATATATTGGACCTTTGATTTTCCTGGAAGATATGTAGTGACTGTAGGTGGTCGTTGGCCATACACTGCTTCATATGGGGTCATTTTAGTGGCCATATGATAGGAAGTATTGTACCACCATTCATCAAAGGGGAGAAATTGCACTGATTGATGTTGTTTGTCTAAAGCAAAACACCTCAAGTAGGTTTCCAAACATTTGTCGACTACTTTCGTCTTATTGGGGGTGATAGGATGTGCTCATGTTCAGTTGGGTGCCCTACAATTTAAATAGCTCTTGCCAAAAGGTGTTGGTGAAAGTTGGGTCACAATTATATACATAGAGGTGGGCATGCCATATAACTTGAAAATTTGATCAAGGAAAATCTATGCTACTAGTGTTGGTGTGAAAGGGTGGGGTAAGGCACAAAAATGAGCATACTTGGAGAGGCGATCAATCACCACCATGACGACAGATTTATACCCAGATTTAGGAAGACCCATTATAAAGTCCATGGAGATGTTTGTCCACATAGAAGTTGTAATGGGTAGGGGTTGTAGAGCGCTTGGAGACTTGATAGCTTCACCTTGATTACATTGGCACACTTCACATTCAGTGACAAAGTTAAGGATATCCTTCTTCATGCTTGCCTAGAAAAAAGAACGACGGGCACGAGCATGGGTCTATTGGAAGCCTAAATGACCCTCAATAGATGATGAATAAAACTCATTTAAGAGCCTCGACTTGAGTGCCGATGAGGGTGATAGAACAAGACGATCCTTATATCTGAGAATATTGTACTGCCAAGTGTAGCCGATATAAGGATTAGGGTCCTCCTGAAGGTGTTGAATTAACTGGGAGAGAGTCGATTGATTTAGCCACTCTTGGCGTACTTGTTCAGTCCAATCAGGGACATGTAAGGATAAGGAAAAGAGGGAGCCTTCCTCCTCATATTTCCTAGACAAGGCATCAGCTACTATATTGTCTTTTCCCTTTTTATATATGATTTCATAATCATAACCCAACATTTTCGTCCACCACTTGTTTTGTTTTGGGGAGGATAACCGCTACTCCAAGAAATACTTCAGACTATGGTGATATGTTTTGATCTAAAAACGATGTCCCAAAAGATACAACCGCCATGTGTGCACCACATGGAGAATGGCCATCATTTCTTTTTCATATGTAGATCGACCCAGATTGCAGTTGCTCAACATTTTGTTAGTAAAGGCCACATGTCAACCATCTTGTGTGAGCATTTCACCTAGACCAGTGCCAGAAGCCTCTAATTCCACCACAAAGGTTTTGTTGAAGTTTGGAGTGGCTAGGACATGAGTAGTGCACATGGCCCTCTTTAAATCTATGAAGGCTTGCTCAACAACAAGTTTCCAATGAAATGCATTCTTCTTAAGAAGGTCGATCAAGGGCTTAGCAATTTTTCCATAATGGTGGAAAAATTTCTTGTAATAGCTCGTGAGACTGAGAAAACCCCATAGGCGCTTTAAAGTCACGGGTCATGGCCACTCCTGCATAGCTTGTATCTTTTTGGGGTCCAATTTTACCCCTTTTAGACCCATAATGTGTCCCAAGTATTCCACTTCGCTTGTTCCAAAGGAACATTTGGTCTTTTTGATGAACAATTGGTTGTGCTGCAAAAAATGAAGGACTTTGTCTACATGTAGAAGGTGGCTATCCCAAGTGCAGATGTAGATAAGGATGTCATCAAAACCAAGACAAATTGCCGAAGGTAAGGTTTCAATATTTTGTTCATGAGATGTTGGAAGGTGGATGGGGCATTGCAAAGGCCAAAAGGCATGACCAAAAATTCATAATGTCCTTCATGAGTTATGAAAGAAGTCTTCGGAATATCTTCCTCCTTCATATGGATCTGGTGATAACCAGAGCGTAGGTATAATTTGGTGAAGAAATAGGCACCGTGGAGTTCATCCAATAGATCATCGATGATAGGAATTGGAAACTTATCTTTGATGGTAAATTTATTCAAGGCACAGAAACTAGGACACATGCACCAAGTACCTTCTTTCTTTAAGACCATCACGACAGGAGAATAATAGGGGATGGTACTAGGGTGAATTAACCCTGCCTTCAATAATTCCTATACCATCTTTTCGATTTCATTTTTTGTAGCAAATGGATACCTATAGGGACGTACATTGGGGGGTTGATTGCCCGACATGAGAGGGATACTATGATGATGCTCACCTGTGGAATGAGGTAAATCCATTAGAACTTCAAATACCTTGGGGTACTTGTCCAAGATGACTTGCAGGCTAGTAGGGACTATCAAAGAGGAATTATCGGTGACTTGGATGGCATGCAATTGAGAAATCACACCATGGTGGCCTTTCTTCAACAATTTTTCCATCTTGCGAAAGATGATGATTTCGGGAGAGCCCACTTGGAGACCGCAAAGGGTATAGGTGTGAGCCTCTTGGGTGAAGCTCATATATAACTCCTGATAATCCATTATGATTGGTCCCAGAGTGTGAATCCATTCCACACCCAAAACTATATCACAGCCTCCCATGGCAATGGAGAACATGTGGGTTTTCAGATGATAATCACCCATCTGGAGTTTGACATTTTCACTACAACCCCCACACTTCATCGTACCACCATTAACAATGAGAATTTGAAAATTAGAAATAGGGCGGACAAAGAAATGGTTCTCTTCAACAAGCCTGTGATGAATAAAATTATGGGTACTACCCCTATCAATCAACACCACAACTAGCCTATGTTTGATGTAGCCCTTGATATTCAATGTTTGTGGGGCCAAAATACTCGAGAGGGCATGAAGATATATGATAGGTTCCTCTGGTGCCATCGGGGAGGAAACAAAATCTTCAACATGAACACTTGGTTGAGCATCCTCCGGGTCAGGAGCCTCATCTGTTGGTATGTATTCATAGGAAGAGGAAGTTGATGCATCAATCTGGAAGAACTTTTGTTCCCTATATTTATGTACTGGTGAATACTTTTCATCACAGTAATAACAAATTCCTTGCTTGCGATGCTCCACCATTTATGTTGGAGATACATTTTGGATCTTCAAGGTTTGCGTCGGAGCTGGGATAGACCCAGGGAGAGGATGGGTGGGGAATGTAGCCTTCAGGTTGGAATCCTGAAGGATGGTCTCTGCATCCAGTGCGAATTGGAATTCCTGCAATCAGGTAGTAGGATGATGCATGATCACATGAGCCATGATGGCTTCCTTTAAGTCACTAACAAAAAATTCAAGGTAAAATTCATCAGATAAGCCCTCGGTTTGGATATCCAACTGTTCGAATGCCACGATGAAGTCTTTGACTGATCCATTTTTGCGCAACTTATTGAGTTTGCCCAAAAAATGTGATTCCCTATCAAAACGAGCATAAGCTTCTTTAGTGAACATGTTCTAGTTGGGTTGTCCTAGATAAAGTTTCTTATGCCACTGCCACCAATACCAATGTTCTTGATCCAAGTACAAAACCCCTACATGGAGTTTGGTCTCATCATCCCAAATGTCATGAAGGGAGAAGTATTGTTCCATTTGATAAACCCATCCTGCGGGGTTGGACCCATCAAATTTATGCATGCAAACTTTGGGAACTTTATTCCAAGAGGGTGGAGAATCCCAAGGGGAGAGAGACGAGTGAGTATACTCATAATGGGAAGATTGAGGGTCCTCGAGATTGGGCTCAACATTCTTACCCTTGAAGAGTTTCTCTAGAGCTTGGTATTACTTGTCAAGGACAGTTTGTAAGGTGGAGTTAATGGAGGTCATTTGTTGTTCTAGGTTGGACACCTTGTCCTCCAAGGTTTCTTGGGACCGAGAGTGGGTGGTAGGCATGGTGGAAGATTAAGTAGCAGAGAAGGTGTCAGGAATGAAATATGGGCCTAAAATTGATAGGTACTCGGGTGATAAAGATAAAGAGAGGAATGCAATGGGATAAGTCTCAGATAAGGGCGTCCCGGAAAGGGTTGGGTCCGCCTAAAAAAAAGAGTTAAAAATGAAGGGTACCACTGCGATCATAATGAAGAGAGGAATCCAATGGACTAAGTCTAAAATATGGGTGTAGTTGGGCCCCATACTCGTTTGTTTTTACTCCTGCGAAGGCCTAAATAATATTGCAGTGACAAAATGGCCAAATGCTTAACAAGAAGAAATGTGTAGGAATTTTGCAACCAGATTGGAGGAGACACAATTTCCCGGCAATAGATCTTGTTTGTTTTTTTGATGTTTCTATCCCAAGGGTTAGGGTATTCAAGGTTTCTATAGACAAGGGTTTTCCCTGTGCTATAATTCTCTGATATACGTCCGGGGTCAAATAGTAGTACTCGACCCAATATATTAGAGCACCAACTAAGGAGGCTAGACCGTGCCCTGAGCTATACTACCTGATTAGCCGGGTACTAGAGAGTATCTTTCTGAGTATTGTTCTCGGTGGCACTATAACAGTCAGGCAACCGGTTGGTTTGTCTATGGAGAGCTTAAGGATGCTTAGGCCAATCCATATACAGGTGTTGTCTAATGCGATACCACTCGAAGGAGTACCAACAAGGGTTACAAGGGTGGCCAACATATGTGCGCTTAAAAACCACTTGTATTTCCCGCGTGTATGACTCCCCAGTCGCGGATTTATGCGTGTAACGACAGATCTCTGTAGCTTAAAGATGTCAGAATATGTCTCTACCCTAAAAAAGTCTTGCCCTGGGAAGAGCTTTGATACCACTTGCAACATTCAAAACATAAATATTTAGCAAACAATGGCATAACAACAATGATATATCCAAAACAATATCAGAATAATACCAAAATAACACTAGAAAGAGCACCTTTATTAATGGTAACAATGTTCACTTTCCTCTTCTAGGCGATAGCCTCTAGCAGAGCAAATCTCTACTACAATAATATCCAAGACAAAATATCCAATACCTCCTACTCTTATTTATACTAATTCTACCTTCTAAGGGAACTTCTAGAGGAAGATCTTTCTAGAAGCATAAACTTTTATTAGGTCTTCTTACATTGACATATTCTCCTTTATTTATTAGGCCTTATTAATTAATATCGGCCTTTATTACATAGAAAGCTTATCCTACTAACCAATGACCCATGAAGAGGGGTTAGGATCATATCCTAAAAAACATCCAAAGGAGTATAGCATAAGGTCTACTAGTGTAAATCATGAGAAATTGACATAAAATCAAAATTACTTTGAAATACATATATAAACCTTAGATTAAAAAAATGCATGCCCATTATGAGCTTGTTGTTTGATTTCTATTGGTAGATGAAGCTCTTGGTCTAGTTGTTCCATTTCCAAATCTCCTTGGGATTGTTGAATTGTTTCTTCCTCATTTGGAATAACTAGAGTAGACCCAATTGATAAATTTGGTCGAGAGAACAAACGAGCTCCTAGCTAATTCAAGGACTAGTTGATAAAGCATTCCACATTCAATTTCTAACTTCTCAATTTATTTTTTTATGATGGGTCTCTATCTTCGAAACCTCTATAGGGTTATTCTTCTATGCTTCATCTAGGCTAGAAATTCTAATGTTCAAATTGGAGATGGCCAACTAGTTACCAGTGTGGAGATTCTCGTGACAATGCATTGATTTTTGCAAGTCCGATGACACATAGGAAAAACACATGGATTTATGCCCATCCATAATTCCATGCTTCTAGATTTTGCTTGATGCAGAAATGTTGGAAACTCAAATCCAAACCCGAAGAAAATGCCACACACAACACTCTAGAGGAATTTGCACAATAAATTCCTTGGCAGCCCACCAATACGAATTGGCTAATTTGTTACTAAAAAACAACTAAAATTTGGATATAAACTACTACTTTTGAGTCGGCAACTAATGGTAGCAAATTTACAGTCTCTTTTCCCTCGACTAACTTTTAGTCGTATCTTGCTCAATCATTAATTGGTCGACTTGATTCATCATCTTATAATATATTTACTTGTTTATTTGGTCATTAATTGTCACCATTTTGCAATACACTTACTTGTTTATTTTGTCATTAAATGTCACCATTTTGTAGTACATTTACTCATTTATTTGATCATTAATTGTCACCATTTTGTAGTACATTTACTCGTTTATGTTGTCATTAATTGTCACCATTTTGTATTACACTCAATAGTTTAAGTAGTCATTAATTGTTGCCATCTTGTAGCTATTTATAGTTTATTTAGTCATTATTTTTTATCATTTGTACTAGTATATTTAGTCACATTATAAAGCACTATGCAAGTAGCATAATCCTAGTCCCTTACAACGTGACTAAAATAATAGTAGTATCTCTGGTTTAATAGTTTCGTATCATTATATTTATTACTAATTTAGTAGTTTTATATTCATTTTATTTTCTTTCATCATTATTATTCAATATAAATTAATACGATGTGAATAAGATAAAAAAATGTCATACAATGTTGATGCTAATCTAACATCAAGGAAACAAATTATATATAAAATTATATGCTTAAACATTAACAAAAGATTCATATATGCAACTCAATCAGTGGAAAAAAAAATGTATATAAGAATGTAAACTTGTAACATTAATTAAGAATACTATAAATAAGATCAAGTACAAACATATATATTTGAACCACATAAATATTATATATAAAAAGTATGAAAAGTCAAATACTATCACAATATATTTAAGTTTCCAGTTGAATATCCACTAATACATGATGATCATTGATCATCTAGTCCATGATAAATTTTGTCTCCACACTCTCAACAACATTAAGCTTTGGGACAAGTACACGAAAATCATCTACATCAATGACTTTTCCAAATATTTCAATAGCTACTTGTTAATTAAACTTCCTTCCTTTAGACCTCCCCACGATGGTAACCATAGGTCAGAGAATTTCAATAGGTGGATTATCCTTCTCCATTGTTGTAGTCATAGCCTTGTAGGAAAGGTTGTGGACTATAGACATGCAAAACGATATGGTATATATGGCTTCTTCCAAAGTGAGACTTCTTGAACGATACCCTCTTGGAGGATCAAACTTGATAACGTGTTCTACAAATGATAAAAATTAATAAATTGTTAGAACATTATGGATTATATGTTATTTTTAACCTAAAAAAGTAATGATACGACTAACTATATACTCAATAACCTCATTTACACAAAATTTGTCCAACAATTCCTAAAGCAACGAAGTTGTGTTTTCCAAGCTGACAATTAAAATGACACACTACCATAGTGTTTGTATCATTATCTGGTCTCATAAATTAGTATTTTGTTTTTGAGAAACATATTTCCCGGGATAAACCTCTGTGGCCTCTATTTATTGAACCATTTACGTGGCTCCTTTGGAATGATTTCAAAATCTTCTTAAGTGATTCCAAAAAGAACTCGGTGCAGATATAAGCCATTTGCAATCTTATTTGACAAATACAATTGTCCAAATAATTATCAATTTAATATTCCCACCACTTTTCATTTCCTTTTCAAACATCTTTTGTTTTCTACCCTCAATTTTGTCATGTCATCATGACTATAAAGATATAAAATAGGAAAGAAAACAAACATGTAATAATTAGTCTATTGTGCAAACTGAGATACATTTTTATGTTACTTATTTGGACGGATCTATACATGATATCATAAACTACTAAACTTAATTCCATGATTGTCTGGTCGTAGCTATCTTTGAAATTGCCTCTCTCAAGGTCTTGTAGCGGATTCCCCTACACTAAGACACCTTGATAGATTTTTTATAGTGATGATGTGAACTTGTGTCTTACGTTATTGTAGTTGAATATTAGTTTTGCTTATGATAGTAACCATTTGTAAGTACAAGCAAACATTGTAAAGCTTTGTTGTCAATTAAGGCATGCCTGCCTTTTGGAACTACCTTGTCTAATGTGGTTTGCTTATTCTTTTGTTTGGTGTTTTTAAATCTCTGTTATATTTTTAGCTTAGGGAAAAAAATATATTTATATCATACCAACAAGCTTATAATAGTCTAGTACATGTATAATCCATTGGGATTTTGATTTAGGTTGTGTCCATGTCTAGGATTTTTCCTACATATTATAGATTCCATATGCCTACCTTCAGAGTTACACAACTTCCCAGATTCTGAAATAGAAGTCCCATGCCAAACAAAAACATTTGAAGTAGGGTGAGAACTTGATTTTGTGCTTAGATCACTTTACACTATATAGGTTTTGACCCTGTATTTATCATCATAAAGGATATTAATAAATAAACAGAGTAGAAAATGAGAAATTTTAGGGGCTACATATCGCCCATGGGCTAATTTTCCATGGTCTTTTCCAAAAAGAGATTCACCAATTTCCATTTCTTCTAAAAATGATTCGCCGAAATTCTATAGGATAAAATTATTTACCTTAAAAATCACCAAAATTTTATACAAACTATATAAAATCCTTAGAAATTTAAATATTAAAAAAAAATATTGCCAAACATTTTATAGTTTGCATATGAGGGACTAGTAAGATTTGCTAAGGTTTCTATATTTTAAAATAAATTTCAATCCTTAAAATTATCCCTGGTAGACATTAGAACATACAATAAACCAACACTCCATGTAGACTACAATAGATAAGAGTTGTAAGTGTTTTTCTTATGGATGCACGACATCTCTCAACCCCTTTGGTTTTCAGTGAGTGCTCCCAGAAGTTTTCAGGTGTCCAATATATTCATGTTTCATGCACAATATTGGCTTTTCCATGCCACAAAGAATCATTGCATATTACATGTAATGACCCATAAATCTATTTCAAATTTCTTGTTCATGGCATCTCATTTCCCCCCGGCCATAAAGTCCCAAAATCTTCGAATGGGGTTGCAGACAATTAATGTTAGGGTCTTTTTGCTAATAACCATGTCAATTCAAGGGTCCATTCATTTATTTGACTAGTTTCCTATCATGTTCAAAACTTTTTTTCCATGAAAAAAATTGACTCAATTTTATATTAAATATAAAACCATTTTACAAACAGACATTTCTGCAGTGGAATATAAGCCGACATCGATGCTCCAACAGAGATTCAGTCCTTGCATACCGAGCAGGCACACATCTATTCGCCAACGTTCTCTGTTCGCCATCGCTCTCTCATGCACACAGAGTTGGACTTATACAGAGCAGGCGTAGTGAAAATTCACCCCAGAAACCTCCAATCGCCTCATCCTCGAGCAAATAGAGTGGAGTAAAAAAACGCTGGCAGGAAACGCCCAGCCGCCTGCTGGAAACAAAGAACAGACTGTCTATTTCAGTTGAAGATGGCCGCTGATGATCAGAAAATATCAAGGACGGTGGTAGGACTCTCAATCCCATTTTCACTGTGGTAGATCGAGAGTTTCCCAGCCAACTCAGAAAGAGCTCTCTTAGAAAGAGCGTCAGCTTCAAGATTAAATGATCTAGGGAAGTGCTGACATTTTAAACTAGTGAACCTTTGGGAAAGGTCCAGAGTCTTCTTCTTCCAGCCCTCAATCTGGACAGAGTGGAGCTCTATTTTTTGATTGATCCAATCGATGATGACGCTTGAATCTCCACGGACCAGAAGATGGGAGATGGACCAAGAAGAGGCTAACAGGAGAGAGACCCAGAGTCCCATAAGCTCAGCCTTGGTATTTGATCCCGAACCACAATTGAGAACCCATTTGGTAATTTTCGACTGATGAGTCTTGAAGAATCCCCCAGCCCCACAACAGAGTCTAGATGACCGGGCAGCACCGTCGAAGCAAGCAAGGGTGAATCCCTCCAGCAATCTCAGGTCGATGTCTTTAAAAATAACAGGCTTAAGAGAAGATGGCTGCCAGCTGAATAATGAGAGTACTCTGCAGATCACTGCTTTTGGGGAAGGAGTCCGGTCTTCGAACAGTGCATAATTTCTTTCGATCCAAAGGTTCCAGCAGACTTGGGCAGCCAGGTTGTTCGGAAGGAAGCGATTTTTAAGCCAATTTATGAAACAATCAGTGACTGTTCTCCCGCTCCAGGTCGAGTGAAGATTAAGGTGGGTGTGCAAGATGCGCCAAACCTCCCTCAAGAAATCACAGTGTATTAATAAATGATGAATGTCTTCCTGGGCGTGACGACAGAGAGGGCAGATTCCGGGCCCCTCCCAGCCTCTCCTACGAAGTGTTTCCCAAGTTAGGACTTTATCTTAGCCGGCAAGCCAGACAAACAATTTGAATTTTAGGGGAACCTTCCAGCTCCAGCTCTGATGGAGCCAAGAAGAAATAGACTCGGGGTGAAAATGGGAACAGAGAGCCACATAAATATTCTTTACTGTGAGGAGACCAGAGCCATCCCCACCAGTCCACAAAAGAGAATCAGGTTCTTCAGTGAGCGAGATGCCACCACTCTTTAGAGCAGTGGAGAAATGATTCCAATCCGAGGCCCACCTGCCATCAAGGTTTAAATCGCTGCTCCTCAACCAATTGTTCGGCCAGGAGGGATTGTTAGACAAAGTTCTAACATGTGCAAGGTTGTGAAAATTAGAGGAGCCCAGCTTCAAGCACAAGTCTGAATGGAGGAGCGATTTCTCATCTAGGCCCACAATCTGATCACGTCCCAGACTGATATCAGTTCCGGTGCCTGGCTTCCACCGGAGCCAGTGAAGGATGACGGGAGAGGAGGCAATCATTCCCTTCCAGAAAGTGGAGGCCCGTTTTTGCTGTAAAGAGGGCTTGCGCAGTCAGTCACAAAGTCTTTGTGAGCCCAAATATTTTGCAGCTACGATCCGGTGCCAGATACTATCGTGAAATACAGCCCTCCAAAGGGAACTTGCCAGAAGGGCAGTATTAAAATGAGGTAAATCTCTAAGTCCCCAGCCTCCAGCCCTTTTTGAATTAGTCAAAGACGCCCAGCTGCTAAGGTGAATTCTATGTTTTTTACCATGGCCGTTCCAAAGAAAATTTGATGCAAGTCTTCGAAGAATGTTGAGGGTCTTTTTTGGAATTTTTGCCAATGTCATCCAGAATACCGCTAGGCTTTCTAGGACCGACTTAACCAGAATAAGTCGACCTCCAATGGAAAGCCATTTGTTACACCAGAAATCAATTCTCCGCTCAAAAAGAATTACCAGCCATTGCCAATCAGCGGGGGTGTACGCTCCCAATTTGAGCTGAAATCCAAGATATTTGAATCCCTCACCCAGATCCAAAAACGTGTAAGGCAGGATGGCTTTGAAGCCTAGTAAATCAGGCTCCGAGATGCCCCAGTGGTAGACATATGATTTTGAGAAATTTATGGACATTCCTGTGGCAGAGCAAAAAAGAAGTAAAGCCTCCTGGATAGCAGTCCACTCCGATAGATCAGCTTTGGACATAAGAAGAACGTCATCTAAGAACATTAGGTGGACAATCTTGATGAACTTAGTAACTTTAATGCCGGAGATATTATGTTCAGTGAAGCTCTTTGTAAGAAGGAGACTAAGACTTTCCATGATCAAAATGAAAAGATAGGGGGAGAGAGGGCATCCCTGTCGGAGGCCCCTCTCACTGTTGAAGAAGTTCGTGGCCTCACCATTGATAATAACGGCGAAATTGGCGCTTGTAACACAAGCTAGAATCCAATTTGAAAGATTTTCACCAAGACCCACAACATGTAAAACCAGCCTTAAGAAGTCCCAATCAACACAGTCAAAGTAGCCCACGGATTTCCCACGGATTGGATCATCCCCAGCGCTGTTTATTGACCAAATATGCTTTTTACACCTGTTGAAGCTCGCCACCTGGTGGAAAAACTTTGTATTTGAGTCACCGAGCTTCAGCCAAGTAGCCCGGCTACGCAATCTCCACGCCCTTTCCTCGTCCCTCAGAATGGAAGCTCTGTCAAGTTCTAAAGTCTTAAGTCTCGCTGCCTCCTCTCCAGTTAATGATGCTGTAGACGAAATGAAGATGAGTTCGGTAATCTCTGCCTCCAGTTGCGATAGGAGAGCTTTCCCCGCTCTATTCTTTTCCAAATGCCACGCTTTTGTTTTAGATTTTAATGCTTTTAGCTTCCAGACCAGTCGCCTCTGTGGGTCGACTTCGGCTTGAAAACAATCTTCATTCCAGACCCCGTGGACTAAATCCGTGTACTCCTCAGAGAGTAGCCAATAATAATTGAATTTGAAGGGGGTCGATCTATGCAGCGCAGGAGGCAAAAGTTGAAGGACAATCGGAGCGTGGTCCGAGACATACGGGAACTCCTTACTAGATCAAATTCCACTTGGTTTGCTAACTAAGAAGCAATATTTTTACTCCTTGTGTAGAGAGGTCCATTTATTTTGCTAGATCTTTTATCTAATCTAATTTATTTAGGAGGAACCAATCTTTATCAGATGCTCTTTCATTCAAAATATCTACGATAATTTTAGAATATCCTTTGATTTCTATCTAACATAGATTATTGGGTCTGCACAGCTTAATCCCCTTGACCAATGTAATAATTTTTGCGTGGTTATTTGTTACCTTCCCATTGAATTTCAAATAAATGAGAACAATTTGGCCTTTATTTCTGATGGTCCACTACTACACTCATATGAGTTTCCCTTTGAAGCATCATCGAAGATTAATTTATACACTTATCTAGGCCGCACATTTTCTTTTGCTTTCTTTATCTTTCTTTTAGCATTAACTAGGAGTTGATTTTGAACTCCCACATTGTATTTACAATGGATGTATCTTTTAGTCCCATTGACCTATTTTTGTGGTTGTTTTTGTATATTAATAAAATTAGCTTGTCTTATCTTATACATTTGCGAGATATGTGGGTTCCAAGGAGTCTATGGGCTGCTTGTTCCCTAAACTTTGTCCATTTATGCATACCATAATTGGATTTTCTTGGATGAGGAGATGAAATTTTGTTCAAAAGAAGAAGATATTATGGGATCACTTGGGGGATGCCCCCCTTTTGTGATTCTTGGATGGAATTCACTGATTTATCCCAATCTGGGGTGGACCCTATAGCTTTGCATCATTTTTTTTATAATTTTTTTTGTTTCTTGCATGCCATACATTCCATATGGTGAAAAATAAGTTACTTGATGCAGGAGCATATGACAACAAGTTCTAGAATTGATCTCAAGGGTCAAAGACATTTACCAAGGGAGTTGGTTCCCTAATTTATTTTAGTATAATTGTAATAATTATGAAATGTCTCTAGAAGACATTTTCGTTGAGTTTGTTTGATTAGGTATCGAGTTGTTTGTCATAGGTGTTAAGTCTGTTGCTAAATATTAGGAACAAATCTCTAGTTTAGGCATTTGTTAAGATAACTCGGGATTCATTTGTTTGTGAGCTATCCGAGGGATCAAGATATATTGAATGATTTGTAAGAGGCAGAGGGGAGCAAGTGTGTGAGATTGAATATGTAAAAAGTGTGGATTGCACATGTCTAAAATACCAAGAAGGAAAAAGCTTTCCTATGTAAATTTACTCCTTCATTGATAAAAAGAAATAACATAGCATGTGGTGTTGTCGCGTTGTGTGTTTGAATTGTTAAATTATATGTATAAACTATCTTGGTAGAGTGACGAGTTTATGTGATTGCAGGAAGACCATGCACACTTAATTTCAACAATTTCTAAACTTCTGTTTAAAAGAATATTTCCCGAGTATTTGTCTTCACAGGAACAAACAGTGATGATTTGGCGCAGTGGAACAACTCGTTGAGATTTGTGAAAAGTTAGTATTGTTGCATGATTCCACGTGCATAGTAACTTGTGACATACTCACATTATTTGCTGAATTTTGCACAGAATTGTCTACGGCATATTTTATCAACATTGATCGTTGATGCTTCCACGCAGAGGTATATCCAAGTAGAGTTGTCTATGACATAACACAATTCAATGTTGTAGGTAAAAGGCAAAATATGAACGCCTATTCGTGTTGATCTAAGGCCAGATAAGAAATTGGATATTGACTGTGACAAAGTGTTGAAAACTTTGTGATTGTGGGTTGAAGTTGGTGGTATTTTCCATCATTTTTTGTATTAGAGCCGCATTGTATCTAAGGAGTCATGCCACCCAGGAGAGGAGGCATAGATAGGAATGTGGTAACTAATGAGTTACACTACGAGTTGAGGTGCATCCAGACAAGGATGGAGGCCATGGAGACAACTCAAATGAGAGAACCTGGCATAGGAGATGTCAGTGAGAGTGAAGATAGAGACTCTGACGAGGAAACAAAAGGAGCTTCAAGAGGAGAAACAACAAATGGACAATTAGTAAGAATGGTCACAAAAGTTGGATCCAGGCCTTAGATGGAAGTGCCCATGTATGAAGGTAATTTAAATGTTGATGAATTACTTGACTGTATAAATGCCATGGACACATATTTTTATTATGAAGAGGCAGAAGAGGAGAAGAAGGTGAAGCATGCAGTGACTAGGCTAAAGGGACATGCGACTCTATGGTGGGATGAGTTGCTCGTAGACATAAGGATAAATAAAATTTTTAAGATCAGGAGTTGGGACAGAATGGTGGCTAAATTTAAAGGAAAGTTCATACCTAAGGCTTATAAATTGAATTTGTTTAGACAATTGCAAAACCTTAGACATAAAACTATGACAATAAAAGAATACACAAATGAATTCTATAGGTTGAACATTAGAGTTGGTCACATTGAGGAAGATGCTGATAAGGTTGTTTGATACATAAATGGTTTGAGATATGAAATTCATGATGAAATTAGCCTTTATATATTTATATATTAAAAAAAACAAAATAAATAAATCCATTTTTCACCATTAGGCAAGGTTCAATTCTCATGAGGGATTTTCTTGGAGCCATGGGGTCACCCTGATATAGTGGTTAAACGCGTGGTTGCACCCAAAGAGATTATATTAAATGATCTCGTGACCCATGCACACATAAGTGGATCAAATCTCACCCTCACATCCTTCAAATTTAAACACCTAGATGGGGTAGTGACATGTAGGGCTTGGACCACACATGTGGTGAGTCCAACTGCCACCTCGTAGAGTGATGGTCATTTATGGAAAGATGCAATTTATATTGGTATGGAAGTTCATGGTTAATACGAAGAGGGAGAAACTCCACCTCCCTTCCCCTCACAAATATGATGAAGGGTCTGGATGTGAGGTCAGAGAAAATGTACATGATCAACTTGTGGAGTTGGACAATGGATAATTGCAACTAGAAACTAGGATTTTGCATGGTGGGAAGTACTCTCAAATCATATCAAAACATTAAGGCAGCTGATGAGATGAGGGATTGGGTGATCATGCCACTAAATGGAGTTGGTTGTTATCAACAAAGTATTAAGTCTCGTTGGAGTGTTTCTCCAGGGCATACGTCCTTCTGTCCTGGTTTGGTGTTTGTTCATTTCATTGAAGGAATTTATGGGGTCTCTACTGTGTCATTTCTCCAAAGAATTTCATTATGGGTGCTTCTTCTCCTAGGTAGTATTTCAAGTTTCCTTTATGTAGGGAAGATTTTGGGGGGGAGTCGTGGAGATTGTGGGAGTTCTTCATGTCTGTCATTTCATGTAGTGGAGTCGAAGGCCAAGTACATTGTGTTGGTCAGATTGAGTAGGGATTTGAAGGAATAGAGGAGAGTGTCCCTCCTTGTAGTGTCTCCTAGAGATATGATAGTTATCTCGTCGATTTGTGTGTTTAGGTAATCCCTAGCATTGCATCCTTGTTAATCCACCAATAGTGTAGGGAAAATTTCAATGGGGAGCCTCATGGATAGTGAGATTATGTTTTATCTTTCCTTGATGATGGTCAACGTGTCATTTAAGTAGGTAGTGTCGATCAAACATGGTGATTCTTTTGAATTTATAAGAGAGAGAGAGAGAGAGAGAGAGTCTCCTTGGATTCCCCCCCAACTATATCATAGTCATAGTGAAGTCCCAAATGAAAATTTCCCTCACCTCTAGGAATCTCAATATCTTATGGAGGTCTAATGTTAGCAAATAGAGCATCTGGAGATTTGTTTGCAAAATGAGGAGCCAACATCTGCAATATTCTCACTGATAATTCTATATTGAATGAGAATGATTTTGACCTGCCTAAATCCAACAGCCGAGGATCCAAACAAAAAGGGGCACATATAACCCCAACATAAAGAAAGGTGAAGACTGGGTCTTAGGGAATAGGGGTAGAGCACGTGGGTGAGAAAGATAAACAAATCTACCATGAGAGTGTCGCCCCTAAACCACATAAAAAATGGAGGAGTTGGTAAAAAAAGAAAGACATAAGAGTAAGCAGACCCCAAAGCATATAATTAAGAAGGAATTTCAAGAATGGGTAGAAGATATTGGTTTCACAAGATCCAGAGACACCAAATTATTCAAGGAAATGGAATTTTATTAGCTAGCTAAGACTCATGTTTCCCTATCAATGGAAGACAAGGAGGATAAGTAAAAAAAATCATTGGATAGAAACAGAATATTGGAATCCAAGTTCACCATTCTGTGCAGAGTGGCCTTTGGGATCAGTGTCAAGGTGACAGGTTGGGATCTAGACAAAGAATAGGAAATGATTGACATAATAGGAACTTTAGGCTCCAGGGGAATCAATGCCAACCCAATCAACATCGAAGATGATGATGCCAAGGGAAACGCTAGGGAGCATGAGATCCTTAGGGAAGTAGGTCCATCCAATCCACCTGATAACTAGAAAAACAATAAGTTATGATATCCCAAGTTTCTCCCATACATTTCTCAGTTTTAATAGTCTTAAGAGGCCTTGTAGATAGCCTTAGAATATATGAATCTTTCAATGATTTTTTCAAACATAATATTACTATTATATGAAAACTATCAGAGCTCTAGTTTTCGTTTGGCAGAGCTCATGCATCCAAGGTTGTAATTTGTTTTGTATAATATCAATATAGAAGTAGCTTAGTTTACAAAAAAAAATCTTCAAAAATAAAAAGCACACTTATTTAAAAAATAAACTTATTTTAAACAACATAAATTATGTATTTAAAAACATAATTAAAAACATTATTTAAAAATAAATAAAAACTATCAAAAAATAATATAAAAAAAAGAATTAAAAAAAAAGCATAATTAAACAAAAAAAAAAGATTTTGGAAGTGAGATTATGTTTTATCTTTCCTTGACAATGGTCGAAGTGTGGTTTAAGTAGGCAATGCCGATCAAACAGAGTGATCCTTTGAAATTTATAAGAAAGAGAGAGCCTCCCTGGAGCTCCCCCCAATGATATCATAGTTATAGTGAAGTCCCAAGTGAAGATTTCCCTCACCTCGAGGAATCTCAATATCTTCTGGAGGTCTTATGTTAGCAAAATAGAGCATTTGGAGACCTATTTGCAAAAAGAGGAGCCACCATCTACAATATTCTCATTGAGAATTCTATAGTGAACGAGAGTGCTTTTGAGCTGCCTAAATCCAATAGTCGAGGAGACAAACAAAAAGGGGCACAGAGAACCCCAGTGTAAAGAAAGGAGAAGATTGGGTCTTAGGGAATAGGGGCAGAGCACACGGGTGAGAAAGATAAACAAATCTACCATCAGAGTGTCCCCCCTAAATCACATAAAAAATGGAGGAGTTGGTAAACAGACAAAGACATAGGAGTAAGCATACCCCAAAGCATATAATTAAGAAGGAATTTCGAATGGGTAAAAGATGTTGGTTTCACAAGATCCATAGACACTAACGTATTTAGGGAAATGGAATTTTGTTGGCTAGCTAAGACTCATGTTTCTTTATCAATGGAAGACAAGGAGAATAAGTAGGCAAAATCACTAGACAAAATCAAGATATTGGAAGCCAAGTTCACCATTATGGGCAAAGTGCTCTTTGGGATTAGTGTCAAGGTGACATATCGAGATCCAGACAAAGAAGAGGAAATGATTGACATAATAGGCACTTTAGGCTATGTTATCGTGCAATCTATACTTGTCCAAAGCTTGAGACAAGTAAAGGATATTTGAGGCAACTAATGAGAGGGGGGGTAAACTTGACCATAACCTTACCTTTCCATCCCTTTAGGTTACCAGGGACACCTCCCTTTGGGTAGACCTTATCTATCCCTAAAACGTGGGGATTTCCTATTAAGGTGACAATGATAGGTTATCTTGTTTGTTACTCCATTTTCCCCTACTTATCTTGGGCTTTGGACAAGTACAAATTGCACGATAATAGGATCCAAGGGAATCAATGCCAACCCAATCAACATTGAAGATGATGATGCCAAGGGAAATGACAGGGACCATGATATTCTTAGGGAAGGAGGTCCATCCAAGCCACCTCATAACTACCAAAACAATTAGTTATGATATCCCAGGTTTCTCCAGTATATTTCTTTGTTTTAATAGTCTTAAGAGGCCTTGTTGATAGCCTTAGAATATAATGGTCTTTCAATGACTTTTTCATACATAATATTACTATTATATGAAAACTATTAGAGCTCTAGTTTTCGTTTTGGTAGAGCTCATACATCCAGGATTGTAAAACATTTTGTATAATATCAAAAACTCCATACACAATTTATTTCCATAATTACAAACAACGAACTGTGAAAATATGCATACTTTAATACAAAAGTAGCTTACTTTACAAAAAAAATCCTTAAAAAAGTAAAAACACACTTATTTAAAAAAATAAAAAATCTTATTTTAAACAACATAAATTATATATTTAAAAAACATAATTAGAAACATTACTAAAAAAAATAAAATCTATTAAAAAATAATTTAAAAAACAAAGCATAATTAAAAAAAAATGATTTTAGAAGGGGAGG